>CAUYUJ010021048.1:182500-307500 GCA_963575745.1 Prorocentrum cordatum | reverse complement strand
CGACCCCTCCTCAGCGAGTCTCTTCTCACGGAGCTGGCTGCGGCGCGCAAGCAGGCAGTGCGGCTAGGTGACAAACAAGTGCGAAGGGAGATCAGGACCGTGCTGGCGGCCAGCGTCAGACAAGATCTCCAACTGGTGCAATGCGACTGCTTCACGCCTGCCCTAACGAAAAAGTTGTTTCTGCTTGCTCAGTCTGCTGCGCCTCCCACCCGCCCGTCGGATCGAGAGTGGTTGATGGTGGCCAGGGCCCACTGTCAGACATGCTGCGCTGGGCCTGCGAAGGATGATTGAGTTTTCGGAGTCCGCCCGTCGTCGTGGATTCAAAAGGTGTGGAGATCGAGCTTTATGTTTTGTTTCGCCAACGTATGTTGCGAGGAGGTTTGTTGCGCAGTTCCAGGACAAGGACCCATCAATTCGTGACCAGAACGACTACCCGTCTTGAAGGAGCTGAAGCGGAAGCCTTCAATGCCCGAGGACTGTGGTGGGAAGTTGTTGCCAAGTTGTTTCGTTCGAAGAATGCACAAGAGCTGCCGTCTAGAGCGATCGCACGTTGGAAGCAGACCCTGGGAGGAGCCACTAGCACGGCGGAAACTTTACGAAAGTGGAGGTGCAGCCTCAGCTCGACATGCTTGCACTGCCCTAAGCCAAACACTGTATTCCATCGAACATGAGAGCGCCCGCATGGAGAGCAACATCGAGTCGAAGTTTGCCCACCCTGCTTTTTTGAGGACGCCAAGAATGCAGGGCCCTCTAGCTACGAGTTCACTCGCGCTTGGCTCCCGCGATTTGATGTTCCAGACCCGGCTGAAGACTGGGATCTCAGGTACATCATGGATGGGAGTTTGGATGAATATCACTCCTTTCGAGTTCTCGAAGGGCGCGGTTGTGTATTCAGACGGTTCTGTCCTCCGGTCTGGCTTTTTGGACTTGGCCCGCGCGGGCTTCGGTGTTTGCGAGCTGGATTCTGAAGGTCGGTTGGTTCGGAGCATCTACGGTCCTATCCCTAAGTTGTTTGGCCAGACTTCGTGCGTGGCGGAGCATGCCGCCACTACGGCAGGTGCTATGCATCTTGAGGAAACTTTGCCCAGCCAGACTGCCATCGATTTCAAAGCCCTGTCGAATGCGACCCTTAACCTCAAGGCAGCCCCTTCCACGCACTGTTGTTAAGTTTGCTGTTGGCATAGGCCTACGGCATATGAAAGCTCACCGAGAGGACTCGGAAGCTTTTAATCCAGCTGATGAGGGAGAGGTTGTTTGAAACAGATGTGTGGACTGGTTAGCCAACTAAGGTGCCCGTGTCCACGAAGATGACCAGCACGCGTGCGATGATATCAGGCACACCTGGACTTGTTATAAGATCTGGTGTAATGCCATTGCCCAGATCCCTGCCGAGTGGCCCGCCCCAGCTGAACCGCACCCTGCTCTCAGTGAGGGGAGCGTCGGCCCACGTGCTGCGAGTCGTGCTGCGAGTCGGGGCCCCAAGAGCCCACGCGCCCCCTACTGGTTTGGGGGTGTGCGGAGGTGCTCGCGCTGACCTGTTTCGGATTCGAATGCAAGAGCCTGAACCCCAACGCCATGAGGCTCCTCAGGCAGCCAGTGCATTGTTTGGTCACAAGCTTCACGTGTCCTGGGCCCTACCGCACGATGTCCCTGTAATGGTTTGCGTGCAGCGTGGGAAGTTTTTCTCGGAAAAGGCGCTCAAGCTTGCTGAGCGCTGCGCTCCAAATCGTAGGTGTAAGGAGCTCCAAACGCTCCTCCGCGGTCGCCTGCCGGGCACCAGCCAGCCCTTCAGGGCCGCCGCCTCGGGTTCCACAGATTTCGTGGCCCACATGCAAGGACATGCGCCTGCAGGCCAGAGCGGGGTGCCAGGCGCCGTGGTGCGGGGGGAAGGGACCTAATTCTTTCGGCGTTTTCCCATCCTTTTTATCCGTTGTTGCACTTGTGGGACTTCGGGCTTCTTTGATTTTGCTGATTGTGCTCCAGGAGGGGGGAGGCGGAGAAAGAGGATGAAGAAGAGGAGGGGGAGGAGGAGGTGGGGGGGAGAGGGGGGGGGAGGAGGAGGTGGGGAGGGGGCGGAGGAGGAGGATCGGGAGGGGGAGAAGGAGGAGGGGGGAGGAGGAGGAGGAGGAGGGGAAGGGGGAAGTGGTTGGAGGCGGGGCGAGGACAAGGAGGAGGGGGGGGGAGGATATGTAGCAGGAGGGGGAGGAGTGGGGGCAGGGAAGAGGGAGGAGCAGGGGGGGGAGGGGGGGGGAGAAGGAGCAGGAGGAGGAGGAGGACGAGGACGAGGAGGACAAGGGGGGTAGTTTTTTTGTTGTTGTTGTTGTTGCTGCTGCTGCTGTTGTGGTTGTGGTTGTGGTTGTTGTTGTTGTTGTTGTTGTTGTTGTTGTTGTTGTTGTTGTTGTTGTTGCTGTTGTTATTGTTGTTCTGTGTTTTTTTCCGACCAGCGCTCTACTGCCCACAGTCAAGCGAGCAAACCATCGAAAGGCTCCACTTGCACGTGAGCCAGCTTAGGGTGCTTACCCGAGAATGTTGCTCCCTGCTGTGGCGACACAGCTAGAAATCCCATGATTCTTGAGAGCAGCGTCTGCAAGGCAATCCTTGGCAATATTGCGGAACCGGCCTCCAGCTGCATACGCCTTGCACCTGGAGCAGGCATGTAGCAACGCACCGTAAGTGCAAGAGAAGACCTTGAGCGAGTGCTCAAGCTGCCCGATCTCGAGGGCGACAGCGGGCAGCTCACCTGAGCAGTTGTTCTTCGAAGGCTTCCGCTCACAACGTCTGTCCTTTGAACAGCGCTGGCACCTTCTGAAGGAGCGGCACCAACCTCTCGCGCACAATGCCAGTTGAATTCGACGCCTGCGAACGGGGAGGAGGCGGGACTCGAGGGACGCTATCGAGATTCAGCCTAGGCCAACTCGGCATGAGTCGTGCTGCAAGGGCACAGGTTTCGCTGGCAATATCGGCTCGATCGCCTATCGCCTGCAACTCGTTGGGCGATGCTCTAGGATGGCTCCGCGCTCCCCGCTTAGCAGCGGCATCTGCCTCGTCATTCCCTTGCTCAGAAAGTATCCGATCTTCGTTAAGCTCTCCGTCGTCTATGACGTGAGCTTTGCCCTTGCGACCACGAGATTATACATTGCAAGACATATTCAGAAGGGTTCCAGCGTAAACTTGTTCTAATAGGAGACCTGCATGGGCACTGCGGAATTCAACGCGACCCCAACGTTGGCGCAAACCGAAAAACCTTCAGAAGGACCACGCAGGAGCTCACTGATGGCCCCAAGCCCACGAAACTCGCCCGCCAGGGAGGTACGAGGGAGGAAGCTAGGGACTGGATTTCAAGCCGCGCACAACAGCTGACGCTCTTTGCTATACACATCCGCCCTCCAGTTTGCCCTGGACAGCATCACGATGGGTTCTTGAGACCTGAACCATCGAAGAAAACCATCCTTTCGAAGCTGACCGCCATATTGGTAGGGTCGTCTGCCGACCGCACATCCGTTCGCCCTCCAGCAACAGGCCGTGGTAAAGGCGCGCTTGGGTGTTGGAAGATGCGTCCGCTAAGCCGGTTCCAGTCTGGGCCTTCAGACGTGATGGTAGCTGCTCGGGCGATCAGCGCAGCTCCCACGATCTCGTCACGCAGCTTTGTGACGGCCCTACAGCACCACAGACTGGGGAGGAGGAGGACGAGGAGGAGGACCACTGTAAAAACAAGAGTCATGAACGATGTTGGAATATACCCTCCCTCCAAGCTCCCCCTTCATTGGCCCCTACAAAGGTTCGTTTCCACTCAGGGACCTGCCTCGTTGGAAGACAACCGTTTGAAGACCCTGAAGCATGTCAAAACATTGTTCTCGGGATTCCAACGCCACGCATCAATTTGAGTGTTGCGTCTTGACGCTCCTGAATCGTGCCAGACCCATCTTCGACACCGCAAATCAATGTAACTGTTGCACTCTCATAATCCACAAATCTTCCAAAACACCATCGCTGGTCCGCTGATCATGGGGATCCGTGAAGCTCTTGCTCATTTGTTATAAGAAAACATAAACGAACGAATGTGCGCGGCGCTAAGGCGAGAGCACCATTTTGAAGAGCAACCGCCCTCAATCCGTGAAACTATTGCACATATTTAACACGACTGTGGGTGGCGCTAAGGCGAGAGCCACATTTTGAAAACGTTTCACCTTCAATCCGTGAAGCCCTTGCACATTTTTTAAACGAATGTGCGCAGCGCTGCGGCGAGAGCCACATGTTGAAAATCACCCGCCCTCCATCTGTGAAATGTTGTCATTTTCAAGCTTCAGGGTCATAAATGGTGAGGAAGTCTGAGGCGAAACGACCGGCCCGCCCTAAAAATTGGCCTCGGGGTGCGACAGGGAGAAGTTATTCATAAGGGAAAGAATGGAGGCGGAACAGAAGAAGAAGAAGAGGAGGAGGAGGAAGAGGAGGAGAGGGAGGAGGAGGAGAAGGAGGTGGAGGAGGAGGAGGAGGAGGAGGAAAGCGGACGGAATCATGAGGCCGATGACGAGGGTGGAAGCCCAACCCCTACTCAGTCGTTGCTTCTTCCTTCCGTCCTTCCAAGATCGCGCGGAGACGGGTTAACAGGCCTCTAAGAGGGCCCCAACACGGACCAAACCATCATGTTCCGGGAGAGCTTTCTGAGGATATGATTGTCGCCGCCAGTTTGAGGAGGGGGAGGAGGAGGAGGAGGAAGAGGAGGAAGACAAAAACAATAATCATAAGCATATTGAAACGGAACGTGTATTCAAATGTTGATGTTGGTGATGATAGGTATGACGATAGTGACGGTGATAATGATGACGATGTTGTTGTTGATGATGGTGATGCTGATGGTGATGGCGATGATGATGGTGATGATCATTAATCAAGAGAACAAAGAGGAGGATGAGGAGGAGGAGGAGGAAAAGGAGGAACAGGAGAAGGATCAGGGCGGGCGGAATGAGGATGCCGAAGGCGAATGTGGAAACGCAGTCAGCCGGTGCTCCTTTCTTCCGTCCTGCCTCCTTCTACAGATCGCGCAAAAACGGACCAAGAGGCCTCCGAGAGGGCCCCAACACGGCCCAAACCGTCATGGTCCCGGAGAGCTTTCTCGGAAAATCCGAGAAAGCAGGCGAGGAATAGGAGGACGAGGGGCAGGACGACGACGAGGAGGAGGAGGAGGAGGAGGAGTAGAAGGAGGAGAAGGAGGAGGATGAGGACGGTAAGGGAGGGGGGAAGACGAAATGGAGCCGGAGGACGGAAGCAAGGGATGAGGATTACATATCACAAAGGAGAGGAGGAAGAAGAGGAGGAGGAGGAGGATCACGACGAGGGCGGACGGAATCAGGAAGCCGATGACGAGGCTCCTACTCAACCGCTGTTCCCTCCCGCCTTCCGTCCTTGTCATATCGCGCGGACACGGGCCAAGAGGCCCCCAAGAGGACCCCAACACGAACCGAACCATCATGGTCCCAGAGAGCTTTCTGGGAACATGATTGTCGCCGCCAGTGCGAGGAGGAGGACGAGGAGCAGGAGGAGGCTGAGGAGGAATTGAGGAGGGAAACGTAGGGCGGGCGAAAGCAAGGGATGGGAATGATAATGAAGATGGCGAAAAGGATGATGATGATGATGAGGAGGAGGAGGAGGAGCAGGAGGAGGAGGAGGGAGGAGAAGGAGGAGGGAGGAGAAGGAAGAGGAAGAGGCAGAAGAGGAGGAGGAGGAGAAGGAGGGGGAGGACTGTTCGGTCAGGGCTGTCTCTTTGCCTTGCCTTTTTTTCAGGGCGCAACGTTCACCGAACCTCCGAAAAGGAGGAGGAGGAGGGCAGTCAACCGTTGCTCCTTCTTTCCGTCCTTCCCAGATTGCGCAAAGACGGGCTAAGAGCTCTCCAATGGGGCCCGAACGCGGCCCAAACCACCATTTTCACGGAGAGTTTTTTGGGGAACCTGATTGTCGCTACCAGTGTGAAGAGGAGACAATGGAAGCGGAAAAGAAGAGGATGTACGAGGAGGAGGAGGCGGAGGAGGAGGAGGAGGACCAGTGTAAACCCAAGTTGCATCAACGATGTTAGAATAACCCCCCTTCCAAGCTCCCTCTTCATGGGCCCCTACAATGGTTCGTTCCACTGATGGAACTGCATCGTTGGAAAGCAACCGTGTGAAGACCCATGACGCATACCAAAACATGGTTCTCGGGATTCCAACGCCACGGATGAACCCGACTGTTGCGTCTAAACGATCCTGAATGGTGCCAGAACGCCGTTTTTGGGATTTCAACACAGCGAACCAACGTAACGGTTGCGCCCTCATAATCCGGAACCCTTCCAACACATCATTTCTGGTACGCTTGCTATCGGAAAATCGTGAAACTCGTGCAACAGTTAAAACCGATGTGCGCGGCGCTGAGGCGAGAGCCACATGTTAAAAAGGAGCCGCCTTCAATCCGTGAAGCTCTTGCAACAGTTAAGAACCAATGTGCGCGGCGCTAAGGCGAGAGCCACAGTTTGAGAACCATTCGCCCTCAATCCGTGAAACTCTTGCAGTTGCTTTAAACGAATGCGCGCGGCGCTAAGGCGAGAGCCACTTTTTGAAAACCACCCGCCCCCCATCCGTGAAGCCCTTGCAAATGTTTGAAACGAATGCGCGGGGCGCCAAGGCGAGAGCCACACTTTGAAAACGACCCGCATTCCATCTGTGAAACTGTTGCCAATGCTGAAGCTTCAGGGTCACGAGTGGTGAGGTTGTCTTAGGCGAAACGCCCGGCCCACCCCAAAAACTTGCTTCGGGGAGCGGCAGGGAGAAGTTAGCTATAAGAAAAGGGAGGGAGGAGGAGGAGGATGAGGAGGAGGATGAAGAGGAGGAGGAGGAGGAGGAATAGGAGGAGGAGGAAGAGGAGGAGGAGGAGGAGGAGGAACAGAGGGAAACAGAGGGCGGAGGCAGGCGATGAGGATGAGGATGATACTGAGTATGCCAAAAGGAAGAGGAACAGGAGGAGCAGGAGGAGCAGGAGGAAGAAGAGGAGGGAGGAGCAGGAGGAAGAGGCGGAGGAGGAGTAGGAAGAGGAGGGGGAGGAATGAGGAGGCCGATGGCGAGGATGGAAGCGCAATCGCTACTCAGCCGCTGCGCCTTCCTGCCTTCCTTCCCAGATCGCGCAAAGATGGGCCAAGAGGCCTCCAAGAGGGCCCCAACACGGCCCAAGCCATCATGTCCCCAGAGAGCGTTCATAAAACATGATGACCACCGCCAGTCCGAGGAAGATGGTGGGGAGGAGGAGAAGGAGGAGGATGGGAGGAGGAGGAGGAGGAGGAGGAGGAGGAGGAGGAGGAGAAGGGGGAAGGTGGAAGACGAGAGGGAAACGGAAGGCGGAGGCAAGGGATGAGGATGGTAATGTCGATCAAGAAAAAATGGAAGGAGGAGGAGGAAGAGGAGGAGGAGGAAGATGAGGCAGAAGAAGAGGAGGAAGAAGAGGAGGACGGCGGACGGAATGAGGAGGCCGAGGACGAAGATAGAATCGTGACCCCTACTCAGCCGTTGCACCCTCCTTCATGCCTTCTTCCCAGATCGCTCAAAGATAGGCTAAGAGGACTCCAAGAGGGCCCCCATCACTGTCTAAGCCATCATGTTTCCGGAGAGCGTTCTGAGAACATGATTGTCGCCGCCAGTCCATCGAGGAGGACGAGGAGGACGAGTTGGAGATGAAACGAAGGGCGAAGGCAGGGAACAGGAACAGGAACAGGCTATCCCACGTAGTGGTTCATACGATTAAGCCTCGCCCGCTCAGAGGACCTCGGAGGGATTGCGAAGCAATAGGTACATGGAGCACTCCACCCCCTGACCACGACGAGGGACGCGACGATCAGGAAGACCCGCACCAGGACAGAAAAGCCGTTCACCATATTGCGTGTGACGCTCATGTCCCTCCAGCTGCCGATGCCCAGGGGCGGGATGAGACACTCGAAAACAAACTGACCACCAGAACGCCTCTTGACACCAAGCAAACAGCGAAAATACATTCCCACAAAAGAAAATACTATCGCCTTGCTTGCCCTGCGGGCCTGGGACAGGCTCAGCCAGAATGCAGCCAAGGCCCCTTCGATGCCAAAGAGTATAAATGCGCCCAAGTTTGCGAAACACCGCTTAGCAGATTGCCCTCAAGATAAAACCCGCTCAGCCGCTTTTGACACATCGATTGAGGCATACTAAACAAGAAAAGCGAGCCAAACAAAGTGGGGCGCCTTGCTTGCCCAGTGGGCCTGGGCCAGGCTCAGCCAGAATACAGCGCTGCCAAGACCACGAATACGATGCTGAAGAGACAGACATTCTTGAGGTGGCCCAGCAAAATGCCAGAGCGAAAATTCCAACCACATACGCAGAAGTGAACAGCTACTGTTGCTTGCAATTGTCGGGGCTGCTGCCTGAAGGAGACGAAAACGACGCTGCATGTGGCTGCCCAGGCTGCGCCGTCATCCGATTCAACGCGGCAGCCGCCTCACACGAGATCGGGATGGCTCCTCTGCTCGGCCGAACTGGAGCGGCTGCAGCAACAGCTCCTCGCCCCTGAGCCAGAAGGAGACCATCGGCTACCAATGCTGCTCTCCGCCTCTGCCACGCGGCGTCAGCCGCCACGTCGGCAGGGCTCTGCTGTGGAGGATCGTGCGAACCCGCGCCGCTCACCCTCTCGCGAAAGTCGACAGGAGGCGGTCCAGCCTGCATGTCGGCAGGCGCTGAAACTTGTTGCTGCGGTAGAGAGTCACCAACTGGGGCTTCGCCCTTCGTCGCACCACCTGTTGGCACCGCCTCGCTGTCCCTCCCCAGAGCAGCCAACCCCCTCGGGGCCTCTGGTGGGAGAGATAGGGGCGGGACGGCTGCCGCTGTTGCAGGCGATGCGCCAGCCAGGTCGCCCTCGGGCGCCGGACCAGGGGGAGGCTCAGGATGGACTCGATCGGCAGAGTCAGCATGATCAGCAACCAGTGCCTGGCGGAGCGCACTGGCAAGGCGAGTCAAGCCTTGGCCCCTGTGCTGCTCAACCTCCGTGAACGCGTGCAGGAGCCTCATGACCGCCCGTCCGTTCGCGCGAGCATATTGAGCTCGGCGCTCAGCTGCAGTGCGATTGGGACGACGGCGCCTGGGCTCCCGCTCCATGCTGGATGCGCGAAAGGCGAGGACGTGGTCGGAGCGGGGAGCTCCTGTGGTGCTGGCTTGGGGTTCGAGCAAAACTGGCTCGAGCCAAGCTGGTCACTAAGGGCGAAGGCAGGGGATAGGGATGATAACGAGGATGGCAAATTGGAGGAGGAGGAGGAGGAGGAGGACGACGACGACGACGAGGAGGAGGACGAGGAGGACGAGGAGGACGAGGAGGCGGAGGAGGAGGAGGAGGGCGGACGGCATGAGGAGACCGAGGGCGAGGATGGAAGCGAAACCCCTACCCCGCCGCTGCTCCCTCCTGCCCTCCTTCCATCCTTCCGTCCCTGTTTGCCAGCTCTCCCGCCCTGCCCCCCTCCCTCCACTCTCCATCTCTGCCTCCCCCAGCTTCCCCCTCGCACGACCAGGACGACGACGGGTCGTCAAGAGGGCCCCAAGAGGCCCAAGATGCCCAAGAGCAACCTTACCGTCCAGCTGCCTGCGGCAAGTCTCGCCACCGTGCCAGCCTAGGTGGCGACTGTTCGCGGAGGCGCGGGAGGGTGACACGTGTGACATTTCGGGTCTCCAGGCTCGGGAAAGTCGTGATAATGATCATGAGGACTATGGGGACGATAAGGGGGTGATGGCGATAATGGTGATAATGGTGGTGTTGATGATGATGCTGATGATGCTGATGATGCTGATGATGATGATGATGATGATGATGATGATGATGGTGATGCCGATGATGATGCTGCTGATGGCGATGGTGATGGTAATTGTGGTGATGGTGATGGTGGCGCTGATGATGATGATGATGGTGATGATGACGACGACATCGCTGCTGACGATGACGATGGCGCTGGTTATGGTAAGGATGGCGATGCTGATGATGCTTCTGCTGATGATGATGATGACGATGCTGATGCTGATACTGATGATGATGGTGATGAGGAGGATGATGATGATGATGATGATGATGATGATGATGATGATGATGATGATGATGATGATGCTGCTGATGATGATGATGATGATGATGGCTACAGTGGGGGCCCATGCCGAGAAACACCCTGCTTGCCTCCATGGTGCCCCGGGTGTCTTGGGATTCGATGGTTTTGCTGTGGAAAGCGCGACGCTCCCAGACAAAAAATCGACTGGCGTTCTGGGATATCAGGGTTGGGTTTCTTGTGGAAGGTTTCTTGTGATCGGGTCCCTATTGTATGGTGAAGGTGATGACGATGATGGTGGTGATGCCAGTGATGATGATGTTGGTGATGATCATTGTGAGTGTGATGCTGATGATGATGAGGACGATTGTGATGACGATGATGGTAATGGTGATGCTTATGATGTTGATGACGATGATGGTGACGACGGTGATGATGACGATGATGGTGGTGGTAATGATGAGTATGATTGTGATTATGTTTGTGGTTATGGTTTTGAGTATTATTAAAATTATTATGTAGTAGTATCGCTTTTCGTAGTGTGATGATGGCAACGATGAGAATTACGATGATGCTGCTGATGATGATGATGGTGATCGATATGCTGATCCTGATGCTGATGCTGATGATGATGGTGATGATGATATGATGACGATTGTGATGATGATGGTGATGCTGCTGCTGATGCTAATGCTGATGATGCTGATGATGATGATGATGCTGATGATGATGCTGCTGATGATGATGGTGATGATGCTGATGCTGATGATGATGCTGCTGGTGATGGTGATGGTGGTGCTGAAGCTCGTGCGGGCAGTCTTCGGGCTGTCTGGGCCTCGATGAGGCAGTCTTGGGGGTTCCTTGGGGCCCTCTGGGGCTGTTTTTGGGCCCTCTTACGCCTGCCTGGCGCTCTCTTGGGCCGTCTTGGAGCCCTCTTGGCCGTATGGTGTGTGTCTGGGGGCCGTCGTGAGGCCATCTTGTTGCCGTTGTGGGCCTCCAGCGGACCTTCTAAGGCCGTCTTGGGTCCCACGGGAGGTCTTCTTGGGCCGTCTTGGAGCCGTCTTGGATGCCACTTGGCCAATCGTGGAGTCCTCTTGGGCCGTCTTGAGCTGACGGCAGCCCGAAAAGCGAGGATGCGAAATTCAGGTCAAAACCAAAGGGGTTATCAATGTTTGTGGCTTATTCGGACCCTGTTGGAGGTCCTCTTGTGGCAATTTTGGGCCCTCTTGGAGGCATCTTGGGCTTTCTTGAATCAACATTCGGCCGCCCTGGGGCCATCTTGGCAGTCTTCAAGGCATTTGGGGCAATCTTGGTGTCCTTGGTTGCCTGCACGGGCCGTCTTGGAAGCTCGAGACGCACATCCATCGTTTTTTGACGAGGGATCGTCGTTTAGCTGGCTGGCAACGCGGGAAGCGCACGATTCTCGAGCGGGTGCGCGTGGGATGAGGGGCCTGACAGTGAGCAGTGTGCGGGCCTCTTGGGCGCCCTTGGGGTCGTCTTGGGGCGCGATCTTGGTGGCCCACGGGGCCGTCTTGGAGCGTCGAACGCCCGAAAAGCCAAGGGCGCTAAAATCGTTGAAGCACATCTGGGCAGTGAGTGAATTTGCCCTCTTGAAGGTCTCTTTTGCCAGCCTCTTTAAGGCCTCCGAGGCCGTCCTGGGCCATCTGGTGCCCATCTTGGGGCGTCACGGGTGCATCTTGGGCTGTCCTGGAGGCATCTCCGGGGCTTCTTCGAGCTGTGCGATTTTTTTGGAGGGTATCGATGTCGTCTTGGGTGCCCTCTTGCGGTTCTCTATTCGGGTGTAGGGCTACGGTGTTACGGGAAGGGTGCAGGGGTTCGGAATTCTGGGTTGGGCATTCGGACTAAGTTGTTAGGATCGGGGTGCCAAGGTTAGAGTGCAAGGGCGTGGGCGTAAGGATTAGGGTTACAGCGTTCAGGCGATAGGGCGTTACAGTTTGGGTGTTCGGGCTGGTGGGTTAGAGTTCGGGCGAAATTGTGATACAGTGTTAGGGCGTTTGGGAAGACGCCACGGGGTCGGACGCGTGCCACCTAATACCGTCGCCGGGGTCGGCTAGAGCCTAAGCGCGTGTGTAGCGCGCGCGTGGCTCTAGTGTGTGTACGTATATAAAATTCTTATCCTTACTAGATGACACGGTGCAAAAAAAAACACGGATGGGGCACACCTGGGCACACCTAATCCCAAGGGAGGTCCGGGCGGACCCTGACAGCTCCACACCCTTCCGGACAATACAAATTATGTTTGCAGCCCCTTTGGCATGATCTTCGGAGGCGCTCAGAAGTCGGTATCCGTGGCCGCAAGACTCCTTAACCCTCCCGAAAGACCCCACGAGGCACTCCACGAATTATCCCCATCCCCCCGGGCCAAAACCTATCGCCCCTCTTCCATGGGTGTTGCCCGTTCGCTGGCCGCGCACCTGTTGCCTTAGAATTGCCAGCCAGGAAGCCGCACTGCCGCACCAACTAGCCGCACCGCGCCCCTCTCGTAGCTCGGGCCGCCGAGTTTATAACGAACATGTCGTTCACCCCCTCGCCCGTCATCTCTCATATATCTAACTTGTACAGCGGACAGACAGCAATTGTGGTCACATATGTGGGAAGCAACGTATTCTAGATAGATCGCGGGACAAAGCAGGGAGACCCGCTCAGCTCTCTGTTCTTCAACCGCGTATCCGAAGAGATATTCAAGTAATGCCGGGCCAAATGGGAAAAACGTAAGTACGGCAGGATATTGTGTTTATAAGACAAAGTACGCTTGACGAGTTTGAGGTTCGCTGATGATGTGAAATTGGTTGGGACGTCTTTGACACAAGCACGCAGGATGCAGGGGGACGTTACGGATGCAGCCAGACGGACATGCTTTGAATTACACCCGACGAAGAAGATGTTGCACAGCATGGAAGCCCGGCGGCCGAAGAGAAGCCCTCCCGGAGCACACCAAGGTCGAGAATTGCGACATTGAAATCTTGACGTGCGCAAGAACACACAAATATTTGGGTCGGCTGCTTACGTCTTGCAAACAGATGACGGCGGAAATCGACATGCGTATTCAAGCCGCCTGGAAGATGTCTTGGCTGATCAAACAGGAATTGCTGTGCCGGTAACATCCATTACACGACATAGTCAGACTTTTTAGTGGCGTCGTGACACTTACAATATGATACACGGATGTGCATCGTGGACGACGACAGTTGTTTTGGAACAGCTTGTGGTGGCAACCCAACGCCGGATGCTACGGATGATCTTAGGTTCGCCACGGAGACGAACAACACATGCCATCGACAGCTGCACGAAAGGCAACGGATGCGGCTTGGAATTTTGGGTGGCTTGAATCCGACGCGCCATGTTCAGTTCAGAGCAAGCTTTCGCAGTTTTTGAACAGTGGGCTGACATTCAGAAACGCAGGAAACTGAAATGGGTTCAGAGGATCTCCAAGTGCTGCCCGGATTGATGGAGTTACCAAGCGTATCGTTGGGACCCACAGAGTTTGCCAACTCGCAACGCGGCGTCCAATCGGACCTCGAAAACGATGGGCTGATACAATATGAGGGGCAACGGCCCCGCCGCCGACCCCTTTAGGAGGCGTTCCGGGCGCGCGCGCGGAGCGGCATCAGCGCTCGCCCCCTCGCCCCCGCCCCTTCAAAACCTCCACCTCATCCTTGCTTCCGTTCTCCCCAAGCACTCCCTTCCTCATGTATTCCACCCGTCCAATTCTTCCGCCGAACTAGTTTCGCCGACTCAAGCCGCGCGCACAACATGCTCCGACATATCGTCAAGAACGAGACTCCGTGTGTATAAGTGCGCCTAAATGTGCGTTAGTCAACCTTCCCAGGGCGCGTGATCTGAGGTACGTACCGCGACACAGACGCGCGCAAAAAAATGCCCCAACACGTTGTCAATGTTCGGGCTTGGCCTCGAGTTCACTTCCGGTGGTTTTGTCCAGCCTTGGAGTTTGTAGCATCAAACCAAGGATAGCACACTTCACCAGGAAGGTTCCTCCCTGTCTTCTTCCACATTCACCCATGCCCGACACATAACACATGGAAAAATTGCGTATGTCGTTTTGCACGTATATGTACTTCAACAGTTTGAGTTACGTGCGCATGCACGCGTATGCGCGTATGTCAACGTGACGCGTATGCGTTGGCATGTGATATAATAATATATGATTCGAAACGTCGGGCTTCCTACTTCAAATTCATCATCCGTCCCTCCGTTTTGATTTCCAGGGTTTTCTTCGAGCCTCGATTCTTGCCCACATTCGATTCTGAACAACTTCCCCCCCCCATGTCCTCGAGCTTCTGCGGCGAAAATACCGCGGGCAAAAAATGCCCCAACGAAGTAGCAAGACCGGACTGCACTTCTGAGGCTTCTCTTCGTTGCTGATATCCCTCACTCATTCCCCATCCTCTTCCCTCCAAGGTTTTTCCTCGGGTTTCGACACCTTCCCAGGCTCATTATTCAGCCACTTCTCCTCCCACCTCTCGACTTTCTGCGGCGACAGACACTAAGCTTTTGACAGTTTTCAAGGAACACAAAACCGTTCTTCGATTCCGACCACAGCAGGACTGTTGGGAGCCCCGGGGCCAACAGAAATCTACCACGGAGATTGTGCAAATGGTAAAGATAAATCAAAATGTTGTAGCGAAGCGAAGCGAACCAACGATATCTTGCATATAAAATTGTACATGCTAATCCACCGAGTATCTATATACGTAGAGAACAGATCCAGGACAATTTCAGGCGCGGCTGGGGAGGCTGATTCCAGAACGCCCCAGGGGGGGTAGGGGGGCCAAGCCGGCCCAGGATGGCCCCAAGACGGCCCCTGAGGGCCCCAAGAGCCCAGGAGGCGTCAGGAGGGCCCGACGAGCGCCCCAAGTCGGTTATGAGTGGCTCAAGACGGCCCAAGATGGGCCCAAGATGGCCACTCGACCGCCCAACGTGCCCAAAGGCGCCCAATAACAACTTCCAAGAGGCCTTCGGGAGGCAAAAATTATGGGTTTTCTTTAGGTGTCGGTGCCATTCTCGCATACTCGGCTTCTCGGTCTCCAGTGTGCTCGAGACGGCCAAAGAGGCTCCCGAGGTCGTTCCAAGATGGCCCATTAGGCACCAAAGAGAGCCCCAAGATGAGCCCAGGACGGGTTCCAGACGGCCCAGGGCGGCCCCAAAACAGTCCCATAGGGTCTTCAGACCCCCCCAGAACAGCCGCAAGAGGCCCCCAAGATTGCCCCGAGGGGCCAAGGCAGCCGGAGAGGGCCCCAAGACGGCCCAGGAGACCCCCAAGGCGCCTTGAAAGCGGCTTTGAGAGATCCCAAAGAGAGCCCATCAGGGACCCTGCATTAGTACGGCAATGGTCATAACATCATATGTATACATATACACACAAGACTGCACTGGCGCTTCGCGCCACGCACCTTGGTCCTTTGAGTTTCGCGCGCATGCGGCGTGCGTGCGTGTGTACATTTGCGCATGCATATTCGCATGCATGTGTACACATGCAGGTGCATGCACGTTGTTTGTTTGTTTGTTTGTATGTATGTATGTATGTGTGTATGTATGTATATATGTATGTATGCATGTGCGCAAGTCAGTATGTATGTGTGCATGTATGTATGAATGTGAGTATGTATGATGATGGTAGGTTTCCAGGTATGTGTGTTTATGTGTGTATGTAGTGTTTGTTTGTTTGTATGCATGTATGCATGTAATGCATGGTATGTCTAAATGTATGTATGAATGTATGTATGTGTGTGTATGTGTGTACGTTTGCTTGTATGTATGTATGCGTGCGCGTTTGTATTCATGCATATGATCATGTATTTTTTTATATATATATATATATTCATGTATACATTTGCACATTCATGTATGTTAGTGTGTATGTTTGTGTGCACGTATGTATGGATGCATGTACGGAACTATGGATGTGTGGATGTGTGTGTATGTAAATGCGTATGTGTGCATGAGTGTATGTATGGATGTGTGTATGTGTATATATATGCATGTATGTATGTGTGTATGCATGTATGTCGGTATGCATATGTGCAGGCGTTTACGCATGTGTCTATGCATGTATGTGTGTATGTGTGCTTGTTTGTGTGTGCATGTATGTTTGTGTGTATGTATACATGTATGTATGTGTATGTATGTATGTTTGCAGGCATGCAGGTGTTCAGGTATGCTTGTATGCATGTGTGCAAACGTGTGTATGCATGCACGTATGAATTCACGTGTGTATGTTGTATGTATGATGTACGTACGCATGCATATATGTATGTGTGTACGTATGGTTGTATGTATGTTTGTATGTATGTACGTACGTATGTATGTATGTATGTATGTATGTTTGTTTTTCATGTGTATACGTATGTATTCACGCATGCATGTATGTAGATATTTCGGTATGTATGTATGATGTATACCTATATATGTATACATATACGCCGTTCGTGCGCATACATGTGTGTCATGATTACGTGTATATGTCTACGTGTACACACGTGCATATATGTGTGCATGTACATATACATGTGCACGCGCCTGCACGCGCGGGGAGTGACGCATAAATTCGCTGGCCCGACAGGCCAGAGGCTCGCTATGAGCTCTGGTAGCAGCTTGAGCACGTTTCTAGTTCGCGCACGCGTGGCGGCCCCTGGGGGTGCCCGGTCCAAGAGTACCCTGGGCATTGCTGGTCAAGGATTCCGGCACTCTTGGGGCCCGTCTTCAAGGCTCTCAGAATCGTCTCAGAGGGCCCCAAGAGGCTCCCAACATGGTCCAAGAGGGGTCCGAGACGCCCGATGATCGCTCCAAGACGCCCATGATGGCCCTCAGACGGCCCAAGAGGCCTCCAAGATGGCCCCAAGAGGCCTTCAAGACAGGATGCTGAAAATGAATGTTTTACTTAGCGAATGGTCCTTAAGGGCCTCTTGGCGCGTCTTTGGGGCCTCTTGGGCCGTCTTGGGGACCTCTTGGGCTGTCTGGAGGCTGTCTTGCGTTGCCGTGGGGCTCTCCTCGGGAACTTGGACCCTCGTGGGAACCTCCCATGGCCCTCGTGGGTCTCTCGTGAGAGCCTTTCGGGTCCTCGTGAGCTTTTTGGGGGCCGTCTTGGGGCTATCTTGGGATGCTCCTGGCCCGGCTTGAAGCCCTCTTGGGGGCCTCCTGGGCCGCTTTGGGGCGATCTCGCAGGCTTCTTGGGCCGTCTTGGACGCTGCTACGACGCAGAAGGCGAATCTGCGAAACATGAGCGTTTTCCTTAGCGAATGGATCGATGTTTGCTTCTTGGTGGCTCTCCTGAAGGCCTCTTTGAGCGTCTTTGGGGCCTCTGAGGCCGTCTTGGGGGCATCTTGGGCCGCCTTGGGGCCGTCTTGCGCTGCCGTGGGGCTCTCCTGCGCCTCTCCAACCACTTCTCTAATCGCTTTGAGCTTGCTGGCAAGGCCCCGCATCGCCCCCTGGGAGGCGCGGCAGGGTTGGGGGGCCTCTTCCAAGGGCGTCCAGGGTGCCCCAAAGTTTTAGATTCTGGGGCTTCGTTTTTTTTGGGGGGGGCGGTTTTCCCACCCCCCGGATTCTGAAAGTAGATGAAGAGGAATGCGTGTATATATGTGTATATATACGTATATATATATATATATATATATATATATATTCTGTACGCGGCTCACTGCGGCAAGTCCGATGTCCGTTGTCCACCCCAAGCTCCCCTCCACCCTTCCCGTCACGTCCCCTACCCTCTCCTCCTCTGCCTCTAGATGAGCCCGGGGGGCCCACCCAGGGCCCCCGCCGTGCCCTCCCTCCTCGGCCGGGCACCCCCGCCCCCCCCGCCCCAGCCCCGGCGTGAACGGTGAGGGCGAGGAGAAGGGGATGAGGAGGAGGAGGAGGAGGAGGGGGAGGAGGAGGAGGAGGGGGAGGAGGAGGGGGAGGAGGGGGAGGAGGAGGAGGAGGAGGAGGAGGACCAGTGCAAACCCAAGATTCATCAACGATGTTGCAGTGAACCCTCCCTCCAACTCCCCTCAGGCCCCCACAAGGGTTCGTTTTCACCGAGGGAAGTGCTCTGTTGGAAAACAACCGTTTGAAAATCCAGAAATATGCCAGAACGCATTCTTGGGTCTTCAACGCAGCGAATCACCGTGACCGCTGCGTCTTGACGATCGTAAATCGCGCCAGAACGTTATTCCTTGGATTTCAACACCGCGAATCAACATGACAGTTGCGCCCTGATATTCCCACGTCTTGCCAAAACGCCATTTCTAGGACGTTAGCCATAAGAATCCTTGAACTTGCTGCGAACTCTTGAGACGAATGTGCGCGGCGCTGTTGCGAGAGGCGGGAGCCACATTTTGAAAGCGGACCGCCCTCCATCCGAGAAGCTCTTGCGAACGTTTACAATGAACAGGTGCGGCGCCAAGGCGAGAGCCACATTCGAAAACGACCCGCCCTCCATCCGTGAAACTCTCGCACATGTTTAAGACGAATGTGCGCGACACTATTGCGAGAGCCACATTTTGAAACTGGGCCGCCCTCTACACGTGAAATGTTTGCAAATGTTTGAGACGAGTGTGCGCAGCGCTAAGGCGAGAGCCACATTCTGAAAGTGACCAGCCCTCCATCCGTGAAGCTGCTGCAGATTTAAAGTTTCTAAGTTTCAGAATCGTCACTGGTGAGGAAGTCTCAAGCGAAACGCCTGTCCCGGCCTTTCGACCAGGCGCAGGGTGCGACAGGGAAGAGTGTTTTATAACGAAGAGAGATGGAAGCGGAGGAGGAGCGGGAGGAGGAGGAGAAGATGATGACGGTAATGATGCTTCTTTTCCACGAACTAGCGCCACTCGCGCGCGACCTCAGACGGATCCGCCGAACAAGGCGCCCCCAGTCCTCTTCCCCTCCCCCTTCTTGCTGGGCGAGTAGCCCCTCACGTAGCCAAAACATCTGGCGGCTCGACTCGCTCCAGGCATTCTGGCCCCAGCCCTCTCGATCCCTTCTCGGGGAGCAGCTGTTCATCCCGGACTGCTTTTTGTTGACCCAGGGGCCAGAGATGTCCCCCGGAGCCCGACGAGGCAACAACCCAACCGCCCAGATTGGTTCGAGCAAGTTGGAGGTCTCGGCACCTCCTCAAAAATCGTCCCCTGGACTTGTCCTGGGGTGAGTCGTGGCTTGAACCTCGAGGAGAACCCAGCCGTGGCCACCAGCAGCTTCGCGTAGGCAAGAACAGTGGAAAAGCGCCAGGAATTGAAGAAAACAACAACACGGCACAAACATAAACTTTCGACGTTTCCCACGGATTTCTTGGATCTGCGCTGGGCCCCCCTGGCGGCGCCTCCAGCGCCGCCCATGGCGCGCTCCGCGCGCCAGGGAGGGGGGCCCAGCGCCTACAGTGGAGGCCTATGCCAAGAAACGCCCTGCTTGCCTCCAGGGTGCCCTGGGTTTCTTGGGGTTCGATGGTTTTGCCATGGAAAGCGTGACGTTCCCGCACCAAAGATCAAATGACGTCCTGGGGTCTCAGGGCTGGGTTTCTTGTGGAAGGTTTCTTGTGGTCGGGCCTCCACTGTATCCGAGAAATCCGCGCGAACCTCCTAGATGTTATGTTTATGCTGTCCTTCTGCTCCTCCGAGGAAGGCTGGACCATCGATCCTCGGACGCCAGGGCCTCTCCGTGCAGCAGCCGTTTCGGCCTTGGGCCGTCGCAGCCGCCCGGCCTTGGCCCGCCCGTGCTGGGCTGGCGGGCGGGGCTTGCTGCGATGAGGGCGGCGCAGCTCCTCCTCCTGGTGATCCGGAGCCCTCGCCTCAGGGCAGGGCCAGCGAAGACAACGGTGGGTGGCCTTCGGGGTGCCGTTATCTCGATTTGCCCGGCTCCGGCCGCCAATGCAGGGCTGCGATGAAGAAGCGGCTGGGGGTCGGCCCTGGTGTGGCCCTGTTGTTGCAATGTGGAAGCGAAGTGGTGGCACGGTCTTCTGGCTAGGTGGATGGACGACGCAGTTAGAAGTAGAGGGTTAACTAAAACATACAGGCTAATTAATTGGTGGAATGGTCTCCTGGCTAAGCGGAAGAAAGGCGCAGCTATGATGCTGGGCGTTACGCGGCGGCGCCGTGGGCGATTATAAATAGATCGGGTTCCACGCCTGTTGGCGGGCGTCGTCATCGCCATTGAGATTATTTCAGCGTCCCCTCCTAAATGCTTCTTCCCAGCGGCAGAGTGGTACTTTGATTGTCGTCCCCGCGCGCTTTGTGTCTTAATCGTCATCCTACACCGCACCCAGAGGTCCAATCCCCCGCCCCTGGCCCTTCGCGAGGGAGGAATGCGGGCAGGGAAGGATCCATGCTCGAGGATCGAGGTGCTCGGACCTCCAGAGGCTATCCGTCTGCGGAGTGCTTCTTGAGGCCTCCAGAGGCGCCTCGGATGCGGAGCTCCGGGGAGGAAGGAGGGTGAGGAAGGGGGGACGAACTGGACTGGTGGCTGAGTGGGCATTGGAAACGGCAGGGCAATTTTTCAATTGTTCACAAACTTCTGGCCCTTGATTATGCAAGCGGAAAAAACTTCTCACCGAAATGGGCCAAGAGCGGCGATGGAACCGGAACAGAAACGGCGACGGAGCCGCAACACAAATATTCGTTAAACCAATGCTTTGCTGCTTCCAAGGCTCATTACTTACCCAGGACGAGAGATTTGCTTCTTGAGGTGCGAACCGCGACACTACGAAGCGCAACCCCCGCCCCCGGATAATCGCAATACGCCGACGGTGCGAACGACGCAGACGAAAATCGTTCTCACCCCAACATACTGCACATTTGCGCAGCCTGGAATCAGATCCGCTCAACATTCCAGTCATACAGTACTCGTGACGATGATTTGTTTCAGGCGTAAGAGGAAAACTGTCGTCCTGGAGATGTAAGACTGGTGGTCGTCGTCCAGAGTATCCCAGGTGAGGGAGGTGGTGGGGACCGCCACGTGCTCGGTCAACGGCGACTGCTCTCCTGAAGGCTCGTTCTGCTACGCTCCCACACACGAGTGCATCGTGAACACGCCACCGGGCTACTATGCTCACCCAGAGGAGGTGGGCTTCAGCATGTGCCCAGTGGGGTTCGTGGCGCCCCACGCGCTGAGTACCGAGTGCACCGCGTGCGAGCCAGGCAGGTACCAGGACGAGGAGGGGCAGACCGAGTGCGATTGCATCCCAGAGGGCTACGAGGCGAACTCGCAGCGGACCGCCATCGTCAAGTGCCCCAAGGGCAAGGCCAACCCGGCGGTGTGCAGTGACGGCGGCGAGCACGGCTCTCCGTGTCACATGTGTGCGGCGGGGAGGTACGCGCCCGAGGAAGGCATGCACCTTTGTGTGGACGTCTCCGCTGGCTTCTACGCCAGCGAAGATCGCACCGAGGAGGTGGAGTGCCCCCCTGGAACGTTCACGTCCGAGCAGGGCGCCTCGGAGTGCTCGGCGTGCGGGGCTGGCAGGTACACCAGCGTCCTGGCCTCAGTGGAGTGCACATGCGCGCCCGTCGGCCACAGGCCCAGCGAGAACGCCACCTCGGTGGAGCCCTGCGCCCCGGGCTTCTACCAGGACAAGGCGTGCCAGGCGGAGTGCGAGGCCTGTCCCGCGGGCAAGTACATTGGCTCCGCAGGCGCTCACGACTGCGAGAACGCGTCCGCAGGCCATTACCCCAGTGCCGACAAGAGCGTTCAGGTAGCGTGCGCGAAGGGCACGTATCAGGACGAGAAGGGCCAGGCCTCGTGCAAGACGTGCGCGGCTGGGAAGTTTACCAACACGACGGGCTCGCACGCATGTGCTTGCTCGTCTGCTGGACACGCCCCGTCCGCGGACTTTACCAAGCAGGTTCCATGCAGGCCGGGCACGTATCAGGACGAGGAGTGTTCAGGTCCTTGCAAGACGTGCGAGGCGGGCAAGTACCACAAGGGCCATGGGGCTATGAGCTGCGACCCCGCCCCTGCGGGCCATACGCCAGCGGACAATTTCATTACTACTGTGCCCTGTGAGCCTGGCACTTATGCACACGAAGTGGGCATGAGCGAATGCTTGGCGTGCGAGGCCGGCAAGTTCGCGGACGAGCCGGGTTCCCACCTCTTGGTTTTCTTCCTTGTCCACTTCTTCGCCTCCTCGTCCTCCTCCTCGTCCTCCTCCTCCCCCCTCCTTCTCCAGGCTCCCATGGGTGCTCCGAAGCCCCCGCTGGGCACTTCCCGAACGAGAACAACAACGACGTCGTGCCATGCGCTCCAGGCACTTATCAGAAGGACACGGGCAAGTCGGCTTGCGATGTCTGCCCGCCGGGCAAGTTCACGGAGGTCGAGGGTTCCCACGCGTGTCACTGTGCATCCGCAGGTCACCACCCCAGTGACAACCACGATTCAGAAGTGGAGTGCGAGCTCGGGACTTTCCAGAACGAGACTTGCCAAGAGGAGTGCCGCGCTTGCGCTGCGGGCATGTTCAGCCCCACCAAGGGCGCACACGAGTGCGCCTGCGCCTCGGCGGGGCACCAGCCTGAGAAAAACGGCAACGGACTGAGCATAGGCGAGTTGCCCTGCTCCCCTGGCACCTTCCAGGGCGAGACGTGCCAGGTCGGCTGCGCGACTTTCGGTGGAGTGCCCCTTCGCTGGAGTGACCTTTGGTGCGGGCCCGCAGTGGCCACCCGGTCACCAGCTTGCGCGCTTGAAGTTGGGTCCCCCGCGCCCTGCGGCCCCCTGAAGCCGCGCACTCAAGGTCACTCTTGCCTAGGGTCGCTCTTGCGTGTCGCCGACAGGCTGAGTGCGAGGAGTGCCCAGCGGGGAGGTTCGCCTCGGCCGAGGGCGCGCACGAGTGCGTCTGCGCCGCGGCGGGGCACGCGGTTGCGGACGACAGGGCGGCGCAGGTGGCCTGTGACATTGGCACGTACCAGGACGAGGCCTGCCAGCCTGAGTGCAAGCAGTGCGAGAGCGGGAAGTTCGCTGACGTCAACGGCCCGTTCGGTAGCAGATCGTGGGAGCCTTGCATCTCCCCGCAACTCCGTCTTGAGGGTGCACTAGCGCCGATCAGGGCTTGGGAATCGATGAGGTAGCGCCGGTCTAGCGTCGACTAGCGTCGATTAACGTCGGTTCGCAAGAGCCAACAAGATGGTATGGGAGGTTCCCATGAGTTGCCGCAGAAGGCTCTCACTACTGCTCCTGTGCTGCTCTTGGCCACCAGCCCACGTCCGACGCGAGCAGTATGGAACCCTGTCCCAACATGACGTTCCAGCATCACCCGTGCCAGCCGAAGTGCGAACACTGCCCGATCGGGAAGTTCACGATTGCGGTGGCCTCGGTCCTCTGCCTTGATTCAGTTGCGCTGCCGCGCCCCTCCGTCACGCGCCGCTGGAGGGAGTTGGGGCTGGGAAAGGGGCGCGCGGGGGACAAGGTGCCATGGGCATTGATACCCAGACCTTTGGTTTTCGTGCTGCTCGGAAGGCGAGTATCGCACAGAACTGCCCTATCAAAACGAGGGCATGCCGGCCTCGATGCGCCGTGGGGGAGGCCTTCTCATTGCTGCGCCAGGAGCGAACAGAGCAGAACATCAACGCCCAGCGCACACCAGCCGCTGCAAGGGCGGTGGCGGATGTGGCGCCTGGCTTCGTGCTGACACCTGCGGGCGATGGTGAAGTCGCCTGCGTGCCGGGCACCTACGCGACCGAGGGTGTGCCAGGGGAAGACAAGACGTGCAAGCCGTGCTCCCCAGGCCGTTTCACGACATCCACTGGGAGCACGGTCTGCGAGTATTGCCCCGAGGGGATGCACGTGTCGCAGTCGGGCCAGACCGCGTGCCGCAAGTGCGCCATGCCGGAGATGTGGGACGAGGTAGAGGGTAGCGACGACTACGACAGGTGCATGACTTGTCCGCTCTGGCAGCACAGCCTCGAAGACGGCCCCCTGACCACCGTGTGCACGAGCTGCTTCGCTTCCGCGGACGTCATGCTGTCCATGAGCAACTGCGGGGTCATGACCATGTTGATAATCACTGCATTCTTGTGTTCTGTGAGTGGCATGCTATACTTGGTCAGGGAGCTTAAGTTGCTATTCAAGGAGACATCCTCGAGACAGTTCGTGGATGCCCAGCAGAAGCTGCTCGAGAACCCCGAAGAGGATCCAGAGATCGCGGACCCTCAAGAAGCTGCTCGAGAAGCTACCCGAGAAGTTTCTCAGGAAGATCGTCGAGAAGTTTCTCGAGAAGGTACTCGGCCTGAGGTCGCGGACCCTCCAGTAAATCCAGAGGGGGCCTGCTAGGACGTCGACGTGGCCACTCTGGGAGCATACCCTCCACCTGCTGCTGCTCCACCTCCACCTCCTCCAGCCTCTGAAGCTGGGGCTGGCCGAGTTTGCCAGCCGCCCCGTAGCACGTCTCGTTTTCGATCGGCCTCCGCGCTTCGCAGGTCGAAGCCCACAGCTTAGCTGCTGCACGCATGTCGCCATATGCACGCGGTGTTCCTCATGTCCAGGCAGTGTCAGCGCCACGCTGTTCCCGGAGCCCAGTCGAACACGCCTGCTTTACTTGTATTGTGCTCTCGAAGCGCTTGGCCATCCGCACGAGCACCTCAGGCGTTGTTGGACCTTGGAGGTCCTACGTGCAGGCTCCCATGGCTCCCACCAAGGCGCCACGCGGGTTGAAGAGGCTGGCAGCCTCCTGAGAGAGATGATCTTACTGAGGATGAGGAGGAGGAGGGAGGGAGGGAGGGAGAAAGAGAGAGGGAGGAGGAGGAGGACGAGGAGGAGGAGGAGGAGGAACAGGTAGGAGATGAAGGAGGGCCCACTCTTCCCCTCTTGAAGCGGGGTGGTTTGTCAATACATACAGATGTAGGTGCGACTCATAACGCGACTGGCCGCTGACGGTCGCAGCTGGAAGGTGCCTTGGGCGAATTCAAAAGAAGTGCCCCTTTAGTGGTAAATCGGTCGGCTCACTCCTCCACCACCACCAACTCCTCGCCCTCCCCTTCCTCCTTCCTCGTTGTCCTCCTTCTCCTCCTCCTCCTCCTCCGATCGGGCTGTCCAGCCGTTGCGAGTCGGACCATCTTCTGACACAGTGCCAGTTCTGGCTGGGCAAATTCGCTCGCGCCAGACCGGTACGGCGCGAGTGGACCACAACGGGCCGACGATGTGTTTCCCGGGCCCCGCCTGCACATTAGTCCAGGGCAGGCCAGGTCGAGTTGTGTCACAGTACAAGTTCGCTTCCACTCGTGCACTGCCTGGGGTGGGCGAAAGAGGTGGATTGGGAGAGATGGGTTCGAGGCGGGGGTGGACCCAGAACCACTGCCTGTGGGATCGACCTGCAGGGACATCGGCAGGCGGTGGAGGGGGACAGATTCGGGCCCTGGGGAGGCCATCTAGACATATAATCCACCGCCTGCCGAGGTCCCCGAGGATCGATCCCCCGGGCGATGGTCATGGATAAGCCCCCGCCTCGCAGTGGGGGCTGCCGCGTGCACCAGGTTTGGGTTTCACCGCCGGACGCTCGCCTCCACGAATGTGCGCCTCATGCGCCAGGGGGCGCCGGAAAACCTAGGCGCGCTCGGCACATTGAGAGAACGTTCGCGTATTGGGGGGGGCAGGGGGCGGGTGAGAGTGGTAGGATGGCAGACCTGGCGCGAGCTCACCTAGCTTGGCTAACCCCCCTCTGCTTCCCCCCCCTGTTCGTCCACCCCGAGATGTTCGGTAGCAAATCGTGGGGGCCTTGTCTGCCCTCGAAATTCTGTCGCTACATTGCATTAGCGAGCGTCAGCGTCTGGTAATCGATGGGAGAGCGCCGATGAGCGTCGATTTAGCGTCGATTTGCGTCGATCTAGCGTCGACTCGTGCCGATTAGCGTCGGTCAGCGTCGATCCGCAAGTGGCAGCAAGATGGTGCGGGAGGCCCCCATGAGTTGCCACAGAATCGAGATGCATCGCGGCCCGTCGGATGTGGGCGGCCGAACGGGCAGGCAGAGGCGAAGCTTGATGAGCCTGCCCCTTTCCCCCCCCCCCTCGGGCGGAGGTGGCCCTGCGCTGCCCAGACAGGCGGGACTGGCCTGAGCTCCTCGGACAGTCGCGCCTCCCGTCAAAATCATCCCGCAAACCCTCCCGCCTCCCTTCGACATCATCTTGCAAGCCCTCTTCTTTCCTCCCCTTCTGGGTTATGATGTTCCAGCCTGCTTCAGCCGCGATCATCCTAAACAAATTCGAGCACGGGAAGAATTTCGAGCGCCTGGGCCTGCAGGGCCCAGAAGCGCGACACTCCTGCGAAATGTGTCACGTGTTGGGCCTGGGAGGCGATAGTCGTTCTACAGTTCTCCAGGGTTTCGGGCAGACATTGTTTCGACGCTTTCTTCGGTGCTCGAGATTATGGTTGGGGAGTCGCCCTTGAAGTGCGATGGGAACAGCATGACTCCTGGGTTCCTCTCTCTCTCTCTCTCGCTCTCCGTCCTCCTCCTCCTCCTCCTCCTCCTCCTCCTCCTCCTCCTCCTCCTTCCGGAGACATTTTGGCTCAAGATGGCACGCCATCGCGAGCCCAGCGTGGACACCGCTAGTCCGCGGCCAGTCCCAACTGTCTTGCAGCCACACCCAGGGACGAGCTGCCGTCCACTCCTGCGTTATATCCCGGCGTTGCACGCCGCCTTCCATATCGCTGTGTGTCTCGTGAGCTTTGCGCCGAGCATCCATATTCTCTCGCGCCCTGGGCCGAGCATCCATATCCCCGCTTCCCTGTACTCCGTGCCTGAGCTTCCTCTCGTCGATCCCCGCGTCCGTATCCCGCTGGACGTCGTCGCGTTCGTTTCCGAGCAGCAGCAGCAGCAGCCACGCAGTGGCATCGTATTCAGATTGGTAAGTGGCGCAGCTCAAAACAACTCCGTGCCAGTCGAGTTCCAACCATGTCTTCCAGTGAAGAGCGTTCCACTTCACGCAATGCCCCCTCAACCAGCCGCAGAAGGAAAGACCGTCGCCGAGAAAAGGTACGTCTCGAACCTGACCGCGCACATCGGGGCCCCCATGAAAGCGATGATAAAGGCTCTCGTGCATCCGCCGCCCGCAATACACTGGCAACGTACGGCGACAACGGCTTCTCCTCGCAGCCAGCCGAACCACGTTCGGGAAGAGCATCGGGACAAGCAGCACGAGCAGGCAGATCCTCAGCCCGCCAGGCGCAGCAGACGCCCACCTTCGCCATGGACACAGGCGAAAAAGAACCGCAAGTTCCCCCTCGCGCTGCTGCCGACGCTGCTCCTCAACAACACCGACATGGCGTCTGGACTGAACCTCATGCACAGCAGCCAGCTGCAGCCCCTCGTCCCGATCCATTGGCAAGAGCAGCTGGTCCCTGGCGCGAAGGAAGCGCAGCCTCACATGCTCATGCTGCCGCAGCTCAAGGCCACGGTCTACTCCCAGCCGCTGGAGGAGCCGCCACCATCGGAGCCACCACCGCGCATCATGCTGAAGCCGACCAAGCCACACCACCTGCGCCTGAGCTCGTTCGTCTCCTTGGACTGGATCCTGACCTGGACAAAGCACTACAATAACTCATGCAAGCACAAGTCGCACACGCAGCAAGTACCTTCCAAGCGCAGGCCAATCAGCTACTTAATCAATCCAGAGAAAGCTTTCGTCAACTTCTCGCACAGCAAGTTCAAGGCACTGAACGCCGAGTCGACTCCCTTCATGATGTCGTTGCTCGAACCCGCCGCGAACAGGACAGACAAGCTGCAGACCAGCAAAAGATGCGGCGGCAGATCGACCGGATGCGCGAGTCGCTCGCGCTCGCCGAGGCGCAGGCCCCGATCGCGGACCCCACCAGGCCCGCCGACTTGGACCGCGCGATCGACCCGACGATCTTCGCCATCGGAGCCCAACGCCCCATCGCGCCTGGCGTGCTCCTCAACGACCTGCAGGAGTGGATTGCGTCCGCCAACCTGGACACGGACGCCGTCGAGCTAGCGGAGATGAACCTGCACGCCGCTTCATTCTTCGAGTCAGAGGAGATCGCGCCTTCGCAGTTCCTCGGGCACTTGCTCTCTCTCGAGCCCTTCGCGATGCTGCAGGGAAGTGGAAGCGATTCACATCGACGGACACTATGGGTGTGCCGACTGACATCTACCTCAACCCTGGCAAGGCCCCCAAGCAGATCCGTTCCGAGATCCAGTGCAAGAAACTCCTCCAACTTCTCCAGCATCGCTATCCGCAACAGGCCTGGAAAGCATACCGCACCAAGGGCGATATCCACTGCAGCGCCATGCCCGTCGTGCGCCTGGACGTCGCAGACCATGCCGATCCCACCATCTTGGAGTGGAGCGAGAAGGCAGTCGAGCTCGCTCACTTCCGCGACATCGGCCGCGGCGCCGTCCTCATTTCTTTCCAGGCGCTCTTAGCGGACACGGCTGAGGCCACGTGGCGGGTTTAGCCGCCCCTGGGCACCGTGGAAGCCAGTCGAGGACACTTTGCCCTGCTCGTTCATCACCTGGAACGCCCGCGCGCTCATGCGCCACAAGCGCTCGAAGCGCCGCCGCAAACGGGCAGCCCTGCAGCAGTGCATGCGCCAGCGCGCTGCCATTATCCTGCCGGAGTCCCACGGCTCGGAAAAGCTTCTCCGCGCGCGGGTCGACGCCCAGCCCTGCCCGTGCAAGCTCTTCTTCTCACAGTTCGTCGACGAGTCCGCCGATGACGCGCGCGTGGGCACGGGCGGCGCGGCCGCCCTCATCCCGCGGCCCACGCGCGGGCAGCTGGAGCAGCCGCGGCCGTCCCAGCTCCCGATCTTCGCCCACGAGGAGCTCGTCAAAGGCCGCGTCCAGCTCGTCGCCGTCACCTACGCAGTCACCCGCAACACCATCGTCATCATGAACGTTCATAATCACGAGATCGACGCCAGGGGTCGAGATCGCATTCAACGAGCCTGGCACCAACACCGCACGTGGGCGGAAGCCAACTACCTGCACCGCACCTTCATCGCCCTGCACCACTTCAACACTGCCAGCCGCCCGCCGAACAGCTTCTTCCAGCCGCAGCCACAGCGCGCCCGCCTCGCGCTGGACAACAGCGCTCGGCAGCAACAGCCGTTCTGGAAGGCCCTCTTTGACAGCGTGCTGGAGATCGAGTCCGACCTACCGACGCGCTTCAACAAGTCCGACTTCACCGCTTCAGCCATCGGCCGAATCTTCATCAGCTTGCCGTCGCACGCCTCGCTTGAGCTCACGCCGGTCATCCGCATCGCCCACGACCCTGCCATCCTCTCGGGCCGCCTCTTCAGCGACCGCGCCATCGTCTCCTACACCATTGGTATCATGCCGAGGACGCCGCCAGTGGAGCAGGCTATCCCCCCAGCCATCTTCCGCGACCCCTCGTTCGCCAAGTGCCTCCAACAGATGCTCGACCACGCCGTCGCGACCCACCTGCCGATCGCGAACCGCTGGCGCACGCACAAGCGTCTCATGGTTGAGACTGCCCGTCTTTTCCGTGATGATTGGGTCAGCCGCGCAGCTGGAGAGATCGGCAAGACCAACCATTCCGACGGCCAGGTGATCACGGCACGCTCAATCTCGCGAGCGATCTGGCGCCAGGACATCCACCTGGCACGCCGTCTGCAGTCCACCACCGAGCTCGGCTCAAAGTACCTTGTTTCGGACGACGGCGTCATCGCGCTCTCGGGCGCCGCCGAGTTCGCCATGAAATCCCCCGCCCTGCACGGCGACTTCGAGGCTCGGCAGCGCTCTCTGGCACAAGAGCGGCCCAGTTGCCGCGGGGCTCGCCGGGGGCCATCGAGCCTGAGAAGCTCCGAAAGATTACCCGTGCGTCCCAGCGCAGAGCCTTCCTTTGGGCCCCCATGGAGGCGCCGCTTTGTCCGCTGGGGCATCAAAACCACCGGCCCTTCGGGCCTTCCGACGGCGGCCAGAGAGAGTTGTGCGATGGTGGACGCACCTCGCGACAGCTGGCGCCCTGCCTTCGAGCGCAAGCAGGTCGACGAAGTGAAGGTCAAGCAGTACATCGCATCGCACATGCCGCTCTTTCCCACCATTGACGTTGGCGCACCCGCCAAGGCGCAGATCCGCGGCTTCTTGCAGCTCACTGCGCCGTCTGCGCTTGGGCCCGACCTCTTGCCGTGCCGCGCCTGGCTTGCCGTCGGCGCGTCCTTTGACCTGCTCGAGGACCTCGCGTGGCATCTCTGCTCCAACGCTGACTTGATCCACGATCTGAATAACTCCGACTTCGCCTTCCCCCCAAAGGGCGACAACCTCACGTGCGAGCTCGCGACGGACCGAATGCCAGAGGACACTCGCCCGCCCCCCCCCCCCCCCCTTAACAACACGGGTGTCAAGGCCATCGCGGGCGCGGCCAATTTCCCCATCAAGTCCGCCGTGGCAGAGCGGACGCATCACGCGCAGCAGGGCCTCGTCGTCGGCCGCAACTTCACCAAACACATCGTCGACCTAGACGCGAAGATGCGCCGTGCAGGGGTGCGCCCTGACGCCGAGCTGCACAAACCCGTCTTTACCAGCTTCGACTTCGCTGCGGCGTTCCCGTCGCTTGGACGGGTCTGGCTCTTCGCATCCCTGGGGCGATTTGGAGTTCCTGAGGGCCTGCTCAGCATTTTCCGCCAGCTGTGCCACGCCCCGAACAGCTTCCTCAATATCGACTGCGTCCGTCACTTCATGTTCCCGATCGAGTCTGGCGCGGCGCATGGCTGCCCTGCGAGTGGCTCAGCGAGGGCGATCGCGATGGGCCCGCTGGTGCGCCGCCTCGCTTCGTTCGTCGAGACGGTCGATGGCACCCCTGACTACGACAAGGGCAACCTCGGCGTGTGCGCGGACGACACTGGCCTCCTCGCGTTCCCGTTCGACACGCTGCGCGCGCTTCTGAGCCCCCTGCGCTGCTGAGGCGCTCGCGCCCCTCGCGCTCAAGCCTCGTAAGTGCGTCGTCGTCCCGCTTTGGGCGAAGACTACGCCTGCCACCATGGCTCTAACGAAATCCCTCCTGGCCGACTTCTGCCCCTCCTGGGAGGGCTTTTCGGTATCGGGGCGAGCCAAGTACCTCGGGGCCATCCTCGGACACTCGGCCTCTCCTGCCTCGCAATGGCTCGCCCCTGGGCAGAAATGGTGGCAGCGCGGCAATTCTCTCCAGCTTGTCCAGAGTGGCAGCGATGCCACCGTTCGACTGCACAACGCATCGGTCGTTTCGACGCTCAGCTATGTCCCGCAATTCTTTCCGCTTGATCTGAAGATTGGTCGCCGTGAACAATGCATATTTCACAAAACGCTCTGTGTGCCGCCGAACGCGTTTCGCAAGGTAGATCTCATTGCAATGGCGGGGTGGCGCCCGCCTCCTGTCCCACGATCTGCCCAGATTTCTGCCGTCGCCGCCGCAATACGTTTTGCTACCTACACGCTGCGCGGGGAATGGGAACCATTCCATGCGCGCCTACGAGACCCCGCGTGGGAGAAGAGCACGGCTCACTCCTTCCATCGGTGGGGGTCTGGGCAGCGGTCTCCGCACTTTTGAGAAGAGGACACTTCCATCGTGCAATTCTACCATGCCCTGTCCTGCGGGAAGCGTGCCGCCCCGTTTTCTGCAGCTGCCGCGGCCGCGGCAAACCGCGCAGTTGCCCGCGAGCTCCGCGAGGCCCCAGCTGCCGAGCCACCGCGCCGCCCTAAGGTGCAGCGCTCGGTCGCGCTCGAGCTTCGCCGCGCCTCTTTTTCATCGCCGTTCACAGTCACTCGAGAAGCGCATCGCAGCCTGGGGCATTCAGCAGCCGCCATCAGCCCCGGAGCTCGCGACGCGCTGGTCTGCTCTCGCCAGCGAACTCCGCAAAGTCCGCCCCAGCTGGCGCTGGGCTGTTCACAAGACGCTTGCTGGGGGGTGAGCAACCACCCATCGCATGCACGCCCTCCAGCAGAAACAGCGCGTGTTTGGGTGCCAGGCGGCACCCGACTCGTTCCCTCACTACCTCTCCTGCCCTGGCCTCCTGAGCCTCCTCTGGTCCCCCGACTCTCCCCCGCTCCGCAACACACTTACACACTGTGGCTTTGGCCCCGCCGCCGCCTGCCCGTCTGATCCCGACAGCGACCTCTCGCTGCTGCGGTCGATCCAGCGGACAGCGCTGGCCTTCAATCTGCACAACAAACTGAAGCACGCAACGCCGACCCCAGCCACGATAGCTGAAGGGTTGAGCGCCGCCAAAGCATTGCTCTGGAAGTAGGCCCGCCCCAGTGGACTTACGCGTGCGGACAATTTGCCCTCGTCTCGCGTCCTGCCCGCTTACCCTCGTCTCTTCCTCTTGGAGTATGTGCACTCCTCCTCCTCCTCCATGTCCTCGTGCTCCTTGTCCTCGTCCTTGTTCCTTGTTCTCGTCATCCTCCTCTCTCCTCTGTTTTTCTTCTTCTTCTTCTTTGTCTTCTTCTTCTTCTTCTTCTTCTGCTTCTTCTTCTTCTTCTTCTTCTTCTTCTTCTTCTTCTTCTTATTCGTATTCTTATTATTATTCTTGGTCTGCCCTGCCGCGGGTCAAGCGTGCAGTGCCGATGGGGGTCACTTCTAGGGGGGCCACCACCTCCTCCTGGAAGTGGAGGATCGATATGGAGGGAAGGAGGGAGGTATATTTTGATGCCTTTGGGAGTCTTGGCGGGGGGGTCTGGGACGTCCAGGGGGGCCCGTTTCCTCGAGGTGGTGGCGACCCTTTCTGACATGGAACATCGAGCAGGCTGCGCTGTCGGCAAGCCGTGGTCGCTCAAGGTTGAACGAGGCGCGGGTTGTCAGGGAGCAGCGCTGGAGACTTCACGACACATGCCGCATCCAGGCATCCGACGATGTGCTGTTGTCCCTGGGGGCAGCTTCTCGCCCCGCGAGAGGCCGAACTCGGAGAGACACGCAGGAATGGATCGAAGTCATCTCGCCGGAGAGTTGGGCGCCCAGACCCAAAGATCAGGCGCCGCCCCCAGCGGCCAGGGGCCCCCCTGCGCCTGGGGAGCCTCGCCGGAGACATGGACCATCGGCGCCCCTGGATGCATATATGCATTGCCCCTCCCCCCTCCATCGTCGCCTCACCCTCCGCATCCTCCCTCCTCCTCCTCCCTCCTCCTCTTCCTCCTCTTCCTCCTCCTCCTCCTCATCCGCCTCCTCTTCCTCCTCATCCTCATCCGCCTCCTCCTCCTCCTGCTCCGCCTCCTCCTCCGCCTCCTCCTCTTCCTCGTTTCCCTCTCTCCTCCTCCTGCTCCTCCTCCTCCTCCTTCCCCTCTCCTGGGCCCCCCCTCCCAGAACTCCGAGTTCGTGATTTGTGTGCGCGACGTCGACCCCCAGTGGTTTAGACCCCTTTCATAGGCCCAGTTCTTCATCCCGGGCCGTTCTTTTGACAGTCCCGGGGCGGTGTGAACGCCTCCGGAGGCCGAAAACAGCAAACAACAAGAATAACGCCGTGAAATTTGTATCCAAAACTAGAGGAGGCGGCCATGACTCCAGATCCGCCGACTTCCGATTTAACCATTGTGTTGGAAGTGCACCCCAAACCATAAAGGTAGGACCCACCTGTCCGCCTCAGAAGAGTAAGGCGGATTGGGATTTTCTGCCCTACTCGCAAACGGGGTCAGGGCGAGGCCCAGTGAACGCCCCCGGCGGCCGAAAACGGCCTGATATGTCCACGACGAGAAGAGGTGGGGGCCCCACGCTTCCACGATCGAGGAGGGCCCTGACTTCGGATCCGCCGTACTCTGTTTGATTTTCTGATTGGAACCTCTGCCAGAAATGTACGGCGGATCCGGAATCAGGGGAGGCCGAAAATTGCAAAAAACCTCCTGCCGTTTTTTCCAAGACGAGAGGAAGTGGGGGTCCCACACGACGACGACCACGACGACGACGACGACGATGATGATGATGATGATGATGATGATGATGATGATGATGATGATGATGATGATGATGATGGTGATGGTGATGATGGTGATGATGGTGATGATGAAAATGCTGCTGATGATGATGTTCATGATGATGATGACGATGATGATGATGCTGATGATGATGCTGATGATGATGATCATCAGCATCATCAATACAACCATGCTCATGATCAGGATGAGCATGATGCTGGTGGTGGTGGTTATGATGATGACTGTGGTGGTGATGATGAGGAGGAGGAGGATTAAGATGAGGAAGGATGACGGCGACGACGACGAGATGAGGACGAGGATGAGGATGAGGATGATGCTGATGATGATGATGCTGGTGATGATGATGGTGATGATGCTGATGAGGATGATTATGATCATGATGATGTTGGTGGTGATGTATGAGGATTGATGAGGATGATGTTGATAATTGTGATGCTGCTGATGATGGTGGTGATGCTCATGATGACGACGACGACTACGATGATGATGACGATGACGATGATGATGATGATGATGATGATGATGATGATGATGATGATGTCGATGAGGAGGAGGATTGAGATGCGGATGATGAAGACGAGGATGATGATGAAGAAGAAGAATAAGAGGTTTATGAGGCTGATGTGATTGATGAGGATGGAGATGATGATGACGATGATGATGCTGATGATGATGACGATGATGATGATGATGATGGTGGTGGTTGTGGTGGTGGTGATGCTCACGACGGCGACGATGATGAGGAGGAGGTTGAGGATGAGGATGAGGATGAGGATGAGGATGAGGATGAGGATGTTCGGTTGCGAATCGTAGGAATGCAGGAGATGACGAACCACCACGCTGTTGGGCTCTGGCTGGTAGCCTCGACCGCGCGGTGCAGCCGCAACGGTTGCCCGATGGACCGGCATACCTTGTTGTGTCTGCACCCCGCTGCGCTGGTGTGACGGCCATTGGTGATTGGAGGGCGACTACAGCCAGGCAATACGGGCCCGAGGACGGACGAGGCAAGGGGACTACAGAGATGATGACCCACCAAACGTCATCACCCAGAAAAGGAGGGAGCTGATGGGGCACGCTTCCGTGAAGCACGCCTCAGCGAAGCACGCCACGATGATCCACGCCAAGATGAAGCACGCCTGATGAAGCACCGTCGGGATGAAGCACTTCGAGATGAAGCACCCCGATAAAGAGCTCCACGATGAAGCCATCCACGATGGTGAAGCACTCCACGGTGTAGCACTCCACGATGAGGCACTCCACGGAGCACCCCTTGATGAAGCACTCCACGATGGCACAGTCCACGCCGAAGAATTCCTTGGTGAGGCACTTTTTGGTGAAATGCTCCTCGATGAAGCACTCCTTGGTGAAGCACTCCCGAAAACACGCCTCCACGAAGCACGCCGCCCGGAAGCACGCCTCCGATGAGGTACGCCACCATGAAGTACGCTTCCTTGAAGCACGCTTCCGTTGCAGCACGCCATAATGAAACACCCCCGAAGAAGCCCTCCACGACGTATCCCTCCACCATGAAGCACGCCACGACGAGGAATCCCTCGATGAAGCACTCGCCGATGTCGCCCGCGACGATGAAGCATGCACTCATGCACTCGTTGAACCACGCCGCTTGGCGGCACGGCTCCGTGAAGCACGCCACCGTGAAGCACGCCACGATGAAGCACGCCCTTTTGAAGCACACCTTTCAGAGGAAGTTCGCCACAATGAAGCCCTCCAGGAAACCCCTTTCGATGAAGTACGCCCCCATGATGAAGCATTCCACCCCGGTGAAAACCACGTTGGCGCCTTCCACAATGAAGCCCTCGAGGGAGCCCAGCTCGACGTACCACTCCACGATGAAGCACGCAACCGGCTTCCTGAGGCAGCGCGCCTCCGTGAAACACGCCACGATGTAGCACGCCCCGGTACATGCACAACAGCAAAGCATCCCCCAACGAAACATTACACGGTGAAGCATGCCGCGATGAGGCACGCCATGATGAAAAATCCACCATAAAGCATTCAAGGGAGCACTCCACGATGAAGCGCTCCTTGATGGAATGCCCACCGATGGTGTACACCCCGACGAACCACAACAGTATGGCACAACGTGTAGGTAGCCAACGTGAGAGCACGAGACTGCGCACCAGGAAAAGACGGGGTAGATCACAACACGCTGCTGGCACAGTGACTCCGGGTGGAGAGGCCGAGCCCATTGAGCGCCTGTCGCCGGCGCCGCCATCGCAAAAGGGGCACCTGCAGCCCAGCCAGCACATGTGGTTCTCCACCAACGATCGTGACGCGCGATGAGAGCGCACTTCGTGAAGGGAAGAGACGAGAATAGACAAAGACAGCAGCGGGAACCCCACTTCCGCCATTGCAGCGAGGCCAGTGTTGAATTTGGATAACGATGGTTTTCGCTTGCGTACAACCAGCACGTTGTGGGCCTCTGATGGGGAGCCGCGACCGCGCGGTGCAGCCGCAACGGTTGCCCGATGGTCCGACACACCCTGTTGTATGTGCACCCCGCCGCGCGCGTGTGACGGCCACTGGTGATTGGAGAGCGACTCCAGCCAGGCAGTACGGCCCGAGGACGGACGAGGTAAGGTGACTACAGAGATGATTCTGATTATGATGATGACGACGACGGCGATGACGATGATGATGATGATGCTGATGCTGATGCTGATGGTGGCGATGCTTGTCATGGTGGTGGCGATGAAGGCGATGATGGTGCTGATGATGGTCGCGATGGTCATGATAATAATGATGGTGGTGATGGTGATGGTGAAATCGTAATGCTGGTGATGCTGGTGGTGGTGATGATGATTGTCATGGTAATGGCGCTGGGGCTGGTGTTGATGATGATGATGATGGTGGTGATGATGATGATGATGATGATGATGATTTGTGTGGTGATGGTGATGGTGACGCTGGTCACTGTGATCGTGATGGTGGTGGTGATGCGATGGTGATGGTAGTACGGATGATGCTACTCATGATGATGCTGATGGTGGCGCTTGTGGTGATGCTGATGGCGATGATGATGATGATGATGATGCTGATCATTTCTCTAATGTGATGATGATGATGATGACGATGATGATGATGATGATGATGATGATGATGATGATGATGATGATGATGATGATGATGATGAGGATGGTGATGGCGTTTGTGTTGGTAGCGAAGCTTATGGTTATCATGATGATGGTGGTGCGGATAATGGTGGTGGTGGTGCTGGTGACGACGGGAATGATGATGTTCATGGTGGCTATGACGATGATGATAGTGATGTTGGTATTTGGTGTTACGCTGCGTCTGCCAACCTGGCTCCGGACTGCACATTCGAGGAGGAAGAACATTGAGGAGGAGAAGGAGGTAGCAGGAGAAGGACGGGGATGAGGAGGAGAAGGAGGAGGACGACGACGACGAGGAGCAACAGGAGGAGGAGGAGGAGGAGGAAGAGAAGGAGGAGGAGGAGGAGCAGGCGGAGACGGAGGACAACGAGGACAAGGAGGACAAGGATGAGGGGGGGAGGATCGAAGATCGAAGATCGAGGCGTGCTCGGGGCGGCCTTCCCGCGGCCCCAGGGGCCTCTTGCGCCTGGGCCCTGCGCCGCGCGCTGGGCGGCGGCCTGCGCCTCACCGTTTTCGAGATGGGGCGCGGCGCGGGCGGCCGCGCCGCGACGCGAGGCACCAGGCAGCCCCTGCCAGGGCGGGCGAGGGAAGGCCTTCAAATCACCTCGATGTTCGGTCCTCCTCGATCGGAGCATCGATCCTCCTCCGTTCCTTCTGTCCTCCCTGTCGCACCCCGAGGCAAGTTTTTAGGGCGGGCTGGGCGTTTCGCCTGAGACTTCCTCACCAGCTATGGCCCTGAAGCTTAAACATTGGCGTCCGTTTCACAGATGGAGGGCGGGTGGTTTTCAACATGTGGCTCTCGCCGTAGCGCCGCGCACATTTATTGTAAAACAAATTTGCAAGAGCTTCACGGATTAACGGCGGGTCGTTTTCAACATTCAGTTCTCGCTTGAGCGCCGCGCACAGTCTTGCAACAAAAATTGCACGAGCTTCACGGATTGAGGGCGTGTGGTTTTCAACATGTGGTTCTCGCCTTAACGCCGCGCACATTCGTTAAGATAGTTGCAAGAGCTTCACGGATTGAGGGTGGGTCGTTTTCACAATGTTGTTTTCGCCCTAGCGCCGCGCACATTATGTTTAAACGTTTGCATGAGTTTCGCAGATTGACGGCGGGTTGTTTTCAATATGTGGCTCTCACCTTCAGCGCCGCGCACATTCGTTTTCAGAAATTTCAAGAGCTTCAGAGTTTCGCGGATTGAGGGCGGGTCCTTTTCAAAATGTGTTTCTCGTTTCAATGCCGGGCGCATTATGTATACAGTTGTTAGAGTTTCAAGGATTCCCATGGTCGACGTACCAGAAATTGCGTTTTGGAAGGGTTCACGACACTAGGGGCGCAACAGTTTTGATGATTCGCGGTGTTGAAGTTCCAGGAATGGCGTTCTGGTACGATTCAGGACCGTCAAGACGCAACACTCAGGTTTATCTTATCCGTGGCGTTGGAATTCCGAGAACAATGCTTTGGCATGCTTCAGGGTCTTCAAGCGGTTGTCTTCCAACGAGGCAGGTCTTTCTGTGGAAACGAACCGTTGTAGGGGCCTATGTAGAGGGAGCTTGGGGGGAAGGCTTATTCCAACATCGTTGGTGACTCTTGGGATTACACTGGTTCTCCTCCTCCGCGTCCTCCTCCTCCTCCTCCTCCTCCTTCTCGTCCTCCTCCTCCTCCTTCTCCTCCCTCCTCCTCCTCCCTCCCCCTCCTCCTCCTTCTCCTCCTCCTCCTCCTCCTCCTCCCCCTCCTCTTCCTCCATTCCTTACATATAGCTCCCCCTTGTCGCACCCCGAAGCCGGTCGAAAGAGCGGGCCGGGCGTTTCGCCTGAGACTTCCCCGCCATTTATGACCGTGATGTCAAGACATGGCAACCGCTTCACAGATGAATGGCAGTTGGTCTTGAACATGTGATTCTCGCCTCAGCGCCGCGCGCACTCGTCTTAAACAATTGCGAGAGCTCTGTTGATTGAGGGCGGTCCGTTTTCAAAATGCGCTTCTCGCCTTAGTGCCGCGCGCACTAACTCTAAGCACTTGCAAGAATTTTGCTGGTTGGGAGCGGGCCGTTTTCAAAATGTGGTTTTCGCCGTAGCGCCGCGCACATCCGTTTGTAAGAAGTTGCAAAAGCTTCACACATTGAGGGCATGTGGTTTTCAAAATGTGGTTGCCGCCTGAGCGCCGCGCACATTCGTTTGTAAAAGAGTGCATTGCCTTCACGGATTGATGGCGAGTGGTTTTCAAACTCTGGTTCTCGTCTGGGCGCAGCGCACATTCGTTTGTAAAAAATGCAAAGGCTTCACGGATTGAGAGCGGCTCGTTTCCAACATGTGATTCTCGCCTCAGCGCCGCGCACATTCGCATTCAACATGTGCAAGAATGTGTTGGGTGAGGGCGGGTGGTTTTCATCATGTGGTTCTCGCCTTAGCGCTGGGCACATTCGTTTCAAACCTTTGCACGGGTTTCACGGATTGGAAAGCGGTTCCTTTCAACATGTGGTTCTCGCTTTAGCGCCACGCACGTTCATAAACAATTGCACGAGTTCAATTTGCTCTCATGGCTAACGCACCCGAAATGGTGTTTTGGAGCGGTTTAGGATTGTCAGGGCGCAACAGTTACGTTGATTCGCGGTGTGGAAGTCCCATGAAAAGACACTCTGGCACGATTCAGGATCGCCAAGACGTAACAGTCAGGTTCACTCGTGGCGTTAAAATCCTGAGTGAGGATGGTGTTTTGGCGCGCTTCAAGACGTTCATGCGGTTGTCCCCCGACGGGCAAAACCCCCAGTGGAGATGGCCCGTTGTAAGGGCTTATGAAGAGGGAGGGTGTCTTTCAACCTCACTGGTGGGTGTTAGGTTTACACTGGCCCTCCTCCTCCTCCTCCTCCTCCTCCTCCTCCCCCTCCTCCTCCTCCTCTTTCTTCTCCTCCACCTCCTCCTCGTCCTTCTCGTCCTCCTCTTCCTCCTCCGCCTCCTTCTCCTCCTCCTCCTCCTCCTCCTCCTCCTCCTCCTCCTCCTCCTCCTCTTCCTCCCCACTCACAGCGGGCCGGGGTACTATATACGGTACTGTTAAGGGAAAAGCCCCGCCGCTACCTTCACAATTGCCGCAATGTCCTCTCTCGTTCACCCCTACCACCCCCTACCACACGCAATTCTAGTTGGTAGCTGAGCTGGGGGCAATTCGGGAACAATCCCAGCTCGCGATCCACAGAGCTGCACATAGTGCGATGTGGACGCACATTTGCATTCTCCCCAATCTTTGCGACGCTAGCACCCTCCGTCCCCCTAACAGCTTGTGATTGATGGCTGTTTTGCAAACCGTCTGTCAATTCGCCCTGGACGCTCACAGGCTACGATGAGGCAAACGCCAGACCGCGTGAGACGTGTGAGAGTGTAGCTGCGCAGGGCATCAACAGCTGCAGGCTACAACGCGGTGTGGAGCGACTCGCCCATGGGAGCGCCACGACGTCCCCCGACCCATCGCACCCCACAGGCATTGGCCGCAGCTTCGCGTCGGGCATGACTGCGAGGCTCCTCCCTGGGCTAGCGCCGTGCCTCGTAAAGTGTGCGATTGTGCTCGCTGTCCTCCGTGCAAGCACGTCGCACCACTCGGGTGGAACACTGAATCTTAATGTACTTATCACACCAACCTTGGTACCAGTCAAGGGCAATATCAGTACCACGGCTGACACCTATTTCAACATTGCGTTCGTCCTTGCGCAGACCCGAGCCTCAAGTGGTTTCCGCAGCTCACATCGCGGAGGAGTTCTATCGATGAAGGTGACCATCTGAGCGCTCGTGGGCAGCAAACTACGTATCACCAATTCGATGTCGCCGATGCATATTCTTGTCCCGACTGTGGGCAGCCAGCACGTCGGCGACGCCACGACCGTTGCTCACTTGCGTTCTTCGTCTCATTCGCCCCTTTGACCAGTTCGGCAACTCCGGGCTGCCGTACTTTGTCTTCTTCTGGTTCTTCGTAGACGCGGACTTGGACGGGAACCTCACTGCCATTTACACCACTGGTCTTCTGGGATGAGGCGTCCAGTTTTTGCCCTCCTGACCCCAAAGTCTCGTTGAAGGGGGGCTGGCCCTTCACAAGTTGCTGAGGATGCCACCTGACTCGTTCCGAGCTGCCGAATTGATGGGCATTGGGCAATAGATGCCGAGCGCTGCTCCTGTCCCTGTCAGTTTCTCGTGCCTTGCTGCCGCGTGGGGAGCCAGTCATAACGCGCTCGAGGCGTGGATGGCTTGTCGGGATCGGCTTCAAGAGGCGGCCCACGCCCACGGATTTTTCACCGACTTCCTCTGAAAGAAGTGGTCGCCCAGGTTCTGGACCGGCGTCAAAACATTACTGAATTTTATGCCTCCCTCGATGGCCTACCCACCTGAGGTAAGGTTCCGAAGTAGGCGCTCGAGCGGGCCAAGGCAGTCGCACTCGCATACAGAGACTCTGGTTCGGGTACACAGACTTCCCGTCGAGCTCACATTGCTACTGCAATACAGACTTCGACGCAAGCTGTGGGCAGTGGGAACCCCAAGCCAGCCAGGTTAACGTCACCACATCAAGCCGCTTTAGATAATCAGCGTGATCACCGTCGCTCCAGGCAGACTTGGCCGCGGCCCCAGGCGGTCTCCCTCCGCTCCCTTTGCTCCTCCCTCTTCCTCGGCCTCACCCTTAATCTCCCGGGGCGGCGATTTCGCAAGTGGTTTCCCGACCGAGCGCCCATAGGGTTGCCAGAACTCGACGAGCGTTGGGCTAGGTTTCGTGATGTGCTCCAGAAGGCGGCACCATCACGAGCCTGCACCCACCTGAAAGCGCTCGCAGGGGCCGGAATCACGTCTGCTCGGGTGGGGATTATCACGCTCAAGGGCTGTCGATTCGGCTGCACTCACGAAAGCTTGGGCTGCGAGGTGCATGCCTCAGATTATATAGGCCATTATCTCTCTTGCCCCCGCCTCGCCCACCTTTTCGCTCTTCTCAGTGCTATCATCCCTAGCCATCTAATCATAGGTCTCGGGCTTGGCCCTGCTTCCGAATGCAATGTTGCCAGTGAGTTCGACCCCATCTCCCATGAGCGTGCGAACTATTTACACCGCTCTCGAGGTGGAGAAGGGGGGAAGAAGGGCGGGTCCCTCCTCGCCAGGCCCCTCCCTCGTGCCTCCTCCCAGGGAGCTGCCTGGCCTCGGCATCTCCCACGGAGCGCCCGTCTTCCACATCTCGCTGCCGGAGGACGGCCGTCGTCGTTGTCGTCGTCGTCGTCGTCGTCGTCCGTGCGATCTGGGCGTTGCGATTTTTTCTCGATGGGTATCTTCGCTCGGTTTCGGGCCCTGGCACCCTCACGGATCGACCAGGCGCGAAAATACAGCGGAAAGTTGGGCTCTGGGATTTTGGTCGAGGTTTTGCTTGCGATGCTGCAGTGTCTCCGTGACGTCAGATCTCAGGGTCATTTTCTTGCCTCGGCGACTGCCGGGGGCAGGGGACAGGTGAAGGGCAAGTGGAAGCGATGGCGGCCCTCCCTGGCAAATTTTCGTCCAAGCTGGGCCTCCCAAGTCAACAAACGCGCTCTACTACTCGCAGATTGCCTACGCGCAAACGTCCGAAAAACATGTGTTCGCTCCGACGAGACTTCTCGCAGATCCCCCACGGCGGATCCAGGCCATCTGCGGGTAGCTACTCTGCGAGTAGCGGAGCGCGCTCGTCTGCCAAAGGCTCCTCGTCGCCACGGCTTCAGGGTAGGTCAGGCTCCTCCTCCTCCTCCTCCTCCTCCTCCTCCTCCTCCTCGTTCCTCCTCCTCCTCCTCCTCCTCCTCGTTCCTCCTCCTCCGTGCCTCGGCCCGTTCCGCCGAAGGCCTCCCGGTGGTGCGCTGGAAGGTTATGCGTGGGCTTCGTCGACCACGCTACCAAAGGCTCCTCGTCGCCACGGCGGGCTCCGCCTCGACGGGCGGGTCCGGGTGGGCCCCGGGAGGGGCCCGGGGCAGACCTGGAGCGGAGCCGGGCCGGGCGGGCGAGCCGCCGCTGTCTCAACAGGCGGGGGAGGAGGATCGAGCGAGATTGCAGCAACAAGTATGTTCGAAGAGGAGGAGGAGGAGGAGGAGGAGGAGGAGGAGGAGGAGGAGGAGGAGGAGGGTCAAGGAGGACAAAGAGGAGCTCCAAATATCGAAGATGCGGGTTTTCGAAGAGGGGGGAAGACCCTCGAGGAGGGTCGAGTCGAGGAGGAGGATCGAGCAAAACAAGAGGGCATAAGCATAAACTATTTGAGGCCCCCCGAGATTTCCTAGGTCAGCGCCGAGGCTCCCTCCCATGGCGGCGCCTCTGGCACCGCCCCTGGCGCGCTCCGCGCGCCAGGGGGGGTGGTTCCAGCGCCGACCTGGAGAATCCGCGCGGACCTCCGACAGTTGTCGTATGCGTGTGAACTTTTTCGTTAACAAAAAATAGTAGAGGATGAAATGAGGAGTTTTTCGAGTATTGGAGGAACAAGAGGTAGTGATAATGATACGTTCCAAGATGTCTTAGATTCCCAACGATCGCATTGACTCCAGGGCGAGGGCCGCCAGATAATTTGTAAATCCTGGGACGTATCCTGAGCCAGTTTGATAGTTTCACCGTTCTCTTCTTACATCAAGAAGAGCCCCGCGATGCCCCGCTCTGCCCTTCTCCTCCTTGCGGGTGGCGCGACGCGCGGGCCTCTGCAAGGGCAAAGAGCCGCTGCAGGCGACCGCACGCGAAGAGGAGGAGGAGGAGGAGGAGGAGGAGGAGGAGGAGGAGGAGGAGGAGGAGGAGGAGGAGGAGGAGGAGGAGGTGGAGGAGGAGGAGGAGGAGGAGGAGGAGGAGGAGGAGGAGGAGGAGGAGGAGGAGGAGGAGGAGGAGGAGGAGAGGAGGAGGAGGGGGAGGAGAAGGGAGAGGAGGAGGAGGAGGAGGAGAAGGAGGAGAAGGAGGAGTTGGAGGAGGAGAGAGGAGGAGGAGGAGGAGGAGGAGGAGGAGGGGAGGAGGAGGAGGAGGAGGAGGAGGAGGAGGAGGAGGAGGAGGAGGAGGAGGAGGAGGGGAGGAGGAGGAGGAGGAGGAGGAGTAGGAGGAGGAGGAGGAGGGGGAGTTTGACCACCCCCCCAGGGCCGACCGGCCCTAGGGGGGAAGGCTTCGTCTTTACGACCATAAAGTCGGCAGGAATCAGGAATCGGGAGGAGGAGGAGGAGGAAAACAAAGGGATGAGGAGCGGGCTGGTGACATCGGGGGGAGGGGAGGGAAGGAGAGCGGGGGGGGGGGACAGAGGAGGTGATTATGACGGACTGGGATGCGGAGTAACGTTTTCTCCCTCCCTCCTTTCCCTTGCTACGCCTCCTCTTTTCCATCCTCGTACTCCTCGGTACCCTCTCACAAATATGGACGAGCAGGGGGAGGTGGAGGGGAATGGGGGATGTGGAGCAGGAGGAGGAGGAGGAGGAGGAGGAGGAGGAGGAGGATATAGGAAGATTGGGAGAGGGAGAAGTAGAACAGAGGGCGGGGAGGAATGGGAAGGAGGGGGATGAGGACGGGGGAGGACGGAGGATGAGGGGATGAGCAACATTAATGAGGATGATGGTGAGTCTACGGGGGAGAGGAGTAGGATCGAGGACCAGAGTCAGCACAGGATGCATCAACAATGCTTCAACACACCCGCCCGTCCCAAGTCCCCTCCCCAGAATTCCTTACAGGCCCTGGCTCGCACTACAAGGAGCGCTCCTTGAAAGACGAACGCCGATTCGGGCGTGCTAGTCAGGCGAGAGGCTCACTTTGAAAAGGTGCTGCCCTGTATGCTTCCAGCGAGTCATCAGGATTGCGAGAAGACAGGGTTATACCATTCAGCAAGATGTCCAGCGAGAACCTTGTTTTGAAAAGAAGCCGCCCCCCCAAGTCGTGTAAGTGTTGCACAGATTGTGCACTTGAAGTCGCCCGATGTGAGGAAGTCTCAAGCGAGACCCTAAATTTGAAAAGGAGCCGCCATCCATCCATATGTTCGAGAGTGTGGATGCTGATGTTGACGAGGTCTCCAGCGCGAGCCCCATTCTGAAGAAGAGACGCACTCCATCTGCGATACGGCTACAATGTGTAAAGGAGACGAAGGTGGGCGGTATGGCGAGAGCCCTACTTTGAAATCGTACCGCCCTCCATACCTTCAACTGGGCAAGGTCGTGAAAAAGAGGGAGAGGAGGGGGAGGAGGAGGAGGAGGAGGAGGAGGCGGAGGAGGAGGAGGAGGTTCACGGACACATCGTCTTTCAGGGGAGTGCGCAGGAGGAGGAGGAGGAGGAGGAGGAGGAGGAGGAGGAGGAGGAGGAGGAGGAGGAGGAGGAGTCCGTTGCCATTTTGGCTCAAGTGGGATCAGGTCCCATTTTGAGCGGGCAGCTCTCTTTCGAGCAATTCAGCGTGTCGTGCGCTGGCGACAGTTATCTCAATTTCTCGCTTCTCGCCTCTAGTGCCCTTGCGTGCTGAAATCTGTGGATTCGTGGTTGCAGTCACCGTGTGTGCTAGCGCAGCATGGCAAGTAATGCCCGAGGTAAAGGAAACACAGGTGCTCGCCCCCCTCCTGCTCATGAGCGCCCTCGGTCTCGCACTCGTGATCCCGCACCTGAGGAAGATTTTCCGGATCTTGCAGAACATCTTTCTCCTGTGGGCAGTGGCGGCGGCAGTGGAGGTACCGCCGGCGGTCCCCAGCACGACGACCTCCGCTCCTACGTCGACTCAACTCGCAGTGAGGTCATGGCCGCCATCGCTTCGATTCAATCCAGTGTTGCCTCCCTCTCTCGTACCTTTGCGATCACGCCCAGGGAGTGGATCGCCAAGTCGAGACCCGTATGCACAAGGTTGAGACACAGTTTGGCTCCCAGGATGGCAGGAATTCGAAGCTCGAAAAACAAATCGCCTTCCTGCAGAAGGAGCTCCACGTCGTTCAAAACGAGCCCCCGCCAGTTAAGGTCCCCACCCCGAACTCCTTCGACAGGCCTGCAGACCCTACCATTTTTGTGGTCCGATCCAAGGACCTTGTCACTCACACTGCTGCACGTAAAGCCATCACCCCGTGGTTCATGGAAGCCAACCTGGGCGTGGACGACTACCAACTCAACGAAGCCAGCGAAGGCCCTGCGTCAAAACGTTTTACCATTCAGTTCACTGGTGAGGCTCATAACGCCTCGCGTGCTGTACGTCAAGCCATTGGCTCTCTTCGTTCCCGCGACGGCTCATGGAAGAAATGTACCGCTTAGTTGCCGACTGGTGGGCGGACCGACCTCTACGTATCTGTGGACAAGAGCCACTGCACCATTCGCCGTGTTCTCGGCACGAAGATCATCCGCCGTAAATTCGAAACCGCCTACCCCGACAAGCGTTTCTACGTGGACAAGGATCGCGGCGAGGTCTCCCTCGCCTGGAAGAAGCTCATTCGGTACTCTCCTGCGCCTGCTGGCTCCCTGCCGACTGTGGAGTGGAACATCCCGAGCTTGCTGTCCCTCGGCCTGGACATGCGCGTGCTCGAGGCACGCATCTCTGCTGCTTTCACCCCGCCTGCTGGAGATGAAGATCAATGGTCCCTTTAACGGCTTCATGAGGCCGTGGCTTGGTTCTGGCCCCTCCTCGACCTCGCTTCGCTTCGCCAGTTGGAACGCTAACTCTCTTTTTCACCACAATTCCGCCCTGCGCTCCAGGAAGTTCGCCTACCTCTCCTCGTTGACGTCCCCGTCGACCATCGTCGCGACTCAGGAGTCCCACGGCTCGGAGGAGGAGGCTACTGACGCAGGACGAAAGATTTTCCTCTTGAGGCGAAAACGGCCATGAGGAGTTCGCGAGACAACGTCGGCGCCGCCGAACGGACGGCGACCGGACGAGCTCTTTGCAGCGACCGGAGGGGGGAAGCATGTATGTATTCACGTTGAATGGGGCCCGCTCGCGCGGGGAGTTGATGGGACTGCGCGAGACGACGCAAGGCCCGTGGTGGAAGGTTGATAACCGAACCCCCATCCCCCGTAGAATCTTAACACGGGTGGTTCGCGGGGTCCGCGGATCCGATTTCTTCTGGTTCCCTGTTTAAATTTAATAATTAAGAAATTTAACAGGGTAGACGTCGGATCCGCCGCAAAAAACAACACCAGACACGGATCCAGCTAATCCGAAATCGGATCTGCACGGACGGAAATCGGATCCACCAAAACAAACGCCAAAGCCACATTTGGATTCGCGCGAGTTTCATGGGATCCGACGGCGCATACCTCGCACGGGTCCGCTCAAGACTTCACACCGTCGTTCCAGGCCCAAGAGGAAAACACTTTCGTCCTGGGGATGTAGGGGCATGATTCATGTCCTGCACAAGCCGTACCAGTGTCTCGCCGGCTTCCTGCCGCGCGCCGCGGGTGGGGTGGTCACTCTAGTTCCTATTCCACGGTGCTCTGAGATTTCGGTGGACATTGAGTGAGGATCTGGTTCCTGGACGGGCTCTCTTTACGGACATTCAGATTGAGTCTGGGAAGTCTTGGGCCGCGCACTACAACGCCCACAATTACGTGCTCTTGCGGGGAGACAAACTACGTATATCTCGGCATATCTTGGGCAGGCTCCGCGAGGCTGAACAAGACCCCCTCGACGAGATTGTGATCCTCGTTGGTGACTTCAACGATCTCTCCCTCCCCTCCTGCCCCCGTTGACCCCGCCCGCCAAATGTCGCCGGGGCGAGGTTATCAGACCTGGAGGGCCTCTCAGGATGCCATTTGGAGAGGTCTCTGTGGACGTTCGCTCGAGGTCCAGATGCCAGATCCTACCCGCATCTAAGCGCCGAGTGACACGATGAGCACCCTAGATAGGCTCTTCACTTCTCTACCAAGGTGGGCGGTTCGGCAGTTCAATATTTGCGGCGTCGCTCATGGTCTCGTAGAGGCGACGAAACATCGCAAGCCTTCGGACCACGCTGCCATTGCCATCGGCTTTCATCCGCCCCCCGCCCCCCCCCCCCGAAGCACGAGAAGGAAAGGCCCATCAATCGAGACCTGTTTGACGCCCCGGAGTATCTAAGGTTCGTTCGAGCCTATCTCGACGAGACGGACCTCGAGATTTACCCGCCGCCTGCTCGCCCAGCCTGGCTGAAGATGCCGATGAAAGAGAGTGCGAGGTTTGCTTGGGGCGTTTCCCTGGGGGCTGCTTCGGACACTTCACTGGGGGCGCTTATTCATTGTCGTTCGCTTGCTCGGGCTGTCCGGAAGCAAGATTTGATTCTGGGGCGTCGCCTTTATGGGAGCTATCCTCTCGCGCAACAGCATCTCGTCTGGAATGTGGAGATGGCGACTCTTACCTTTAACGATCCCGGGGCCTTGGCGGACCTGGGCCCGGCGCGGAAACGGGGGGGGGAAGAAAAAAAACAAAAGAAAAGAGAGAAAAACAAAAAGAAAAAAAACAGAAACAGAAGCCGCAATGACTCGCACCACCGTTCGCGCTGGGGGGCCTAGGCGTTGAGAGCATGTTACGTCACCCCTCGCTCTTGGGGGCCTTGGTGTTCAGAGATTGTTGCGTCGCCACCCGTTCCTGAGCCTCGGCTGGGCCTTGGCGCCAGGAACTCGTTACGTCGCCGCTCTCGGCTGGGAGCCTTGGTCTCATCAGCTCGCTTGCGTCGCCGTTCGCCCTTGGGGGCCTTGGTGTGAAGAGCTCGTTGCATTGCCGATCGCTCTTGGCGTCTCTGGGCCGCCGCGAGAGTCTTATTGGGGCCCTTTTCGGGCCCTCCTGGCGGCATCTCGGGCGCCTCTTGGGGGCCCCCTGGGGCTTCTTGGGGGTCTGCGGGGGCCTCCTGGGGCGCGTCTTGGGGCGAAAGGCTAGACTTCCGGCGTCGTAGCCCCCCTCTTGGAGCCGTCTTGGGGCCCTCTTGGGCCGTCCTGGGCGCATCTTAGGCCGTCTTGGCGCCCTCTTGGGCAGTTTTGGGTGCCTCTTGGGCGCTTCTCGCGCCGTCTTGGGGCGGTCTTGGGGGCCTCTTGGACCGTCGTCAACGCCGCGAAATCCGGAAGGCCGTGCATGCTAAAAATGTACGTTTCCCCATCGGAAATCTATGGTTGTGGCTTCCTCGTGGCCTCGTGGGACGCCCCTTGGGGGCCTCTTGGGGCTGCTTGGGGGGCTGTGGGGGCCTCCTGGGAGCGTCTCGGGGCGATAGGCTAGATTTTCGGTTTCGTGGCCCCCCTCTTGGAGCCGTCTTGGAGCCCGCTTGGGCCGTCTTGGGCGCATCTTAGGCCGTCTTGGCGCCCTCTCGGGCCGTTTTGGGGGCCTCTTGGGTGCCTCTTGCGCCGTCTTGGGGCGGTCTTGGGGGCCTTTTGGACCGTCGTCAACGCCGCGAAAGCCGGAAGGCCGTGCATGCTAAAAGTGTACGTTTCCCAGAGGAAATCGAGGATTTTGGCTTCCTGGTGGCCTCGTGGGACGCCTCTTGGGGGCCTCTTGGGGTTGCTTGGGGGGGCTGTGGGGGCCGCCCGGGAGCGTCTTGGGGCGATGGGTTAGACTTTTCGGTTCGCGGTCCCCCTCTTGGGGCTGTTTTGGGGCCCTTTTGGGCCGTCTTGGGCGCCTCTTGGGCCATCTGGGGGCCCTCTGGGGCAGTTTTTTTTTCGGGGCCTCTTCGGAGCCTCTTGGGCCGCCTTGGGGCGGTCTTGGGGGCCTCTTGGGCCGTCGTTAACGCCGCGAAAGGCGAAAAGCCGCATGTGCTAAACATGTGCGTCTTCCTGCTTGGAAATTTTACGATTTTGGCTTCTCGGGCCTTCTTGGGGCGCCCCCTGGGCGCCACTCGGGCCGTCTTGGGCGGCCCCGGGCTCTCTCGGAGCGCTCGTGGGCCGTCTTGACGGAGAATCCGAAAAAAAACATGCAAGCCCAAAGGGCCCCCCCAAAACGGCCATTAGAATTGGAACGCTCGCGCTACGCCCCCCCTGGAACCCCCCCAGGGGCTTCGCCCAACGCGCGACGCCATCGCTCGCACCTCGCTCTTTCCGTTACCTGAACAACTTTTTGGAAGAGGCCGACCGCGTGGAGAATGAACGCGCTGGAAAACAATCTCTCGGCCAAACCTGAAGGTTCTGAACGAAAGCGTTTCCGTCGACGTCTCCGCGGACCCCAGAGTAGGGCCGAGTTTCGGGCGCCGTTTGGTCGCTGCGCGCACGTTCGCGGCACCCGCCGCGGCGACCAACTACTGTCGGGCCCCTCGGACATGGCCAGCGCCATCGGTCAGCGCTGGGGCGCTGCTTTTGCGGAGAAGGACGCCCCGTTAGACCCCGCCCGCACTTGCATTCAGAAGTTCGCATCGCATCTAGACCTGAGCGATGTCCTTCCGCCCCCTCACAGGCTTCTTTGCTCTGTGCTTCGGCGTCAGTCTCACAGTGCCCCTGGTCTTGATTGCATCCCTTATGCGGCCTGGCAGCGGACTCCGCAGGCTACCGCTGTTTTGCATGAGATGATGTTCTGTCTTCTTGATGGAGGATGGGCACTCTGGGGCTTTAACCATCTCTTGGGCGTCTATGTCCCGAAGGGCTAGGAGGATGGAGATCTGGGTGGAGGAGGCTGCTACCGAGAATGTGATAAACTTCGACCGTTGAGCTTAAAACCACTGATAACAAGGTCATCACTGCCACAATTGTGTTCACTCTTCTCAGGGCCTGGGCCGGAAAAGCGAACCGACCACGGCGAGGTTTCATCAGTGGCAGACAACTTGGGACTAACATCATCGAGCTAGATGCGATGGCAAGGTGTTACTCTATGAGTCCCTCTGCGGAAGTGGACTTGCCACTAGTGGCGGCTTTCGACTTCGCCCAAGCGTTCCCGTCGGTGTCGCGCCGCTGGCTGCATCTCGTTCTTGCCGCACTCGCCCTGCCCGCGCCGTTGTTTGACTAGATCAAATTTCTGTGCCACGGAGTTTCATGTTTCGCAGGGTTCGGTGGCGAAATGCTTTTTGAGTTTCCTATTCTGGCTGGCATGATCCAGGGGCGCCCTGCCTCGGGGAATGCGTTTGCGATATGTGTGGAGGCTTTTACAGCAGATTTTGATTCCACCATTAAAGTCAAGCGTCGAGGGATAGTTCGTCTCTGCGCCGACGATATCGGCACCGCCTTGATCAAGCTGCAGTGCATGCAGCAGCTCTCTCGCATCTTCCGTCTCGCCGCCAAGCTTGCCGCTCTGCTCTTGAATGTGACGAAATGCCAGATCCTCCCTCTTGCGGGTCCTGGAACGGAGGCTCTCAGGACGCTTTACAGAGTTAAGTTGAAATATATGGTTCCTTCCTGGGCCGATTTCCAAACCGCGAACATCATCAGGTATCTGGGATCGCACCTCGGTCCCGAAGCAGAGCAACAGTGCTGGGCAGGCCCGTTTCGTAAGTGGCGGCATAGGTCCTTCGAGCTCGCAGAGGTTGGCGCCTCGAACGAAATCTCCGCCAACCTGTGCTCGTCCCGCGCCTCCTCAGTCATGAGCTACGTGGCTCAGTTCCTGCCGGCGCCCGCAGACCTGCCACGCCTCGAGTCTGTGATGCTTGCAAGGGTCTCTCACCTACCGTATTGTGGATTGGGCCAGGGAGGTTGGTACGAATGGAAGGAATGGGGAGGACCTCGCATCTCTTCGTGACCCGCCACTTGTCTCGCTGCCCGCTCCCGTGCCGCTATCAGTACCTTTTCGTGGAGAGGGTCTCTCGTCACTCTGCGCAATGTTGCTGAACGACGCCGCCCATGCGCGTCGGCACTTCGTGGCGACCTCTCGCCAGACTTTTGGAAGACTCGCGCCCTGTGCCAGCGCGTGTCTGACGCCTTCAAGGGGCATCATCTGCCCGAGAGGGCGCGAGATCAATGTCTTCCTGCTCTCCTCGAGGCCCAAGCGGAACACCAGCGATATTCAGTGAGCCCAATGAGAGCCCCGAGCCCGAAAATTCAGAAGTCTCTAGTTCACAGCATCTCAGAGGTCATGTATCCCGCGTCTCTTGCGGATCTGTTTTCCGCCCGTCTCTGCGAGCTGCTTCCCTCCGAAAGGGCCCGCATCCTTACCGTTGACTGGCCTCTGGCCCGCTCTACCCTTGCCTCCATGCCTGTCGCCATTTCATCTGCCACCGCTAGGAGAAAAACTGGCTGACGCAGTGTAGGTTTCAACAGACTAAAAGTTCGCTATGTCTCCGCGGATGCCCGCCCGAGGCAGGAGGAGAAAATTCGTTCGCCCATTAGTGGGCCTGCCCGTTGTTTTTTTCCAGCTTTTGGTTTCTGCCGTGGGACCCCCCGACCATCGTCCTCTGGAGCGATTCGGAATTTTGTCACCCACAGAAGACAGCTTGTGCTTGCATTTTGTACAGCGAACTTCGCAGTAAGTCGACGCCCGCTGTCAGAGCAGGAGTCCCAAGGTGTGCTCCCTGCTGTCCGTTCCCAGCTCAGGCGATGAGGATGAACTCGTTGCGCAGCCTACGCCGCAGGAGGAAGAGGAGGAGGAGGATAGAGGAGGAGGAAGAGGAGGAGGAGGAAGAGGGAACGGGGGATTGTGGAGTCACAGGGGTTCCACAGCGCGCGCGCGAGGGTTTCGCGCTGAGTTCGCGACTGTTTCTCTGCAAACTCTGCTCTGTGTCGTCGTCCTCCTCCTCCTACTCCGCCTCCTCTTCTTCCTCCTTCTCCAGGAGTTGTTTTTTTGTTCTTGGCGCCCCCACCCCACAACATTTTTATGTTTTTTTTGTTGTTGGGGGGGGGAATACAAAGGAAACGCCTTCTCCTCCTCCTTCTCTGCCTGGGCGCCTGGACCTCCTCCTCCTCCTCCGCCTCCTCCTCCTCATCCTCCTCCTCCCTCTCCCCCTCCTGCTACATCTCTGCTGCCTTTTTTCTGTTCCTCCTGGCGCCCCCCCCCCTCTCCCTAGGAAAAAAAAGGGGGGGCGCCAGGAGAAAAACAAAAAAAGGGATGCGACGTGGCCACATCTGCCCTCCCCCCTAGAAGGATTCCTATTGGACGCCCCCTATAAGAAGGATTCACAGTGAAATCCTCGACGGAAGGGTTCCTATCGAAACCCTCCACTGAATGATTCCTACCGAAATCCTCCACATGTGGATTCCTACTGAAACCCTCCACTGAATGATTCCTACTGAAATCCTCGAATGGCAATGGCAATGGCAATCGCAATGGCAATGGTAATGGTAATGGTAAGGGTAATGGTAATGGTAATGACAATGGTAATGGTACTGGTAATGGTTACGGTAATGATAGTGGTAACGGTGTAGCGAGGCAATGACAATGGCAATGGCAACGGCAATGGTAATGGCAATGGCAGTGGCAATGGGAATGGCAATGACAATGGCAATGGCAAAGGTAATGGCCATGGCAATGGTAATGGTAATGGTAAGGGTAGAGGTAAAGGTAGAGTTAAAGGTAATGGTAATGGTAATGGTAATGGTAACGGTAATGGTATTGGTAATGGTAATGGTAATGGTAATTGGATTGGCAATGGTAATGGTAATGGTAGTGGTAATGGGAATGGAAGTGGGAATGGGAACGGGAACGGGAATGGAAATGATAGTGGTAGTGGTAATGGTAATGGCATTGGTAATGGTAATGGTAATGGAAATTGTACTAGTATTGGGAATGGGAATGAAAATGGGAATTCTAATGGTAATGACAGCGGTAGTATCATGGTAATGGTAATGCTAATGGGAATGGGAGTGGAAATGGTACTGGCAATGGTAATGGTAGTGACGAATGGCAATGGCAATGGCAATGGTGATGGCAATGGTACTTGTAATGACAGAGGTAAGTACTGGTAATGGTAATGGTAATGGTAACTGTAATTGTAATGGTAAGGGGGTAGCGATTGGCAATGGCAATGACAATGGCAACGGTAATGGTAACGACAATGGCAATGGGATTGGCAATGGCAATGACAATGATAATGGCCATGGCAATGGCAACGGCAATGGTAAGTGTAATGATAATGGCAATGGTAATGGGAATGGGAACGGGAATGGGAACGTGAATGGGAATAGGAACGGGAACGGGAATGGAAATGGTAGTGGTAGTGGTAGCGGAAATGGGAATGGTAAGGGTAAGGGTAAAGGTAAAGCTAGAGGTAAAGGTAATGGTAATGGTAATGGAAATGGTAGTGATAATGGTAATGGTAATGGTAATGGTAATGGCCATGAGAATGGGAATGGCAATGGACATGGTACTGGCAATGGTAATGGTAGTGGCTAATGGCAATGGCAATGGCAATGCGAATGGTAATGGTAATGACAGAGGTAATGGTAATTGTACTGGTAATGGTAACGGTACTGATAGTGGTAACGGGGTGGCGACTGGCAATGGCAATGACAATGGCAACGGTAATGGCAATGGCAATGGCAATGGCAATGGGAATGGCAATGGCAATGGTAATGGCCATGGCAATGGCAATGGTAATGGCAATGGTAATGTGAATGGGAACGGGGATGGGAATGTGAATGGGGATGGGAATGGGAACGGGCATGGAAATGGCAGTGGTAGTGGCAACGGAAATGGGAATGGTAAGGGTAAGGGTAAATGTAAAGGTAGAGGTAAAGGTAATGGTAATGGTAAGGGTAATGGCAATGGCAGTTGTAATGGTAATGACAATGGTAATGGTATTGGGAATGGGAATGTGAATCGGAATGGTAATGGTACTGGCCATGGTAATGGTAGCGGCGAAGAGCAATGGCAATGGCAATGGTACTGGTAATGGTAGTGGCGAATGGCAATGGTAATGGTAGTGGCGAATGGCAATGGCAATGGCAATCGTAATGGTAATGGCAATGACAGTGGTAATGATAATGGTACTGGGAATGGTAATGGTGACGATAGCGGTAATGGTAATGGTTATGGCAATGGTAACGGGGTAGCGACTGCCGATGGCAATGGCAATGGCAACGGTAATGGGACTGGCAATGGCAATGGGAATGGGAATGGCAACGGCAATGGCAATGGCAATAGCAATGGCCATGGCAACAGTAATGGCCATGGTCATGGTAATGGTAATGGGAATGGGAATGGGAATGGGAATCGTAGTGGTAATTGGAACGGGAATGGAAATGGTAGTGGTAGTGGTAAAGATAATGGCAATGGTAATGGACATGTTACTGGTAACGGTAATGGTAATGGCAATGGTGATGGGAATGGGGATTGTAATGGTGATGGCAGCGGTAATGGTAATGGTAATGGCAATTGTGTTGGTAATGCTCATGATAATGGCAATGGTAATGGTAGTGGCGAATGGTAATGGGAATGGTAATGGTAATGGTAACGGTAATGGTAACGGGGCGGCGACTGGCAATGGCAATACCATGGCAATGGCAACGGCACTGGTAATGGCAATGACAATGATAATGGCAATTGTAATGACAATGGTAATGGCACTGGCAAGTGTAATGGCAATGGTAATGGTAATGGTAAAGGTAAAGGTAAAGATAAAGGTAAAGGTAATGGTAATGGTAACGGTAATGTGAATGGGAATGGGAATGGTAATGGTAATGGTATTGGGAATGGTAATGGAATGGGAATGGGAGTGGGAGAGATTGAGAGAGAGAGAGAGAGAGAGAAAACGAGAAAGGAAACATCAGCATAATGATGAGGAACAACGTGACATATTGTAAATTTTCGTTTAAAACCCACAGCGACTCCACAATCCCCGGCCTCGAGGAAGAGGAGGAGGAGGAGGAGGAGGAAGGGGAGAGCAGAGGAGGGGGGAGTAGGAGGAGGAGGAGGCGGAGGAGGAGGCGGAGGAGGAGGAGGAGGAAGGGGAGAGCAGAGGAGGGGGGAGTAGGAGGAGGAGGAGGAGGAGGAGGAGGAGGAGGAGGAAGGTGAGGAGGAGGAAGAGGAGGAAGAGGAGGAGGAGGAGGAGGAAGAAGATAAGGAGGAGGAGGAGGAGGAGAAGAAGAAGAAGAAGGTGGGTATGAGGAGGAGAAGGAGGAGGAGGAGGAGGAGGAGGAGGAGGAGGAGGTGCCCGTCACGGCGCCATGTGAATTTATGCGTGCTGCTTGGCCCCCGCCCTCCCCCATGCTGGCCGCACCTTCCTTTTTCCTCGAGCACCTCGCTGTCAGCTCCGACCACGTCTGCGTCCAGCTCAGGCACCGTGGATTCGTGCGGCTTGACCTCCACCTCGCCCTCCACGGCCAAGTTTCCGAAGCCGCCCGACACGGGCTTCGGAAGGGCAGGGCCCCACGGGAGCCCGGGGCCAGCGCGCCCCAGCGGCTCCAGAGCGGGCCCGAGAAGGCCACCACCTCGCAGTTGTCCAGCTGGACCCCCACTGCTCGGATTTTGCCCTGCTGATGGCAGGTACGTCGAACCTCGATGACTAGCCAAAGGCAGGTGGCTTGGACACTCAACCCAGGCCAAGGCTTTCAACGCAGCACTGAAGTCAAGGTCAGGCCAGCCATCATCAGTGTGCGCACAGCTCGGTGAAAAAGATCCACCCTTGCTGGGAGCAGCCGGCCTGCCCGAGGCGCAGGAGCTGACGGAGCTGCTCGAGCAACGCGGCGCCGTGGAGAGGCCCGCTGGGCTTCCGGGAAAGGGGACCGTTAAAAAACCACCTGTCGTGAAAAGGTTGTCCCTGGGCGGGTTGACGTTGCGAAAAAAACACAGCGGGAGGTTTTTAGAAGTTTTTGGCGTCCGGGGGCCTGACCATCAAAAAACGACGGCATGAAAAGGTGGTCCTGGGGCGGGGGTCCCGACGTCGTCTGGGAGCCAGCGTCGCGAAAGAAACACAACGTCGCTGTCGTCTTCTTCGGTGGGGTTGGGGAAGGGTGAGGGGGACCCCCACCACTCCTCGTCATGAGAAAAATCGCAACGGGAGTTTTTGGGTCGTTTTCGGCTTCCGGGGGCCTCGCCGGGCCTTGGGGCCGTCAGAAAATGACCCGGCATGAAAATTTGGTCTCGGGGCAAGGGTCCAGACGTTTGGGGGTCGACGTTAGGAAAGACACGCAGCATCGCCGCCGTCGTCGTCGGTGGGGTTGGGGGAGGGGGAGCGGGACCCGCGCAGTGGACCAATCCCATACGACCAGTACCAATTCCATTGACCCGTGCCTCTCAACCGGCCAAGCAACAAACTGGTACTAATTACAAACAGCCATCCTGAGCCGCACAACATGATTATGATCGTGGAGCGTTTTAACTAAGAGGACTCATGAGTCCAACGCAGCTCTTAAGTGTAAGCATTTATTCTGGCAGGCAACACACATGTCCAACTTCCAGTGAGAAGCCCATAAGTACACATGACAATCTTCATCGTCAGGTGAAACGGAAAAGTGTTTAGTGGGCGCAAATTTCACAATTGAGTTGTTAAATGTAAAATGAGAGTTTGATGGTTTGCGTAGTACGGCTGGGGATCGGTGTATATTGCACATTGTATGTTGTATTTTCAAGTGGGAATTCTGTAGTTTCTAGATGGGAATTGCCAGTCTGTCGTATGAGAACTGTCTCGGGCTGTTTTGTTCTGAAAGGTGCACAGTTGCCACTCGGGATGTGGTAGGCTTCTGATAGGAACTCTAAATTATCGAAGACGCCTACGGCGAATCACCGCCGCCCCCTGCCTTTTTGGAAGCGCCTATGTGGCCGAACGTTGAGGCCAGACCTGCCAAGCTATCGGACCACGTGTTCCCCGAATCGGTTTGGAAAGCCTTCGGGGAACACGTGGGCATCTTGAAGGTCATCTTGGCCGTCTTGGAGGCCTCTTGGGCAAGCTTTGGGCGATCTTTGGGGCTTTTTGGGCCGTCTCGGGCCAGCTTCGAGCCAACTTCGGCCATCTTGGTGGGTTCCTGGCACGTCTGAAGCCGTCGGAAGCCGTTTGGGGGGCCTCTATGGGCCGACTTGGGGCCCGCTTGGAATGCTCCAGGGCCGTCTTGGAGGCCATCTTGGGCGTCTGGGAGGCCATCTTGGGCGTGTTGGAGGCCTCTTGGGCCCTCTTGGGGCCCTCTAGGGGCCATCTTGGAGGCCACTTGGGCCATCATGGGGCTCTCTTGGGGGCCTCTTGGGCGATCTTGGGGGCTTCTTGGGCCGTCTTGAGCCGTCGGAGAGCCGAAAAGGCGCAAATGCCAAAATCCTTCAAAAACCAAGGAAAAATCAATGATTTTGGCCTCTTCGGACTCTCCTGGAGGACCTCTTGGAGGCCTCTTGGGCCGTCTGGGAGGCCTCTGGGGGGCCTCTTGGGCCGTCTTGGGCCGTCTTGGACTCTCTTGGGCCGTTTTGGAGGCCGTCTTGGACCATCTCGGGCGGACTTGGAGGCCATCTTGGGCCATCTTCGCGATTTTTTGAGGATGTCCCGAGCGAAACGGCCGTTTTTGGGCATTGACAGATGGGTTTTATGAGATTTACGGGTGGCCGGCGGGACGGGCCGAAGCCCACTGGGGAGTTCTTTTAGAAAAAGAACCAAAACCAAAACCTGAATCGTCCAGCACGCCGTGCACCCCTGCAAGCAGGGGGCGGCGGATCGAATGGCCTTCGGCCCATCCCGCCACCGTGCCTTGGTTTTGGGTCAGTCTCCGCAGGGATGCTTATTGGGGTCTCTTCGGAGGGCTCTCGGGGGCTTCTGGGAGCACTTGTGAGGCTTCTTGGGGGCCTCTGGTGGCTTCATGGAGGCTATTGGGGGGGGGGGGGGGGCTCTTGGTGGCCTCTTGGGGAGGTGCGCGGCGCTCAGGCGAGAGGCACATTTCGAAAACTACCCCCCTCTTCATCCGTGTAATTGTCAGAAACTTATCAGAGGAAGTTTGCGCGGCGCTATGGCCAGAGCAACATCTTGAAAACCGATACCCCCTCCATGCGTGTAAGTGGTGTGAACGTTGAGCTTCTGGTCATTAGTGGGCCGAGAGTCTCAGGCGAAGCGCCCGGCTCGCCCTATCGTCATGTCTGGTGGCCGGGTGGTTAGGCACACATAAGGAATAGGGATGGAGGTGGAAGAGAAAGATGAGAAGAAGATGGCGAGTCGTGAGGGGGGCAGGAGGTAATTAAAGGAGGACGCAGTTTCGAGTTCTCTCAATACCCACTCGGCCACGAGGAAAAAGGAGGAGGGGCGGGCGGAGAGCGTGCGAGGAGGAGGAGGAGGAGGTGGAGGAGACTGGGCGCTGGACTTGGAGGAGGCCGATCAGCAGCAGCAGCAGCACCACCAGCAGCAGCAGCAGCAGGAAGCGGAGCGCAGCGGGCAGGCCTGAGCACAGCCCTCCCCCCCCCCCTCCGGAGAGCCCTGGCCCCCCGCTCTCCGGGGAGCCCTGCCAGGTGGGCCGGCACGGTGGGACGCGTGCTGGCGGACGGCGCGACGGAGGCGGGGCGCCGCCATCGGGTGCTCCCCAGAAGTCCGTTGATTGATTTTTGTCAACTGGCGCTTTATTTGTCTTTTCTCGATTTCGGCCCTCCCCTGACTCCAGATCTGCCTTTGGTTGATTTTGCTATCTCTGTGTCAGGAATGCACCCCCAACGATGCGAATCATCAGATGGGAAATGTCCGTCTCAAAAAAAGTATGCGGATATTCCCACAAAGGACAGAGACAACGACGGTAAATCAGGGCGAAATTCGGCATCAAAGGAGACTGAACAGTACGGCGGAAATGTTCGCCTGCTTAAGAAATCGTTCAAAGTACGGCGGATCTGTAGTCAGGGTCTCGGGCCATCACCGGGCCCAGCGACTACGTATCAGAAACGGATCGAGGACGGAAAGCTGGCCCCAGGGAAACGGTCGGGATTCCTGGGGCCGCGGACTGAAAAAGTCAGGTCGACGGCTGTCAGGGAAGCAGGCGGGTTCTGAGGGAAACAGGCCGTGGAGGTTATTCCTGGCGTTCGCGGATCCCGGGGCCCTCCGCAGGCCCTGGGACCGTCAGAGAAAGGCGCCGGATGAAAAGTTGGTCCTGGGGAAGGCTCTCGGGGTCCAGGACCCGTTGCCTTCGTGCCAGTCTGCACCCGCGGGGGGCGGGCAAACTTGGCTTTCGCATCGGAGGTGGTCGCTGCCCGTGGGGGCACCTCGCCTCTCAAGCTGCCTCCCTGGGAGCACGGTGCAGCAGCAGGCAGCCGCACAGTGATCCCCCTGCGGTTTGGACTCGCGGTTCGGAGGAGGAGGAGGAGGAGGGGGGAGGATGAAGAGGAGGAGGAGGAGGAGGAGGAGGAGGAGGAGGAGGAAGACCAGAGCAAACTCAAAGTGCACCAGCGATATATTTCTTGAACGGTTTGAGATTGGGCTTTTTGAATTTGGTGATGTCGGAGACACAACACACCTGCTTAGAGATCCAGGGAGTTATACATCGGAGGTTCTTTCTCCCACTTGGTCCTTCTCCCCCCTCCATAGCCTGTCTTCGGCTGATAGACGGGCGGCGCGCCGCATGGTTGCTGCCGGCGCCTCCGCGGCGCTGCTGGCCGTGGCCCTGGCGGCTCTGGCTGGCCTCCTGGGCTTGCGGCTGGGTCCGGCCCCCGCGGCGCCTGCGGCGCCGACGTGGCTGGAGGAGGTCGCAGGGTCCTGCAGCGCGGCCTCGGAGGCGGCCTGGCGGCTCGAGGCCGCGGCCGAGGTTGCCTCGCGGCTCGCGGCCTCGGGCCCGCCGCCCCCGCCGCCGCCTGCGGCCTGCAGCCCTTGCGAGTGCCCGGAGCTACCCAGCTCGACGTTCGCCGAGGCCGTGCTGCCGCACTTGCTGGCGAGCCTGCTCGCTCCGGCCTGGGCGTGGTTGGCGGATCGCTGCTGCGGCTGCTTTGGCCGCCGCGCCGCCCCAGGACGTCATGTTGCGCCGGCGCGGGCGCCTGGCAGCCCTGCCCCCGCTGCCCGGGGGGGAGGCGTGGTGCGCTGACCTGCCCTCCGGGGCGCGGGCCCGGGTGAGCTACCTGGGCGAACACGTGGACCACGAGCGCTTGGTGGTCTGGCCGTCCAAGCGCGTCGAAGGGGGTTCGGCGGTGGACGAGTGCGTCTACTGGGTCCTCTCGCCGGACGGCGACTTGTGGGAGGAACTGTTTTCGGGAGCTTCGCCAGACGACGGGCCGTCGGGAGGAGGAGCGCCTCCTGGCCGGAGATGCCGCGCTACCTGGCGGACGCCGGCTCTACGGTTTCCGAGACCGTCCTTCGCTGGCACAGCTGGTGACCTTGGCCGAGGAGTGCAGGCAGACGATGGCGGCGCGCGGCCAGTCAGCTGCTGACGCCCCAGCCCAGGTCGAGCTCCCCTCGGGCCTCCTGGTGGATGCGGCCAAGGTCATCCCGCAGGTCTCGGCGGGCCCCCCAGCCCCACGACTGCACGGCAAGTGGCCGCTTCCAGCTGCTGGTGGCGGCGCGGGCGGGGCTCTGGTGAGTGCTGCTGGCGCGCCTACTCCCCCGCCTGAGGGACAGGTGTGGGTCCTGGCGGAGCCGGTAGTCGGGCTCGACGCGGACGAAGGAGACCTTGGTGGGCGAGGGGGTGGACGCGCTCTGGTTTCGCCGTGGCCGTGCCCCTCGTCTGGAGTTGACGGCACGAGGTGGCCGACTGGACCGCTCGGCACGTCGCCGAGCTGAGCCGCCTCCTGGAGGTCCGCCCGCCTTCGGTCGCCCCCGCTGGGGGACCCGCGCCGAGTGCTGCTGGCGCCGAGGACTCGCCGCCGAACGCGAAGCTGGAGGAGGCTGGAGGCGAGGACGCTCGCACGTTGTGGGTCGAGTAGGATGATCAGGGCGACCGCTACAAGGAGTTCAGGAAGGCGGTGAACGAGTCGGCGTGCTACGACTGGGGTCACCAGCGCCTGCAGGGAGGCTCGACCCTGCAAGATGATGCATCGGACGGCGGGCTCGCCGCTGGCCTGGCTCGATAAGTTCTTGCGCGACAAGAACATCGCACCCGCTGACAGGGTGGCCCACGAGCTGCGGAGGCTCAGGTGCATCTTGGAGGGCTCGCGTGCCTCGAGGGGGTCGCGCGCAGGCTCGACGCCATCGTGGGCGCGTGTAAGCGTGGAGGGGCGCCGCCCTTCGCCGACGCCAAGTATCTGGCCCCGCTCGGCGACGCCGACGAGCTGCTCGCGCCCGCCCTCAGGAGCCACGCCACTCGGCGGGCCAAGGAGGACTGGGGGGTGGAGCAACCCATGAAGAAGGCGGAGGCGGTCGACGCGCGCGCCGGCCCGCGCCTCGCCGCTGCCGCCGTCCGATTTTGAGAGAGACTTGTTTCCCGTGCCGCCGCCGGCTTCGCCAGGCGGCCTAGTTCGGGGGCGCAGGTCCCAGCGCGGGGCGCACGGGCGACAGAGTGAGGTTGAATTAGTGAACCGAGCCCTTCGTAGTCTTAACTGGCTTGCTTGCTACAAGGGCGCGTCTGCTTCACCGCGTCCAGGCGCTGCCACCCTGGACAAGCATGCAGCGCTTCAGCAGCACCTGTTACGCGAGGCTCACCGGCGCCGGGCCGCAGCCCCTCAGGTGATGCCGAAGGCGGAGGCAGCCCTCGAGGAGCTGCTCCGGGGGCAGTCCGCGTGCGAGACGGACTCGGCCCCGAGGAACCTCGTCTCCCACCGGCCCGGCAAGGTCTCGCTGCCCGATGATGTGCTGGGCGGCCGTTTCGTCGAGGACATCGCGAGCCCCGAGTGCCGCTTGTTTTTGGAGGAGAACCACGAGCGAATGAGGTTGGAGCCGGAGACAGTTGACTTCGACAGCATGCCGCGTCTGCACATTGACCCCGTGCTGAGGAGGAACCCTAAATATTATCGCACTCTCGTGCGAGACCTTGCTAGACGCGGACTTCTGGGAGTGGCGGCGAGGCCCGCCGAGTCGGCGGGCCTCTTCTTCGTGGCGAAGTCGAGCTGCGCATCGCGAGTGACAACAGATGCGAGACGCAGTAACGGGCACTACAGGGCGCCGCCTGGCGTGCAGCTTCTGAGCAGCGAGGGCTTCGGTCGTGTCGAGGTCGAGCTGCCGCCTGGCGCCATGCCTTCTTCGTCTGAGGGCCGCCGCTTGCTGGGCGCCTTCACCGTCTGCGTCGCCGCCGCGGACGTCAAGGGCCGCTTCTACCAGGTGCGTGTTCGGGAGGGCCTCGGCCGCTGCCAGCGGGCGCCCCCCCCCTGGCGCTCTCGCGCGGCCCCACCTGGCGGCCCCGCCCGCGGGCCTCACCTGGCCCCCTCTACTTGGCCCAGGCCGCGAACGAGGGCCGGGTCTGCAGGGGCCCGAGCTTGCGGGGGGCGACCCCCGGCGGTAGACGACAGCCTTTGATTCAGGGCCAGGCCGAGGCGTTCGCGCTGAAAGCCGCGGGGCGCAGCGCGGGCAGCGCCTGCGTCTACGCGGGCTCGGGCGGGGCGCCCCTCAGCGAGGGGGTGGCGTCGGAGTGGGGCGACTTGTTCGAGCCAGTCGGCCTGGCGCTCCACAAGTCGGAGTCGCGCGGCGGCGCTGGCGAGGCCTTTGGGATTGAGCTGGGCGGCAGCCGCATTCGCTCAGGGATCGCCTCGAGCTGGTTTTGGAAGCTCGAGTGAGGACTGACTGGCCTGCTCGCCCGAGGACGTTGCAACGGCCAGGCTCTTCAAAAGGTGATTGGGATTTGTGCGTTCTGCGGACTGGCCGCGCGCGGGTCACTTTCGATTTTCCACGCCGTCTACAAGTTCATTTCGGCACAGTATTTTGACGCGGGCCCAATTTGGCCTGAGGTCATCGAAGAGCACCAGGCCTTCCGCGGGATCCTTTTGCTTTTGGTTTGTGACTGGTGGCTTCCTCGGACCCCGTGCGCCCTCGAAGCTGGCGCCAGTCTCGCCGGTTGGGCAATTGCCCAGAGTTTTTGGGGCCCCTCCCAGGTGGCCCGCGTCGGTCGTGTCGTCGAGCGGTCTCGTTTTAAGAGGATGGCCCCCAGTCGGCCCGGGGGTCCGCGCCCACCTCCGCCCGCCTCTTCCGTGACGACGCTGGCGAGTGGAGAAGTCGTGGAGCCCCCTGGCAGCTCCTTCGTGGCTCAGCGTGGAAAACCTCCCAGAACGGAGCCTGGGTTCTTGAGGAGGGGATCTTAGCGTTGGAGGCCCGGGCCCTTTTGGAAGCCATTCCGAGGCCGGCTCGCTCCAGACGCGGGACCTGTATCAGACAGCTTCTCTTGTGTGGCAATATTGCCGTTGTTCTCGCTTTGGCTCGCTCAAGGAGGCAGGATTCCAAGCTGTTAGTCCAGGTTCGAAAGTTTCATGCGCGCGCCCTCGCCCTCGGCATCGCCCCCTATTTCAGGCGGGCCCCTTCGGGGGTTAATCGGAGTGATGCGGATAGCCGAGAACAGAAGTTTCGTTTGCATTGTTAACCGATGTCCTGGATCAGCTGGTTAGGTCACCGCGATGGCCTCGCCTGGCCACCCCCGTGGGCCTCTTAGCTCAAAAGATCAGCTAGCTCGCCTTCCTTCTTTGCCTGAAGAACCCATCGATTCCCAATTGAAGAGTCTCGGCCACGCGGGCCCGCCCGCTGCTGCTGCCGCGGGCCCCCGCGAAGGCGGGGCCGCCAGGACTGCCGCCGCCGGCGGCGCGCTGCCCTCTACGCCGACATGGTCATCGAGAGTGCCGCAGGCGGCCCAGCGCTTCTGGAGCGGCTGGCTGTGGCCCGCGGGGCGCAGGAGTGTCGCTCCAAATATCTCGATCGCTTCTGCGCGCATGCCGGCCTGACCGACGAGAAGCTGGCGAAGGCTTCGGACGAGCAGGTGGGTTGCTTGGTGTGCGACCACTTCATCGTGATGCACTTGTCGGGGGAGCAGAGCTGTCTGGGGGGCCAGACAGGGGTTGCCCAGTTGGACAGGCACCCTGCCTTTGGCCGCCGCGGGGGTCGGTCGCTGCCGCGGACCTGGCGCGCCCTGAAGGCCTGGGGGCGGCCCCCGCCCTCCCGCGCGAGGCGCGCATTGCTTCTGGCTGCTTGGGCGGCCGTGATGCGGCGCCTGGGGGACAGGCGACTGCCGCTCATGGCCCTGTTCGTGGCGGTCGGCCCCTCAGCCTACTCGCGGCCCTCTTCCTTGCTGGCGGCGCGGAAGTGCGACCTCGCCCTTCCTCCGCGCGCGACGGTGGGCAGCTGGAGCCCCCTGGCGCAGTCGGAAGAGGAGGGCAGGCCAAGCAAGACGAACCGTTGCGACGAGGGCTGCCTGCACTGGACTCGAGCTACTTGCGCGGCCTGGGCCTGCTCTTCGCTCAGCTCAGAGACCGAGGCGACGCGTCGAAGCTGTGGCCGTTCACCTACCTGGCTCTCGGAGGCAGTCCAGGTGGCCGCAGCCGAGGTGGGCGCGGGGAAGATCACGCCGTACCAGCCGCGCCACTCAGGCGCGAGCATCGACGTGAGCCGCCGCGCCCGCGCGCTTGAGGAGATTCGGGGGCGCGGATGTTGGGCGCAGGCCCGAAGCATGCACCGCTGCGAGAACTGCAGTCGCCTGAGCGCCGAATACGAGCGCTTCCGAGATGGCCAGAGGCGCCTGCGCGAAGCGTGCGAGGCCCACCTCATGCAGATAATGCTGGGTCTAGCCCGCCCATTTCGTTGCACGACATGGCAGGCTCGCACGGGAAGTTGATGAATGCTTGTCGGGGCGGCCGCGAAAAGCACCTCATTGCCCAGCGCTGTAAGCTTAAATGACGCTATGTGGCAGATCTCTTTGCGGGCAGCAGGTGCATCTCGCGCGCTGGCGAGAAGCTAGGGCTTAGGTGTCGCAGCTGGGACATTGCTCACGATCCAGTCTGGCAAGACCTCACCGGCAATGCAGTGCTTGCCGCCATCAGACGCGAGGCGCGACGAGGCTTCGTCTCAGCTGCCACGCTTGCGCCGCCCTGTCGAACCTTTTCGATCGCTCGTGCTCGCTCGCAACACCAGCCTTGGGGGTTGCCCAAGACCTGCCTCTGTGTGCCAGACGCCCTGAAGCTCGATACAGGAAATGCCAGTGCCCGTGCCGCTATAGGTTTGTTCGCTCTGTTCCATCAGCTCAAGATACTTGCTGTGCTTGACCACCCGCTCGCCTCTCGGCTTTGGCACGCGCCCGAAGTGCAAGCGCTCTCGCACCTGCCATGTGTCAGCCTGGTCGATTTAGACTGATGCAAATTCAAAGCTCAGTGTAAGAGGCCAACTCATTTGCTGTTCTGCCATGCTGTAAAGGATGATCTCGTGGATCTCTGTAGGCGGTGCCGGGGGCGGGGTGGTCTGTGCTCTCGCTCGGGTCGCCCTCGTTTCCAGTTGGAAGGGGGCGCTCGCACCCGCCCCGCAGCCGCGTGTCCTCCAGCGCTGGCGCACTGCATAGTCAGGGCCCTGACGGCGTTGCCCGTCTTCGATACAATCGGAAACCCCCCCCCTCTTCCCAACCCTAGTGAACTCCCGAATTCGGGAGACTCGGGGAGGAGTGAGAGATGCCATTTGACTCTAGCCTTTGGCCAGGACGACGCGAGGCTTTCGTTGGAATGAGCCCCCTGCAATGTGAACAAAGAGTTGCCCTATATGTTCTTGAGCGGTTTGAGATGGAGCTGTTTGAATTCGGCGATGGCGGAGACCCAACGCACCTGCTTCAAGATCCAGGAAGTTTTGCGCCTGATGTTTTTTTCTCTCGCTTGGCCCCACCCCCTTCCACAGCCTGTCTTCGGCCCCCGCCCCCCCGCCCTGGGAGGAGTGAGAGACGCCATTTAGCTCTAGCCTTTGGCCAGGGCGACACGAGGCTTTCGTTGGAACGAGCCCCCTGCAATGCGAAAAAAGAGTTGCTCTGCTGTAGTGCATCCTTCCGTCCCAAGTCGCCTCGGCGCACGTCCTTGCAAGCGCTCTCTTGCGCTGCGAGAGGCGCCCCCCCCTGGAAAGACCAGCGCAGGCGGGCCGCTGGCTGCCGAGGGGTCGGGGCTCAAGACTGGGCCCCCCGACGACCCGAGAGACGGATGCCATTCGCGCGCACCGGCAGCTCCGCTGCTTGCGGCGCCGACCTCGCCAGCAGCCGTGGGGCGCCCGCACTGGGCTGACTGCTGCGCGCTCGCAGTCGCTTCGGGCCGCTCGACGGGGCATGCGGAAGTAGCGGCGACAGCGACAGGTGAATCCAAACAAAAACGGATGGAACATAAGATTCGCCATCGCTGTCGGGCCCGCAAGTATCATCACGATCGCGCCGTCCGCCTGCCGTTACAGACGCAGAAGAAAAATCCGCAACAGGGGTAGCTGCTGCCTGAACGGGGCGCTGTTTCTGTGCAGCTCGCTGGCATCGGCCATTCTCAGACATTCCGACGTGGTATTCACTGTGGGGAGGGGCGTAAGACGGGGGATTCAAAATGCTTTCGACGCCCAGGTGCACGTCGCTCTCGCCCCGCGTCGATGACAAATGAGGAACCGAAGCTCGGGGATCGTTTTCGACGTCGTCGCGCTTTAGTGGGCCCATGCGAGGTTCCCAAGGCCACGCCTGTACCCCTTCGCAAATCTAGCCGAAAAACACCAGTGGATTGGTCCAGGGGCCATTCTTCGACCCTCCGAGCCAGCCGGACCACCCCCCGCGTCAATCCAAAGACCTTCTGAACGGTGCCTCGCTCATTGTCGTCGCTCGCCCCTGGAAACTCCCCTTCTCGAAGCCCTCCCCGTCATTTTCCGAGCCCCCGAGCCCCGCGCCGACGACGGGCCTCCGAACGCTCCATCGTTCCCTAAAGACAACCCGAGAAACGCACACGCAGCCCCGAACACGCCCCCACCGCAAAAAAGACCTCACCCAAACCTTCACGAAGCCCCCAAACGCCTCACATTGCAGTCTTCCGAGTCCTCCATCTTCCCCAACAGGACATCCGAGAGCTTTTGAGTTCCAGAGCCATCCCACCGCCAGACAAACCGCCCAGCAGCCCCCCTAAAGTTTCAGAGCCCCGCAAACAACCCACTAGGCTCCCCGACCACCCCAGACGTTCACCGCACGCCCTCATGCCCCTTCAAAAAAACATCCTTCCTTTCGCAAGCGGCGCCGTCATCATTATCATCATCCGGCCTTGGTGACCCTGGTCTTCCGAACCGAAGGCCCCGTCACTTGCCCCCCCCCCCCCCCTCCAGCCCGCGCCCCAAATTAGCTCCCGAACCCACCATTTCCCCCGTGCCCGTCGGCACCACCACTACTGCATCATTACTATATCCCTACTTGTTCTTCACAATGTCACGATCGCCGCTCTCATCATCCGTTGCTGCGGGCCGAAAACGGTTGAAACGCCCCAAAGAGCGGTTCCAGAAGGCCTAAGAGCTCGTCAAGATCACCGACGACGGCGACGACGACAACGTCGTCGTCGCCGTCGTCGAACCGCGCACACCTCCTCCACCACCCCACGTGCTTTGCCGCTTCTCGCAGCCCCCTTTGCCTCCACACATGGCTGCGTTTCGGCCCAATATGCTCGTTTGTCCTCCCCCCCTCGCCTCGCACACGGCGCACTATTCCAGTACATAAAAGCGAAGCGCAGCGAGCCTCAAGTCTTGCATAGATGTATAACCATACATACGTATGTTTCTATACATAAGACACATATATCTATATACACATATCTATTCACATTTACAGCGCTTGACGACGAGGCGGTCAGAGATCTTGCGTGGGAAAAATTCTGCCATTGGAGCGAGGCCGGCGGCGCCGCGTCGCGCGGCGCGGCGGAGGGGCAGCCCGTCTACGCAGGCGGCCGCCCGGCGGCACCGGCGCGCCGGCGGCGTGGGAGGGGCAACGCCAGGGAGGGTCCGCCCCGACGTCCTGGTCGGAACGCGCTGCGGAAGAGGTCGGGGAGTTCGAAGGAATGGGGGGGGGGCAGGATTCGGATTAGGAGGGATGGCGACGAGTCGCCCGCAGGGGCGCGTAGGTAATCGCGCGCGTCTCGCGTGGCAGTCTGGGCCAGAGCTGCTGGTGAGCGGCGCTGGCGGCGCGGGAGGGGCGTCGGAGTGTCGGGCATTGACAGAACGCCCCCCCCCCTGACAAGTCGACTGAGGAAATCTCTGCACAGGTTCACTCGACATTGGCAGTCGAGTGTACCGGTGCAGTCCGCAGTCGGTTTTGCTAGTCGGCGTGCGTTTCGCCAGGTACATTCGGTTGTTTTTGAACGTAGATTTGCTACCCCGGTGGGGTCTACTCGGAATGCGGTGCCGTGCGCACGTGGAGTGCCCTTGGCAATTTTCACCAAAAGGGCGTTTTGCTACAGGGGTTTCTGTCCATCCCCGAGAGGAGGGGGAAGAAGAGGAGGAGGAGGAGGAGGAGGAGGAGGAGGAGGAGGAGGAGGAGGGGGAGTATCTTCGTCGTCGTCGTCCTCCTCCTCCTCCTCAGTCTCCTCCTCCACCCCCCTCCTCTCCCCCACTCCTCCTCAGTCTCCTCCGCCTCTTCTCGAAGGAGGAGGAGATGGAGGAGGGAGGACGGCGAACGGAGGACGGAGGAGCTGGAGGGGAAGAGGTGGGTGTAGGGGAGGAGGTGGAGGAGGTGGAGGAAAAGGGGAAGGAGGGGGAGGAGGGGGAGAAGGGGGAGGATGATGATGAGGAGGAGGAGGCGGAGGAGGAGGAGGAGGAGAGGAAGAGGAGGAGTTGGAGGAGGAGGAGGAGGAGCACCAGAGTAAACCCAAGAGTCATTAACGATGTTGGAATAAACCCTTCCTCCAAGCTCCTTTTTCATTGGCCTGTGCAACGGCTCATTCTCATTGAGGGAACTGCCTCGTTGCAAGACAACCGTTTGAAGATCCTGAAGCATGCCGAAACATTGTTCTCGGGGTTCCAGCGCCACGGATCAACCTGACTGTTGCGTCCTCACGAGCCTGAATCGTGCCAGAACGCCATTCCTGGGACTTCAACAACGCGAACCAACGTATTTGTTGCACCCGCATAATCCTGAATCCTTCCACAACGCTCTGTCTGGTACTCTGATCGTGGGATTCCGTGAAGCTCTTGCAAATTCTATGAACGAACATGTGCGGCGCTAAGGCGAGAGCCACATTTTGAAAAAGAGCCGCCCTCAATCCGTGAAGCTCTTGCATATGTTTAAATCCCGTGTGCGCGGCGCTAAGGCGAGAGCCACATTTTGAAAACGGGTCGCCCTCAACCCGTGAACACCTTGCAAGTTTTTAGGAAAAATTGCGCAGCGTTGCGGTGAAAACAACATTTTGAAAACGTCCCGACCTCCACCTGTGAAGCTGTTGCAAGTCTGTAAACGAATCTGCACAGCGCGAAGGCGAGAGCCACATGTTGAAAACGGCCCGCCCTCCATCTGTGAAGATGTTGCCACTGTCTACACTTCATAGTCAGAAATTGTGAGGAAGTCTCAGGCGAAACGCCCAGCCCGCCCTAAAGACAGGCCTCGGGGTGCGACAAGGAGAAGTTATTCATCAGGAAAAGGAATGGAGGAGAAGCAGGAGGAAGAGGAGGAGGAGGAGGAGGAGGAGGAGGAGGAGGACAGGGAAAGGGAGGAGGAGAGGGGGGAGGGGAGGAGGAGGAGAACGAGGAGGATAGAGAGGAGGACGCCACAGAGCACGCAGAGCATTCAAAGACGGTCGCGCGAACTCAGTGTGAAAGTCTCGCGCGCGCGCGTCCTCGACCCCGAGGGGCTCCACAGTCCCCCGTTCTCGAGGAGGAAAAGGAAGAGGTGTAAGAGGGGAGGTGGAGGTGGTGGAGGACGAGGAGGTGGAGCAGGGGGGTGGGGCGGAGGAGGAAGTGGGGGCTGGGGGGGGGGGCGGCAGACGAGGAGGAGGAAAAGGGAGGTGAAAGGGAGGAGGAGGAGGGAGGAGGAGGAAGGAGGACGAGGAGGACGATGATGATGCTGATGATGATGATGATGATGATGATGATGATGATGATGATGATGATGATGATGATGATGATGATGATGATGATGATGATGATGATGATGCTGATGATGATGATGATGATGATGATGATGATGATGATGCTGATGATGATGATGATGATGATGATGATGATGATGATGAGATGATGATGATGAGGAGGAGGAGGAGGAGGAGGAGGAGGAGGAGGAGGAGGAGGAGGAGGACGAGGAGGAAGACGGAAGAAGTAGCGGCATTGGCCGGAAGGGCGGCGGGGGCGGCAGCGCTCAGTAGCACCGTTGCCAGAGCAGGGGATGATGATGATGATGAGGAGGAGGAGGAGGAGGAGAGGAGGAGGAGGAGGAGGAGAAGGAGGATGAGGGAACGCAGGAGGGTGGGAGAGTGAAAAGGAGAGCAGGATGAGTGAGGGATCAGGAGAAGGACATGGAGATGATCGACGAGGAGCCTAACAGCAGAGACGGCAGGAGGGTGACGATGAAGTGGAGGATGGGGCAAAGTGGGAATAGGAAAGATAAGATGATAACGAACTGGGATGATGAGGTGGAGTAGGATGGAGAGTGAGTCGAAGCGGAGAAGTGTAAATAGTCGGGCGATGGGCGGAGAAATTGCTCCATCGTTGTCTGGCACTGGCGCCAGTGACTTCTAGTTGAGGGCATCTCGGTACGACCCCGAAGGCGCACAGGTCCCAACGCCCACTCCCTTCCAGATATGAAGCCGCCAGTGTCCTCCGACGTCTCGAGGAGGAGGGGGAGGAGGAGGAGCAGCAGCAGGAGGAGGAGGAGGAGGAGAAAGAGGGAGCAAAGAGGAGCAGGGCGTGGAAGGGGGGAGAGGGGGATCCCGAGGTCTTCGGGATGTTTTCTGATAGTACTTGTCTGAGGTGTCCAGATGGGGTACAGCAGGGGCATACATTAAGAAATCGGCCTGCAAGCAGGTGACCATTTCTAATCCCCCGATGACCCCAGGAATCTGCTGAATCTCTGGGCCACCGTGTGACCCTCAAAGGTCGATGAAGAACATGTCCCAACATTTCTTATAGCAAGATGTCTGATCGGATTTGTCTGCTGAATGCGGAGGACAGGAGGGAGAGATGGGGAATGAGGATGAGGCAGGAGGTAGTGGAAGAGGGATTTGGCACTAGGGTGATGAAGAACGGAGGAAGAACAGGCGGACGGAGAAGGAGAGGTGAAGAGGAGAAGGTGGAGGAGGGGGTGGGGCGGAAGGGGAGGGGAGGGCCCGCACTGACCTGGCGCTCCGACCGCCCCAGAGGACGTCCCCATTGTCTCAAAGCTTTGTCTGCACGTCTCTTTCTCTTTCTCTGTCTCTCTCTCTCTCTCTTTTCCTCTTGCCTGTTCCCACCTCCTGGACTTTTCCACTGTTTTGCGGCTGCTCGTCCACGACAGGCGGTCGCGTTTCTGCCCTGACGCTGCGAATCGCCGCCATCGCAACGAGGCGTTTCGCCTGGGAGGTGGCAGCTGCTCGTGGGGCTGCCTGCCGCAGAAAGATATTTCGGCCGACCTCTCTGGGTCTGCTCGTGCGGAGCCCCTCGGGCCAGAGGCCGTGGCGAGCCGGAGCAGGCGAGTGCAGTGCGACCTTTCAGGCCTCGCGCGCGGGGACCTTGACTCCGGATCCGCCGTACCTCCTGGGCGATTTCGTCAGGGAGGGCGAGAATTTCCGCCCAATTTTGTAGGCTCCCTTGATGTCGATGTCCGCCCTACCTTGCCGTCGCCCTGTCCGCCGAACCATCGCGGAAATATCTGCCCCATTTTCCGAGGGAGAGGCTTCCGCCCTAATTTTTCGTATCGCTTGATGTGCACTTCCGCCACAGCTCTAGGTAGGAGAATCAGCTGTCTTCTTGGCATCGCACAGGCGTGCCGGGCATGTCCGCCGTGGCCAACGGGATCCTGAAGGTGTGGGGGGGCGGGGGGTGGGCGGCGGCTCGGAGTAAGAGTGAATCTTCGCTGGAGTGACCTTTGGTGCCTGCCCACGGGGCCCCCCCAAGCAATGGCCCACGAGATCGGATTTGGTCTCCCCGCGGTCCCCCTAGAGCCGCGCCCCAAAAGTCACTTTTGCAAAGGGGCCGCCTAGCGTGTAAGTGAGGAGGAGGAGGAGGAGGAGGAGGAGGAGGAGGAGGAGGAGGAGGAGGAGGAGGATGGAGAGGAGAAGGAGGAGGGGAAGTAGCAGCCTTAGTAGCGGCAGCAGCAAGAGCTGCAGGTGGACGGGGGGGAATAATGACGAGGAGGAGCGAGGCGAGAGGGATGAGAAGTAGCAGGAGGAGAAGGAGGAGCAGGAGGAGCAGGAGGAGCAGGAGGAAGGAGTGCAGAAGGGCGAGGTGCAGGAGGACGAGGACGAGGAGGCGGAGTAGATTACCAGAAGCAGGAAGGCGAAATGTAAACACAACTTGGGCGGGATGATCGAGTTTGGGACACTGTACCCCTACCAGGCTCTTCTGGCCAGTCCCCTCCTCTCCCCCTCCCCCGTGCTCCCTCCCCGCCCCTTTTCCCCCTTCCCCTTCCGCCCTTCCGGCCCCTTCCCCGCGCTTTTCTTCTCCCCTCTCCCCCTGTCTTCCCATCCCTTCTCCTCCCCTGCCATCCCATCCCGCCCCCTCCCACCCGTTCTCTTCTTCCCATCACGTTCCACCCTATCTGCCCATCTCCCTTGCACTCCTCCCGTCCTCTTCCTTTGCCCATCGCCTCTCCCCTCTCACGCTCCCGTGCTTCCTTCTATCCCATCCCCTTTCCCAGCAGTTTCCCTCTCTTCCTCTCCCTCCTCCGCCCCTCCCTGACTCTGGATCCGCCGTACCCTGTTTGACTTTCTGACCCAAAACTGTGTCGGAAATGTCACCTCGATGCGAACATGTAGGGCGTATTTCCCCCTCCGCAGAAAAGAAGGCCGGATATGTCCGCAAAGGTGCGGTGGAAACAGGGACGGCAAAGCTGGACGGACATCGGCATCAAAGGAGCTTGAAAAGTAGGGCGGGATTCTCCGCCCTACTTGCGAAACCGACCAAAGTACATCGGATCCAGAGACAGGGCTCCCCACCACGCCCCTTGCCCTCTCTTCTCCGTTACTCCTCTCTCTCCATCTCCTTCCTTCTTTGCCCTTCCCCCTCACCCGGCCACCCACCGACCCACCTCTTCATTCGGGTGAGTCTTCGACCCGTGCCGCCATGGCGTCCCTCGTGTGGTCGCCCCCTCTCCTCACCCGTTTTGGGTGACGGATCGGCCCGTGGCGCTGCGGCGTCATTCATGCGGACGTCGGATCCACCCCGTTCCTCTCCCTCCCTCCTCCACGGAAGGGGAAAGCAGTCAAAGGAGAGGGGAGGGAGGGAGGAGGAATGAGGCTGACCGGTGTAAATGTGAAAAGTCCAAGGTCGGTCCGCCACGCACCCTATCCGTCCCCTCACCTGAGCACTTCAGGGACGGGAAACAGACTTGTAATTACCCTGGCGACGTACCCAACCCCTGCGCAATGCGGTGCATGAGTAGCTTGGGAGACGTTATACGAAGGTGATGACGTGACATGGGCGCATATATTTCTGCGAGCGGCATTCGTGAGGCTCGCAGCCCCCCCGGGGATTGCGAGGTCCCGCTCAGATCGGCGTGGTGCCCCACTCTGCTGGACCAGCCACCAGCCTTCGAAATTAGCGACGGTTTCGCAGATCGCAGCCGCTCAAGGACGGCGAGGTCCCGCTCAGATCTGCGCGGTGCCTCATTCCGCTGGACCCGTCAGCAGCTCTTGATAGTGGCGACGGTTTCGCAGATCGCAGCTTCCCAGGGACGGCGAGGTCCGCTCAGATCTGCGCGGTGCCTCACTCCGCTGGACCCACCAGCAGCCCTCGAAAGTGGTGACAGTTTCGCAGATCGCTATGCTGGCCCCCCAAGCAGCCCTCGAAAGTGGCGACGGTTTCGCAAATCGCAGCCCCCGAGGGATGGCGAGGTCTAATTTGGATCTGCGGGCTACCATGCTGGCCCCCCAAGCAGCCCTCAAAAGTGGCGACAGTTTGGCAAATCGCAGCCCCCAAGGGATGGCGATGTCTACTTTGGATCTGCGGCGGCTACCACCCACTATGCTGTCCCTCCCAGCAGCCTTCGAAAGTGGCGCAGGCACGATGCACACACAAGAGGTACGCACAAGGCAAGAGGAGACAAGAGGGAGGCGGGAGGCGGGAGGCGGGAGGAGAAGACGCGACCGCAGTGCTCTATTCAAAACGAATACCAACCAAGGAGGGTGGGGAAAAACAATCGACGAGGGATCGCCCCCTCCCCTGCCCCCTGTTTGGCTGGAGTGACCCACTGGATAGCTGGCCCAGCCGCCCTGCGGGCACGTCCCGTTTGGACAGCCTGAGCCCCCGAGGCTGGCTGCCTCAACGAAGGGGTGGGAGGTAGATTCGGGAGTCTCCCTCCTTTGGAAGGGGCTGAGCGAGGTCTTCCAGGAGCCTCTTCTTTAGGAGTTTCCCCTCGGGGCCCCAGCTTCGATGCCCGAGCTGGCCGGGCATCGAACTTGAAGCACATTCTCGGTCCACGTCTTCGCGGAAGCAGAGGGCAGCTTTGCGAGGACTCACTTGGTGCACCACCTCAGACTGGACCGCAGAGCGATCCGGGCCCCCCCTCACGCTCCCTCGCCCTTTGCCCTCCGCCCCCTGGCGAGGGGGCTCGTGAAAGGGCGCGCACCTCTGCAGGCACCACGGGGCCACAACTCGCCGAGAGGCCCCCACCTCTTCTCGTCGCGAAGAAGGCACGACAGGCGGTCTTTGGCCGTTTTCGGCCCCGGGGGGCCCCCTATCGGGCCTCGGAACCATGAAAAAACGGCCTGGCATCAAGAACACCAGTACAGTATTGGAGACGGGGTCCAGACCTCTGGGGGTGGACGTTCTGAAAGAATCACGACGTCGGAGTTCTGGGCTGGCGGCGTCTCCGGAGAGGGCCGCCTGATTGCCGTTGATCTACTCCAGGTGTCCGGCGCATCTGCGGGCAAGATGTTTACCCAGACACCCGAGTCGCTGTTGGTATGGATCAGAATCTGGCCCTAGAGGCCAGATGTTTGTCCATATCCATTGCGCAGTGGATACGGATATTCTGGGTTTCTGGGGCGCCGCGACGGGGGTCGGAGTCCCTTCGGCGCGCGGTGGCTGCCAGCGACGGGTGTCGATGTGGGGTCTGTCGGCGGGGGTGACGCCCTCCCGACGCCCATTAAGAATCTCCGAGTATACATCTTGCCCGCAACATCTGGGCCCGACGAAGTCACTTGTGTAAACCAAAGATCCATCAACGATGGTGAAATACGCCCTCCCTCCAAGATGCCTCTTCATAGGTCCCTATAAAGGGGTCGTTTCCACTGAGGGAATTGCCCCGTTTGGGGGCAACCGTGTGAACATCTTGAAGCGTGCCAGAGCATCATTTTCAGGACATTAACGCCACGAGTACGCCTAACTCCTAACTTGGCGATCCTGAATCGCGCCAGAACACCATTCCTGCGATTTCAACTCCGCGAACAATCCTGAATCGCTCCAAAACACAGATTCTGGCACGTTAACCAGAACCAGTGAAATTCTTACAACTATTAAAAACGAGTGTGTGCGGCGCTGAAGGCAGAGCCACATTTCGAAAACGAACCGCCATCAATCCGTGAAGCTGCTGCAAAATTGCAGTACGAGTGTGCGCCGCGCTAAGGCCATAGCCACATGTTGAAAACGAGCCGCCATCAATCCGTGAAGCTTCTGCAATCTGTTTAAACGAATGTGCGCGGCGCTAGGGCGAGAGCCGCATTTTGAAAGCAGCCCGCCCTCAATCCGTGAAGCTGTTGCATTTGTTCCAGAGAATGTGCGCGGTGCTGAGGCGAGAGCCACAAACCCGCCCTCAATCCGTGAAGCTCTTACTAACTCTTCCAAATAGTTTGCGCGGAGCTAAGGGGAGAGCCACATGTTGAAAACGTGCCGCCCTCAATCCGTGAAGCTTCTGCAAAGTTTTAAAATGAGTGTGCGCGGCGCTAGGACGAGAGACACATTTTGAAAACCGCCCGCCCTCCATGTGTGAAGCTGTTGCCTATGTTTAAGCATCAGGGTCATATGAGGTGAGGAAGTCTCAGGCGAAACGACCGGCCTGCCTTTTCGACCGACCTCGGGGTGCGACAGGGAGGAGTCCTCTATAAGGAAAAGGAACGGAGGAGGAGGAGGAGGATGAAGAGGGTCAGGCGGCGGAGCCTTTCGAGCTGAAGACCAACACGACGGTCAGTAGGCTGCAGCGCACAACCCAGGCGGCCGCCGCTGCGGTCAGCAAGCGCCTGCCGGAGGGCACCGTGCAGAGACGGAAATGCAAGCACCAGGAGCAACAGGTGTAGCAGCAAGTGGATGGGAAGATGAGGGAGGAGATAAGGGGTGAGGAGGCTGAGGGGGGTAGGTGTGAGGAGGCAGAGGAGGTGGGGTAGGTGTAAGAGGGAGGGAGAAGGAGGAATAATAGGAGTGCGAGCGTGGGCAGTAGGAGGAAGAGGAGGGGGAGGAGGGGGGAGAAGGGCGAGGTCGATGCGGAGGCTGAAAGACACGAGGAAGAGGAGGAGGAGGACCCGTGTAAACCCAAGACCTACCAACGATGTTGCACTATATCTTCCCTTCAAGATCTCTCTTCATAGGCTCCTATAAGGATTTGTTTCTCCTCTGCAGGAGGAAGAGCTCCGTTGGAAGACAACCGTCTGAAAATCGTCGAACATATTCAGCCGTAGCGCAGCAACATCCCTGGGACTACAACGCCGCGAATCAACGGTACTGTCGCGACCTGACGATCCCAAATCGTGCCAGAGCACCGCTTCTGGGACGACAACACCGCGAATCTATGTGACTGTCGCGCCCTGACAATCCAATCCTGAATCGTGCCGAACACACAATTTCTGGTACGTCAACAAGAACATGTCTTGAAACTGCTGTGAACTGTTAAGACGAATGTGCGAGACGCTTAGGCGAGAGCCACATTTTGAAAACAGCCGCCCTCCATCCGTGAAGCTCTTGCAAACTCTTAGGCCGAATGTGCGCGGCGCTGGTGCGAGAACCACATTTTGAAAACCGCCCGCCCTCGATCCATGAAGCTCCTGCACAATTTTAGGACGAGCGCGCGCGGCGGACAGGCGAGAGTCACAGTGTGAAAACGACAACCCCTATAGCCGCGAAGCTGTTGCAAACTTCCAAGCTTCTGTTCAATGTTGAAGCAGCAGGGCGAAGTCTGAGGCGAAACGCCCAGCCCGTCCTACCGACCCGTCTCGGGATACGACAAGGAGGAATTAGCTGTAGCGCGGAAGGATGGAGGAGGACGAGGAGGAGGAGGAGGAGGAGGAGGAGGAGGAGGAGGAGGAGGAGCAGCAGGTGGATGAGGAGGAGGCCTCACAGGGAAAAGACAAGGAATCATGTGCCTGGGACGAGGGACTGGGGTGCCGGCCTTGTATGGAGGCGCACTACCCCGACTCGAGTCTGGATCCGCCGCGCTTTGAGTGGTTTCGTAAGACGGACGTTTCCGCCATAATTTTCAAGCTCCTTTGATGTCGATTCCCGCCCTAGTTTGCCGTGGCTGTTTCCGGCATACTTTTGCGACAATGTCCGCCCTACTATTTTCTGAGGCGTAATTTCTGCCCTGCATTTTCGCATCGTTTGGGGTGCATTTCCGACGCAATGACGAATCGGAGAACCAACCAAAGGACGGCGGATCCGAAGTCAGGGGAGGAGATGGGGGCAAGGAGGCGGAGGGGGGTGGGTGAGGAGGCAGAGGAGGAGGAGGAGGAGGAGGAGGAGGAGGAGGAGGAGGAGGAGGAGGAGGAGAGGAGGAGGAGGAGGAGAGGAGGAGAGGAGGAGGAGGAGGAGGAGGAGGAGGAGGAGGAGGAGGAGGAGGAGGGGAGGAGGAGGAGGAGGAGGAGGAGGAGGGGGAGGAGGAGGAGGAGGAGGAGGAGGAGGAGGAGGAGGAGGAGGAGGAGAGGAGGAGGAGGAGGAGGAGGAGAGGAGGAGGAGGAGGAGGAGGAGGAGGGGGAGGAGGAGGAGGAGGAGGAGGAGGGGAGGAGGAGGAGAGGAGGAGGAGGAGGAGGAGGAGGAGGAGGAGGAGGAGGAGGAGGAGGAGGAGGAGGAGGAGGATCAGCGATTAGCTTTGGACCCCTCCGTAGCCTGTCTGGCTCAGACGGCTTGGGGTTCGTCCCGCGGCACCGTGCTCGGAGGAGCACAGCTTGCGCAGAGCGCCTCTCTCGCCACCAGGCCCGTGCCTATGTCCCATGGCCGACATGCTGCCGGGAGGTGGAAATGCAGCATGTGCGGGTGCGGCCAGAACCTCCTGCACTGGACCTGGTGCAAACACTGTCGCCGACCACGCCAGGATCCCAACACTGCACTTACGCCATGGGCTGACGGGAAAGGGGGCAAAGGCACCAACCGGTGGATTCGGAACCAGGGACGTGCAGCAGGAGCCACTCCCCAAGTCTCGCCAGCCGACCTCCAGAACCTGGTGGACATTGCCACTCAGATGGGCGACACCACCACGGCGGCCAAGTACCAGGCGGAGCTGGACAAGGCCAGCGTGGTCCGCCCCGTCCACCAGCGAGCTGCACAAGCCCAGCGTAAGGTTTCTGCGATCGAGAAGAAGCTCAACGCAGCCACGGACATTCTGGCCAACCTCCAGAAGCAGACTACTGTGCAGGCTGAGCTCGTTCACGCGCTGGTTAGCGACCTCACAGATGCGGAGAACGCCTACAAGGCCGTCCTCGAGGATGAGTACCAAGCCACAGTCGGCGCCAAAGAACCCACCGCCGCCCCTGCCAAGCTCAACCTCCAAGCCCTCCTTGAGGGGCAGCTCAAGGCCGAGGACCCTTTCGACGACGGCGGGATGTTCGACATGGGAGATGAATGCGAGTTGGGAGCAGAAGACGAATCCGAGATTGCCAAGCGCAAGGAGGAGCTCAAGGCCTCCATGCAAAAAGTCGCCGCCCAGCTCTTCCAGGAAGCCAAGCAGAAGTGCGACGCCACCAGGGCCGCCCACGAGGCGCAGAAGCAGAGGCTCAAGGCCAAGCGGCCCCGTGCAGAGTCTGCTCTTCCTGGGGGCCGTGCTGCTGGCGCTGCAGGCGGCGACGACGGAACTCAGGCCTCATGGGGGCCACCCAAGCGCCGAGCCCGCCGCCACCCCGGGTGCCCCCTCAGGGGCAACAGTCGCCGCCGACGCCACCTCCCAGCCCCGGCCCAACGCCAAGGAACGGGCTGCCGCCGTCCTGGCGGGCAAGGGCGCCAGCAAGGGCAGTGACGTCAAGCAGCGCGGGTAGCACGCAGCCAACGCCACCTGCAAGAACACGTCGGGTGCGTTTCCTAAAGCACCCCAGCTACCACTACTTTGAACCAGAGGCTGATGATGCGCGGCGCCCAGGGGCCCGACACTAACTACAGCATGATCAGACCCACAAGTTTAGAGAAGGTGCGGCTCATTCATACAGGGGGAATGAGAATACCCAACAGGACCTACTAACACCAGATAAGGGCCTCCCACGTCGCCGCAGATGGGGGAAGGCCTACTCTACGACATACACGGGACCAACCTCGAGCTGCACCAGGTCGTCTACTGGTCCATCCTTGACGAGCGGTGCACTCACGAACCCAATGGGGTCGCAGAGGTCGCCACACGAAGTTCCTAGACACCTCCCCCATCTGGCCCGCTCCTCGGGGATGGGGGCACGGTCAACCCAGATGCGGAGGACATCATCGCAGAGGGCGGCTGGTTCCTCTGATATCGAGAATGCGCCTCCACCTACAGCTAACATAACGCCAACCGATAACACTGCGCCGCAGAAGGAGACGGGTGGCAAGCACAGGAGGACCAACATGGATGACGAGGATGATCTATTCGACCAGCTCGAGGATCAGCATGAGGTCCAGGGTGGATGGCCAGCAATCATGCGAGAAGACGACCCACCCGAACCCAAGCAGTCGGATACCCAGGAGGTGGAGCCCGACAGTCAGGCACCCCTGGAGAACAACCGAGTGGGAGTACCTCAGGCCCCGCAGCCAGGGGACCTCAAGCAAAGACGAATGACGTTATTTTCGATTTCAGTAATTACACCAAGTGGGCCGAGCTGGACCAGAAGTATATCGGGGAGCTTCGGTACAAGCACCAGATCCACATCCAGATGGGAGCAGCGACTCATCTTCGGGGGGGGGGGGCAATATCACGCAGCTGCTCGACATCTTCGGCGAGACCACTGGCAGGTGGAAGGCCGTGGAGCTCGAGCCGCTGAAGTAGGAGGCCAGCTTGGGCACGGAGGCGCGCGGGTTATGATCTCTTCCCACCTTTGTCTCTCGCCCCCATCCGCCTTCGGCAAACTAAGTGGCCCACCCCGGCCCAGGGCCAGGGGCAGTGGGCCGCCCGGGAGCTGCGCATCCACGGGGCGAACATCCCGTTTATTTCAGCCGACTTTGCCGAAGGGGGGGGGGGGGGGGGGGGGGCTCGCTGGGTCCAATATGGAAATGATGGAGGAGATATCCTGTAAGATTCTGGCCCTGGGTATTCCTTTCATCTGGTCTGCCGATTGGAACATGGAGGTCGACCAGGTCAGGACTTCGGATATCGAAAACTACCTAGGGGCCGCGTTCGCGTTGCCCCAAGGGGCCTAGAGGCAGTTCGGGAAGAAGGTTATCGACTACCTCTTGGTCTCCAGGCCCCTCCTCGAAGACCTCTCTCTTGAATGCGATTATCGCGTGCCGTGGGCTCAGCCGCGCATCGGCCTCGTAGGTGAGCCCCGCAAGTAGTGCGTCTCCAGGGACATGCAGGTGTTGGTCGAGCCCCCGCCGCTCCCGCTCGGGTTCCAGGGGCCGACGCTTCCGTGGGCCGCTTTCGTTTAAAGTAATCAGGGACTGGTCGAACAAGCCCCAGGACCGAAGTGCAACACCGCAGCTGCCTGTGCCTCTACTGCAATACCCAGGCAGCACGCAGTTTTTTCTCCTGCAGCGGAGGCGCTGCATCTTTCTAAGCGCGGCGACCCTGCTCGGCCTGTTCGCCGCCATCGAGGGCGGGCGCCGCAGCTCGCCACCAAGCTAGCAGCGCCTGCAGGACCATCTTCGCGAGCAGGCAGCACCGAGCAGCTTGCCTTCTGGAAGGCGATGGTCGCGCGCCCCCAGGACCTCATCGGGGCTACCGCCGGGAAGGACTCAGAGGGCAAACAGCGCAGGAGGCTCCACTTCGGGTCCCTCATACACTCCAAGGTTACTTCGGCTGCGCCCTGCATGACCCCCTCGGAGGCCCATGAGGTTTTCCAGGAGTTCCTGCTGGGGGGTGAGAACATCCACGACCTAGACCCCGAGGGGACTCGGACCACGGCTCGGCTCTGCAAGTGTCTTCGGGACCAGGCCGACAAGCTCGCCTACCAGGCCAAGAAGAAAGGATTCCAGGAGCGGCTCCAGGAGAGCTTAAAAGGGGGGGGGCAAATGGGCTCATTACCACACCAGGACCTGGGGCCTGCCAGAGCCCGCGCCCAAGATCGAAGTGGACGACTCTGGAGCCTCACTCTGGGAAGCTAGTGAATCGCTGAAGGTCAAGGCCCACAGGTGGAAATCTCTTTGGACTGGCCCACAGAGGCATGGACGGGCCGTTGAACAGGGCTGGTGGCAAACCTTTCGTGACGAGGCGCTCGAGGCGATGCGCGACTTGCCGCCGCTCGATCCTCAACATCTTTTAAATGTACGCAAGTGCCTCCTTGCCAGCATAGGCAAAGGAGCATGCCAGTGGCACCCACGGCTGTGGGCGGATCTCCCAGAGGATGGCCAAACTGCCCTGCTCGACTTGCCTGTGTCGATCGAGGCGGAGTGCAGATGGCCAGCCCAAGTTTTACTCAACGAGGTAGGCATGCACCCCCAAGCCCACAGGTGAAGGAGACCGCCCTATTACCTGCACCCAGAGCCTCTACCGTGTTTGGGGCCGTCTTCGGAAGGACCCCATCTCCCAATGGGAAAATCACGTGCTGGCTTCTGGGACGCTGCAGTCAAAGGTTCCGATCCCCTTCGTGCTGCCCTGCTTCGCTTCGCCCGAGCCGAAGCTGCCTCCTGTATAAATTGCGATTGGTCCCTGGTGCTCCTGGACGCCGAAAAGTTTTTCTACATCTTGGCACCCTTCTGGATTCATTGTCTTGGGAAGCAGCTGGATTACCCCATCGGTATCATGCACCTAGGCATGGCTTTGCACTGAGCTGGCCGAGTCCTAACCATCGGACCAGCGGCCTCTGACTTTCTGTCAGTAGATCGTTCCATTTTGCAAGGTTGCCTTCAGTCAGTTGCTTGGACTACGGCCTACCTATACGACGTGATGGAGACGACGCACGCTAGGTGCCGACCCCTCGAGCTCAGTACGTGGGTGGATGACATTAGCATGCAGGTCAGAGGCCCCAGGCTCATCGTCCGTAACCTAACCATTTCTGGAAGCAAGGCGCTGGTCCAAGTTATGCGATCCAGAGGTTTGAAGCTTTCGCCCAAGTCGCAGGTGCTCGCCAGTTCAGAGGACCTGCTCAAGCATATTCACCAAGGCCTCAAGGATGCGGGCGTCGAACTGCAGGCAGTTGCCAAGGCTCGCGACCTCGGCCTCGATTTTTCGTTTCAGAGACGCTCGGCCACGGTGGTCGGAGCAAGGATGAAGAAAGCCAAAGTCCGAGCCAAGCGAGTTAGAGGCATCTCCAAGGTTGAAAGGAAGGCTTCCAAGTTGGGGCCCACCGGTGTCAAACCTCAGGCCTCGTGGGGCCTCGCTGGACAAGGTGGGCCCCCCACGGTGCTCAAGGACCTCAGGACCACCATGGCCTCCATCTCGGGTGAGCAGAGGTCGGGGGGGCGCGCCGCGCTCGCTCTTGGGCTAGGACCAGGGAAGAAAGGAGGCCCGCTTTTCTTCGGGCGCATGGACCTCTTGAAGACCTGGATCGCCATCCCCCCCATGATGATGCAAGAAAGAGTGGCCCTGGAGGCTGCGTGGAAGAAGTGTCTAGCCGCCATGCGTGCGGCCGCTAGTCCATGGAACAAGGTCCGAGGTCCCATCGGGGCCGTTATTACCACCCTCCTACAGGCCAACTGGGATCCCAAGCTACCATGGGCCTGGACCGACTACGCTGGCGGTACCTTTTATTTTATCCCTGGAGAAGCTCCCGTCGACAGGGCCCCCTTCTACCTCGAGGCCCTCTCAGGGCCCCCTGCTGGCTGGACACACTGCGTTGCCTCGGAGCTGGAGGCCACTTTCGAGCTCCGCATTTGGCAGGAGCACGCGTGCAAGCACTTCTGCGGGAAAGGCCTTGAGGAAGTCTCCAGATGATGAAGAAAAGCAGAAGTGCAAGCTGCGCGGCCAGCCCGAGACCATTTTCCACCATCGGTGGGGATGCTCTCAACTTCAGGCGTCTGAAGGCGCGGCCTTCGACCTGGCTGGCCAAGCCGCTGCCGAGCATGAGGATTACCCGTGCTTCTGGTCGCGCGGACTGGTACCCTTAGGCTGGGCGTGCAGAATATGCGACCACTGGTCCGTCCGACTTTCGGTTCTCCTCCGACGGGGCACTCCACCGCCAACAGCGGTTCCAGCTACCTCCCCAAGCAGTAGTAGGCTCTGACGGCAGCGGGGGGGGGGGGGGGCTTTCCTCGGACGTAAGGTGTCGGCGCTAGGGGTGGGGTTTCGCGGTGGCCTGCCAATGGCAAGTCCTCGGGAAAGCCTGGGCCCCCTTGGTGGGCCGCTCCCACTCGGTCCCGCTCGCTGAGCTAGAAGCTGTGGCCCAAGCCCTGCGCCACACAACAGGTCCAGGGAAAATTGAAAACAAAGAAGCCGACTACGTTATAGATGGCGTAGCTCGGGCCCCCCAGCACACCAGCCCCTCGAACTCGGCAGCCTGGGCCCGTTTTTGGGCCGCTGTCCAGGGGCGCCCAGGGGGCCCCGAGTTTTGCAAAGTTAAATCACACCTGTCCCGTGCTGATATCGGGCGCCTCGTGAGCGAAGATGATTTTGCGGCGAATGAGGCGGCCGATTTTGCGGCCGACCTCGGCGCGAAGGAGGCCGCGCTCCCCCCCCCCCCCCCCCCAGACTCTCGCCGACCTCGCCGCCCTAGATGCCTTGGCTTTTTAAGGTTGCCAAACATCTCCTCACGGTCGGCCTCGAGGAGGCCAAGGCCCGAGCTGAAGACGCCAAGGCAAACCCTGGGCCCTCTTTTGCCGAACGAATTGCGGCCCAGCGAGTGAAGCGACTCGACAAGAGAGTTGAGACCGCTGCCGCTGCAGCAACTACCTCCCGCAGGCCCGTCCCGTGGCGAGGTGGATTGCGTTGCGTGGTCTGCCTCCAGCCCCCCTCTCGGGCCCTCCCTGAGCTCGAGTGGCTCCGCGCATCCTGTCCAGACCGCCCAGCCCAGATCCATGCCAGCCACCACCTCCGTAACGCCAGGGGGGCTGTGGTGGTGCTCCACGTGTGGAGGGTCAGGGCATATTAAGCTCCTTTCCCTCAGTAAGGCTTGCATGCCCCCGACGAAAGCAGGGAAAACTGCCCTGGATCGTCTCGAGCGAGATAAGCTTCCTCCAAAGCGGGCCTCGTGGCCAGATGCGTCGCGAGGATAGCCGTCTCTTGTTATTCCTTTTTGGGCCCCCCCTGCAAGTAGAGGATCACGCCCCCTATGAGCGCCCCAGGAGGAGGATATGGAGGAGGATGAGGAGGAAAAGGAGGAGGAGGCGGAGGAGGAGGAGGAGGAGGCGGAGGAAGAGGAGGAGGGAGAAGGAGGAGGGAGGAGGGAGAAGGAGGAAGAGGAGGAGGGGGGGATGGGCAGTAGGAGGAGGAGGAACGGGGGGGAGGAAAAGAAGTGCGAGGCCGAGGCGGAGGTGGAAGAGTAGGAGGAGGACCAGTATAAACGCAAGATTGTTGAACGATGTTGGAGTGTACCCTCCCGACAAGGTTCCTCTTCATAGGCCCTTGCAGGCATTCGTTCCATGGGGGGAAGTACGTACCCCGTTGGGAGAGAACCGCTTGAAAATCCGGAGGCGTGCCAAAATACCAGTCTCAAGTATTCAACGCCACGTATCACCCAGACTGTTGCGTCTTGACGACCCTGAATCGTGCCAGGGCACCGCTTCTGGGACGTCAACACTTCGAATAAACCTACCTGATGCGCCCTGGCAGCCCTGAATCGCTCCTGAGCACCATTTCTGGCACGCTAGCTATGAGAACTCGTGAAACTCTTGTACATGCGATTAAGACGAATGCGCGCGGCGCAAAGGCGAGAGCTACATTCCGAAAAAGGAACGGCCTTCGATCCATGAAGCTTTTGCACATGTCAACGACGAATGTGCGCGGCGCTAGGTGAGATCCACAGTTTGAAAACGACCTGCCGTCAATCCGTGAAACTACTGAGACGAAGGTACGCGGCTCTCAGACAGGGCGATAAGCACATGTCGAAAATGGCACGCCCTCAAGCCGTGACACCGCTGCCAAGTTCAAGTTTCGGGACCATGAACGGTAAGGAAGTCTCAGGCGAAACGCCCAGCCCGCCTTTCCGATTGGCCTTGGTGTGCGACGGGGGGAAAAAATCAGAAGGAAAGAATTGGAGGAGAAGGTGGAGGAGGAGGAGGCTTCAGAGGGACAGGAGGCAATAACGGGGCCCGAGGGGAGGTGGAGGCAGAGGAAGTGGAGGAGGAGGCGGAGATAGGAGGAGGAGGAGGAGGAGGAGGAGGAGGAGGGGAGGAGGAGGAGGAGGAGGAGGAGGAGGAGGAGGAGGAGGAGGAGGAGAGGAGAGAGGAGAGAGGAGAGAGGAGAGAGGAGAGAGGAGGAGAGAGGAGGAGGAGGAGGAGGAGGAGGAGGAGGAGGGAGGAGGAGGAGGAGGAGGAGGAGGAGGAGGAGGAGGAGGAGGAGGAGGAGGAGGAGAGGAGGAGGAGGAGGAGGAGGAGGAGGAGGAGGAGGAGGAGGAGGAGGAGGAGGAGGAGGAGGAGGAGAGAAGAGGAGGAGGAGGAGGAAGAGGAGCAGAGGAGGAGGGAGGAGGAGGAGGAGGAGGAGAGAGGAGGAGGAGGAGGAGGAGGAGGGAGGAGGAGGAGGGGAGGAGGAGGAGGAGGAGGAGGAGGAGGAGGAGGAGGAGGGGAGGAGGAGGAGGAGGAGGAGGAGGAGGAGGAGGAGGAGGAGGAGGAGGAGGAGGAGGAGGGAGGGGGGGCCAGGCGAGGCGCGGAGGGGCGCGGCGCGGGAACCTTCTTGCCGCCCTCCCGGCCTCCTGGCCCGAGCCTTTGCTGGCCGTTGCGGCCAAAGCCCTTTTGGGCCTGCGCGGCGCGCGCGCGCACCGAGGCCATGCGCGGGCTTGCGGCGCCCTCTCCGCGGGGCCCGGGCGCGGCGGTCGGCGCGCGCCCCTCGGTGGCACGCCCGGGGGCGGCGTCGGGGTTCTCCGTCCCCAGCTCTGGTGCCGTTCTTCATCACCCCGCGACAACGGCCGTTACTGGGGGGGGCAGGAGGGGGGGAGGGGGGCAAGGGAGCTGGTCTCGTCACGATTTGCGCCAGCGCCGCGCAGGGATGAGTCCCCCCCCAAAAAAAACAAACGGCGACGGCGCGAACCGTGACGCTACCAGGTGGGGGGAGCATCCCTGGTAACGGCCGTTATCGCGAATCGGATTGAACCTCCTCAGACGCTCTCGCCGCCACGACCGGATGAGCCGGGAGATCCAGGAAAGGGCGTGCTCCAGGACAGGGGGCTCCAAGGGGCGAGTGCCCGGCGCCACGGAACAATCACGACACCATCAGACAACGGCTCGCGACGAAACGTCGGTCTTGGGGACGGTCAGGAATTTTGGCTTAGCGTGTCGTTCCGCTGGTTCTGGCCCACCGTGCTTAGGCGTGACATGCTATCCACATCCCAGGTCCCGAGCCGTTCCTTCCGAGCCTCCTGCCCCGCGGAGCGGAGCGACTCTCGGGATAGCGTGTCGCCGGGGCCGCCGCAGCGACACGCTATCCCAAAGTTCCTGACCGTATGACTTCATCGGCCGGAATTTTGTTACTCCATGTCGGCTCCTTTGGCCTGACTCCAGATCCGCCGGTGTTCGCAGGTGGCGCAGAGACTTCCACCCTACTTATTTAGTGTTGTTTTTTGTGTGTGTGCCCTTTGTGCCGTCGCAGGAGTAGTTACTTGGAAGTGCTGCGATCATGAACAGCGGCCTGGCCGCAGCGTGGCCCCAGGAGACCTGAGGCCTGGGACCTCAGGAGAGCTCCAGGGGGCGCAAGAGGGCTGCGAGAGGATATCCCGGCAGTGGAGTCCAGACGGCCCCCCTTGGATGCCACTGTATGGGGGCTCTCTTGTGGCCCTCTTGGGGCTTTCTTGGGACTTTCTGTGGCCCCTCTTGGGGTGTTCCTGCGAAGTCACGATGGCGTCGTAGAAGCTCAGGGGAAAGGCAAGAAGGCGGCCCGACAGTGGCGCTCAGACGGCTCCTTTGGATGCCACTGTCGGGGGATCACATCGATCTCTTCGGCCTTCCTTACGCCCCTCTTGGGGCGCTCCTGGGACTTCAGGGGCGTCGGAGAGGCCCAAGATAGCCGCAAGAGAGCGCCCCGATAGTGGCGTCCAGACGGCCCTCTTGGATGCTACCGTCGGAGGGGTCTCTCTTTGGGCCCTCATGGGGCTCTCTTGGACCTTCCTCGGGCCCGTCTCAGGGCGTTCCTGGGGCTGCGGGGGGGCCTCGGAGGGATTCGAAAGAGCCGCTAGAGGGCGGCCCGACTTTGCCACCCAGAGCGCCCTCTTGGATGCCACTGTCTGAGGGCTAGGGAGGGCTCTGATGGGGCCCTCTTGCGACACCTCCAGCGCCGAAGGCTCCGAGTGAGAGTCCTCGGCTCTCCTCTGAAGATGGGCGCCCTGGGGGCGGGGGGAATGTCTGGAGAATTCTCCATTTTCCCATGAAGAATGTCCAGGGGAATTCCATGTATAATTTCGGAGAATTTCTGGACAATTGTTGACGTCCCTCGGACCCCGTAATTTTACACTGATGGTGGCCCTCAGAAATTCACTAAGAATTCTCCTTGGTTTTCTCTCTGATTTTTCCCGTGCAAGGTTGGCCATGAGCGGAAAGGCCCAAACGTGAGGCGTTTTGCTGTTCCTTGCGAGATTGAGGAAATCGGTCGCCCGATACCCTTCGCGGAGAGCCTCGGGCCCGCTCGCAGAGGGGTGCGCTTCCTTCCACCAAGGGCTCCGCTGGACGAATCCAGCAGCGCCGCGTTGGTCACTCTGCGCCAGCGGCACGCCGTCCGCGACGGACACTTTGCAACTCCTGCGCTGGAGGCGCGACCTCCGTGACAAGCGTTTTGCTTGATTCGCCTTGGAAGCACACCACCCGCGACGGACGGCGTGCCCCCCTGGGAAAGAGCGCCCCCGGCAGGGTCCCAAGCTTGTCCCCAAGCGGGCCCGAGGTGGCCTTGGGTGCCGTCGGGAACTTTTCTGGCGACCGAGCGGGGGGCTGTTCGGCCCCGAAATCTTGCCCCAAAACGGTCGCAGTTGTCCGGGGCCTGTCCACGTCTCCTTGAGACCTTTCTGGGGGGGCGCGTATTCCGTCGGCGAAAACGCAGGACGCCGCGGCGATGGTTGGGTGGGTGGTCCATCGCCGCGTACTCGCAGGCCATCGCGCTGCGTATTCGCGGTCCCACAACGGCTCTTCATGCGTTTGGGCCCTTGAGCATCTTCGCCCCTGTGTGTTGCGCGCAAGCGAAGCGCGCGCCGCCCGTGGAACGTCGGGCGAGCGCTGTGAGTGCCAACTCGCGTTGAACTAGACGTCGGCGCCCCAGCCGCGCAGCGATCTCGCCCCTGCACCTCGAGATAGCCCAAACGTTTCCGATGCCGCCCCCTTTATGCATATTCGAGCGGGAGTGTTGTATTGAAAGTTGGGCAGGGCCTCGGCCAATTGGGGTGATCTGATGCGCGTGCTGCTCCATGAACTCGTTCTTGTCGTTTGGCGAAGCATCAACTGAGGACCTCTGGTGAGCCAGCGCGATGATTTGGGGCTGCTTACATCTTACAAGGAATCCAGGTCAGGTTCCCTGAGATGTGTTCACGTGGCAGCTCGACTTCGGCTCTTCGGGGGGCTGTGGGAATGGGGCCATATTGTCAGATCTGTCGAGTGCCGACAGACCACCACTACATCTGATGGACCCTCGAAGACAGACGTCGTGCAGAATATGACTCAACGCGACTACAGATGGGTGGGATGTGCCGTTGTCTGTCTGCGTCGGTTCGCAGCACCATGCGATCCTTACATGGCTGCGAGGAGTGCCACGAACTGCGCGCTCGCGAACCGTCGATCATTGGCTCCCACACCGACTGCCGAACAATACCCACCAGGGCTCACTTTTCCTCATCCCTTTTTCTCGGTCGGGTGAATGATTGCAGGGCCGTGGTCCTGTGCGGCCAGGACAAATTTCTATCTTGGAGACGAAGGGCAAGTGGGGCAAGGGATGCTGAGGTCACGACCTCCGCCTTGCTTGCAACCTTTCTTGCAATACCCCAGTTGTTAGAATTGCACATTTGCCTGTTGCGCCTAAAGCGGTAATATTGGAATTCGATGGGGGGAAGGTCTATTATTGTCCTGGTTGATACCCCCGTTTGCTTTTTTCGTCGGCTGCATTTGATAGTGACCGCTGGTCCTGCGTCGCCTCATTGAGCTCGCGCCAGTTGGCGTTGAGCATGTTTCCATGGTTTGTCTCTTGTGGCCTGCTCTTGCTCCTGCAGCGTTTCCCCTTCGCCCTCGTTCCAGTCCATATGCGCGCTTCGACCTTCCTCCCGCATCGACCGACCGACCGACCAGCCGACCGATGATGATGACGAGGAGGAGGAAGGAGGAGGAGGAAGAAGAGGAGAAGGAGGAGGAGGAGGAGGAGGAACCTTTCGACCCGATCCGACAGGCAGCCCCAGCGGTCGTCGGCGCCACGGCGCCGGCGGCGCCGGGCGGCGCCGCTGTTCCGGCGCGGGTGGCACCGCGCGCTGCGTGTTCGCGGCAAGCGGCGGCGGCGGCGCCCGCCGCTTGTTGCGCGTCGCTTGCTGGGGCAGCCGTCGCGCGGAGGCCTCGATGGGGGGGGGGGTTGGAAGGGTTCCTCCTCCTCCTCCTCCTCCTCCTCCTCCTCCTCCTCCTCCTCCTCCTCATGTTCCTCCTCCTCCTCCTCTTTCTCCTCCTCCTCCTCCTCTTCCTACTCCTCCGATTTTCGCGTGAGTCGTTCGTTGAGCGTTCGACGGGACTATGAGTATTGTTGTTTTGGCCTGGTGCATCGTTCTCGGCACACCTCGTCGTCATCCAGAGTCTCCAGAGCCTCTTCCTACTCTTCGTCTTCTTCCTCTTCCTCCAGAAGAAGGAAGGGAGAGAAGGAGGAACCCCTCCTCCCTCCTGGCTCCTCCCATTTCCCTCCTCCATACCTCCCTGTTCCCTCCTCCCTCCTCCCTGCTTCCGTTTCCCTTCTCCCTCCTCTCTCGCCCGCTCCTCACTCCTCACTCCTCACTCCTCCCTCTCTTCCTTCCTCCTCCCTCCTCACTCCCTCCTCCTCCTCCTCCTCCTCCTCCTCCTCCTCCTCCTCCTCCTCCTCCTCCACCTCGTCCCTCCTCCTCCTCCTCCTCCTCCTCCTCCTCCTCCTCCTCCTCCTCTCCCCTCCTCCTCCTCTTCCTCGTCGTCGTCCTCCTCCTCTTCTTCCTCCTCCTCCTTCTCCTCCTCTCCTGCTCCTCCTCCTCCTCCCTCCTCCTCCTGCTCCTCCTCCTCCTCCTCCTCCTCCTCCTCCTCCGCCTCCACCCTCCCTCACCCGAGCGGTAAGTCACTGTATTGGACTGCCCTCTGCCTCTCCTAATTGTCTCTCCCCGCCGCTGCCGTTTGTTTTTCTAGGGGGCCTGGAGACTGCAGTCTCCGCGCCCGTGATAGACTCGTCTTATTTCCACCCGTGCTATTCTGGATATTGTACAAACCTTACGTCCTCATTCTTAGTTGGTGGCGGAGCTTCGGTTCCCTTCTACGCTTCACCATGGCCTGCAGGGCATCCCCTCGCCCCCTTGCTTCGATGTCGAGGGCTCCACCATTTCACATTGCCATACAATCTGGGCAAGTGGACCTCACCAATCTGGACAACTGCGGCGGTCCAGCTGCGCCGACCCGCGCTGGTCCGTCCTCTTGTGGCCCTTTTGGGCCCTCTTGGGAGCATCTTGGGCCGTCTTGAGGCAATGTTGGGCCGCCTTGGGGCCATCTTGGGCCGTCTTCGAGGCATCTTGGGCCATCCTGGTGCCCCTGGTCGCCCGCATGGACCGTCTTGGAAGCTCGGGACGCGGATCCATCGTTTTTGATCGATGGATCGTGGAGTCTGGAGCGCGAATTCATGTTTTTTTTGCGAGGCATCTTGGCATCAGGAAGGGGGTGGTGCATGCGGTGAGACGCTGGTAGAGGGAAGGGGGGGTCCCTTCTCAGAATAGAGAAACCCCACCAGGCAGCCCTTGGAAATCCTACCAGGCAGCCCTTGGCATTCTTCCACGCCTCAGCGTGCACAAGGCACGGTGGCGGATCCGCCCTACCTCTCCGAGGCGAAAATTTCCGCCATCGCCTCTTGGTATGAATTTCCGACAGGATCAACCCAAGTACGGCGGATCCGGGGTCTGGGTCGCGATTCCTTGATAGCGTTTCGCTAGAGGGTTTTAATAACATTAAACAGGGACCACAGAAGAGTCCCACAGGGGGGACTTGGGACCCTGACCGATTAGTCTGGCAACCGTTTCGCTTGAGTTGTTTCACCATGTATTCAGGAATCGTGCTCTCGCCTCAATGCCGGTTGCAGTTGTTGGGACGGCCGCGATCCATTGTTGCACAACATACATTAAGGTGCACATGATCGTGCTCTCACTTTTGTCCTGGCTGTATCTTTCGTGGGAATCCGTAGGAATAAATAGGAATACGCGTTTTCATTTGCCGATTTCCCACTCCTCGACCCGCCTCTTCAAAAGTGCTGCCATGAGGATGCTCTGCTGGGGAAGTCGGTGGCCCCCAGCCCGATCGTGGCCCCCGAAGGCCGACACCGAGGAAACACCCGCCGCTTGCAACACTCCTCTGCGACGAGAGGAGGCGGCGGCGGCGGCGGCGGCGGAGGCTGCGTGAAGACAAGGGGGCGGCGCGGCCGCCCCTCGGGTCCCGTCCCCCAACGCTCGCACTCTGCACAGGGGGGCCAGGCGGGACGGACGGGCGGGGAGGGAGGGCAAGGCTCGCCGCCCTGCCGCCCGAGGCAGCGGCGGCGGAGCGGCCGGCGGGCGGCCTCGCGGGTGCCGTGCCGCTCGACCGGCGCGCCCAAGCTCGTCTCGGTGCTGTCCACGCAGAAGGACTGGCGGGCCGCCGCGGCGGAGGCCGCGCGCCTGCTCGTCCGCCTCCTCGGCCGCCTCCTCTGCCTCTGCCACCGCCTCCTCCACCTCCTCCGCCTTGTCCACTTCCTCCTCCTCCTCCTCCTCGTTCCACCTCCATCCTCCTCCTCCTCCTCCTCCTCCTCCTCCTCGTCCTCGTCCTCCGCCTCCTCCTCCTCCTCCGCCGCCGCCGCCTCCCCCTCCCCCTCCTCCACCGCCTCCACCTGTGCCTTTTCCCGATTTAACTGCTCCGCGCCGCTCCTGGGGTTTGGCGGGTCGATGAAACTGCTGCGGGGAAGCTCGGTTGAACTGCTTTGGGGAGGCTCGATTGAACCGCGAAGATCGATTCAACTGGATATGGGCCGCCCTGAGGGTTCGATTCAACTGTTCTGGGCCGCTCTGGGTTTCGATCTGATTGCTCCGTGGAGGCTCGATCCCACTGCTCCCAGGAAGCTTGATTCAACTGCTCCGGGCCGCTCCGGGGGCTCGATGCAACTGCTCTAGGCCACGCTTGGGGTTCGATTTGATTGCTCTGGGGAGGCTCGATTCGGTTGTTCCAAAGAAGCTCGATGTCACTGCTCGGGGCCGCTCTGGGGATTCGATTTAATTGCTCTGCGCCGCTCCAATGGTTCGGCGGGCCGATGAAACTGCAGCGGGGAGGCTCGGTTGAACTGCTCTGGGGAGGCCCGATTGAACCGCGAAGATGGATTCAACTGCATATGCGCCGCCCTGGGGGTCAATCTGATTGCTCCAGGGAGGCTCGATTCCACTGCTCCGGGCCGCTCTGGGGGCTCGATACAACTGCTGCCGGGAGGCTCGAACTAACTGCTCGACTTAATTTCGGTCTAACTGTCTGGGACGTTCCAGGGGTTCCATGTAACTGCTCTGGGGAGGCTCGATTGAATTGCTCCAACGGGTTTAACTGCTATGGGCCGCTCCCAGGGTTCGATTGAACTGCTCTCGGCCGCTCTGGGGGCTCGATTTGACCAATCCGGGGAGGCTCGATTTCACTGCTCCAGGGCAGCTCGATTTGACTGCTCTCGGCTGCTGCAGGGGTTCGCTGCTCTGGCGCGCTCGATTTTATTGCCGATCGATTTCACTTTCGGTCTCACTATTTATCTCACCTTCGGTTTCACTATTGATCTCACGATCGGCCCCACGATCGATTTCACAATCGATCTCAACGATCCATCTCACTATCGGTTCCACTCTTGATATCGCTACCGGTCTCGTTATCGATTTCACGATCGATTTCGCTATCGATCTCACCATCGATCCCACCATCGATCTCACTATCGATCTCATTATCGATCTCACGGGCTACGGGACACCACGGGACACCGCGGAACACCATCGGGACACCACGAGACACCATCGGGACACCATGCCGGGACACCATGCTGGGACACCACTGGATACTACAGGACATCACGGGACACGATCACGGGAAATCTCGGGACACCGCGGGACACCGCGGGACACCACGGGACACCATGGGACACCACAAGACACCATCGGAACTCCACGGCGGGACACCGCGGGACATCGCGGGACACCACGGGACACCACGGGACACCGTCGGGACACCATCGGGACACCACGGCGGGATACCGCGGGACTCCACGGGGTACAACGGGACACCACGGGACACCATTACGGAACACCACGGGACACCGCGAGACACCACGGGACACCATGCGACATCACGGGACACCATCGGGACACCACAGCGGGACACCGCAGGACATCGCGGGACACCACAGGACACTGTCAGTTCACCATCGGAACACCACGGCGGGACACCCCCGGCACGCCCGCCAGGCGGCCGGGAGGGAGGGGCGGACTTTGTTTTCGCCGCGCTCTAGCCAGAGAAGGGTTAACTTTTTGCGTCTGCCCATGCAGATTCGCCTCGCCCGCACGCACGACACGAGCCCGAAACCGAAACCGATCTCCTGGTGGAGGGCTCTCTGTTGCACTTTGATATCACCCCGCAACCTCCGATTCATAGCGGGCGTTGCACAAGCCTGCAAGAACATTTGAAAGCGTTACGGACGCGGCGTTCCGCGTGTCAGGTTGTAGTTGATGGCATCTTGTATCCAGCCTCTGCCGTCACTGCCCCGCCTGCCGGCCCTTCTCGAATTACTGCTGACCCTGCACCATTTCCGGTGCCAGCCCCTCTCGCACATTGCCAGCCCCTCTCGCACCATTGCCAGCCCCTCTCGCTCCATTGCCAGCCCCTCTCGCACCATTGCCAGCCCCTCTCGCACCACTGCCGGCCCATTTCGCACCACTGCCCTGATGGCCCATCTTGCACCACTGACGGTCTTTCTCGCATCACTGCCCGCCCTTCTCGCACAACTGCCCGCCCTTCTCGCACCACTGCTGGCCCGTCTCGTACTAGTGGCGGGCCTTCACGCACGATCGGACCGGCCCCAACACTGTAGCTGATGGCGTCGGGCTCGTGCTTCGCGGCCCCACCGTCGTAGCTGATGGTATCGGATTTGTGCTTCGTTGTGCCGCCCTCGAAGCTGACGGCGTCGGGCTCGTGCTTCGTGTGGCCTCCCCCGTAGCAGACGACCTTGGCCTCGTGTTTTGGCCCACCTCCCTCGCATCTGTCGCCGTCGGGTTCGTGTACTGCCGTCAGGGGCTGCTGCGCTGCTTCGTGCTTCTCAGCTCTCTGCGTTAGAGTGTCCCCCCTGTACGGGACGAAGTTGTCAAGGGTTGCTGCGCTTTCGTGTGTACGCGTGCTGTCTAAGCTTTGTAGCCCTCCTGGCTCGGTGCTTGAATTAGTGCTAAAACCTCCCCCTGCTTATCCTGCTTCTGCTGCTTGACACCTCGCCCCTGCTGCCACGATCCACGGTACTGCCACTGCGGCCACTGCTGCTTCCACTGTGGGCATAGTTCTTGATGGCTCCACGATTGTTCATCATCCCATCGTTCTTGATGATTCCACCAGCTTTCCCACTCGCCCAGCTGCGGCCTAAGATGGGTGACGGTGTCTCGAAGCTCTGTGATGATGATGATGCTTTGCCGATGTATCTTGTCGCCTGCAACTCTCTGGGCCGCTTGTTGTCTGGCCCTGCGCATGAGACGGGCCTGCCAGGCCCAGACACTGCCTGCCAGTGCTGCTGGTATGATCGGCTACGCCTGGTGCATGAGCACACCATGCCGAGACCGTTCCATGCTGGCTGAAGCGCCGACCCGGCCTCCAGCGGCCAGCGCGCTAGGGCCAGGCCCCCTAGGAGGTGGCGCGCGCGCGGGCGGGTGCTGCACCGGGGGCGCGTGCCGGGGCACCAGTCCCCCAGCGGGGGGGACCGCGGTTCGGGCCCCCGATGGCCGTTCCAATCCTTCTCCTTCTCCTCCTCCTCCTCCTCCTCCTCCTCCTCCTCCTCCTCCTCCTTCTCTTCATCCTCCTCATCATCATCCTCATCCTCATCCTCATCCCCCGCCTCTTCCTCCTCCTCGTCCTCCAGTCCTGTTCCTTATAGATAACTCCTCCCTGTCGCACCCCGAGGCCAGTTTTCAGGGCGGGCCGGGCGTTTCGCCTGAGACTTCTTCACCATTTATGATTCTGAAGCTTAAACAGTGACAACAGTTTCACAGATGGAGAGCGGGTCGTTTTCAAAATGTGATTCTCGCCTTAGCGCCGCGCACATTCACTTTCAAAAGTTGCAAGAGCTTCACGGACTTAGGGCGGGTCGTTTTCAAAATGTGGCTCTCGCCTCAGCGCCACGCACATTCGATTAAAACATCGACAAGAGCTTCACGGATTGAGGGCGGTTCCTTTTCAAATTGTGGCTCTCGCTTTAGCGCCGCGCACATTCGTTTCAATTTTTTAGGCAGTTTCACGGATTCCCATGATCAACGTACCAAACATGGTGTTTGGAAGGATTCAGGATTATGCGGGCGCAAGAGTTATGTTGATTCGCGGTGTTGAAATCAAAAAAAGGCGTTATGGCACGGTTCCGGATCGCCAAAACGCAGCAGTCCGATTGATACGTGGCGTTGAAATCCCGAGAGCAATGTTTTGGCATGCTTCAGGATCTTCAAACGGTTGTCTTCCATCGAGGCAGTTCCCCCAATGGAAATGAACCGTTGCAGGGGCCTATGAAGAGGGAGTTTGGAGGGATGGTTAATTCCAACATCGTTGATGACTCTTGGGTTTACACTGGTCCTCCTCCTCCTCCGACTCCTCCTCAGCCGCCTCCTCCTGCTCCGCCTCCTCCTCCTCATCCTCAGCTTCCTCCTCCTCCTCCTCCTCCTCCTCCTGCACCTCCTCATTCATTCCCCCTCCTCACCTCGACGCCCGCGGCCATTGCGGACCCAGCGGCTCTACGCGGGCCTCCCGCAGCCAGGCCATCCCTCTCGGCAGCCCCAGGTCGGCCTCCAGTTGAGACGGGCCTGGAAGGCGTGCCTCGGGCAGAGGCGGGTGGCGCCGCGGCGCACGTTCCGCTTCTGCCACCGCGTGCCCGAACCACCATTCGCGCCCGCTCTCTCCGGGCCTCCTCCACCTCTCCTTCCACCCGTCACGAGCCCTGCACCGCTCGATCGCTCGGTCGGCCGAGGGAGCGAACTCCCTCCCTCCCTCTATTATAGTCCTCCTCCTCGTCGCTCTTCTCCTTTTTCCCGCATCGTGAGCCCCCTCTTCCTTTTCCTCACATCAGTCCTCCTTTTCTTTTTCCTCCTCCTTCCCACCCATCCTACATGTGCGCATCAAGGTTCGAGGATCGGGGATTCTGATTTTGTTTAACGTTTCGCCCGTCTTGGGCCTCCGGAGGAAACCCTGGGCCTCTAGAGAACTCCAGGGACCTCGAGGGTTCCTCCTCCCCCGTCCCCCCATATGCCTTCTCCCCCTCCTTCCCTTCATCCTCCCTCTCCTTCTCCTCAGCCTTCTCCTCCTCGCATTCCTCCTCCCTCTCCTCCTCGTCCTCACCGTCCGTTTGTTTTTCTTCCTCCTCCTCCTCCTCCTCCTTCCTCCCTCCTCCCTCCCTCCTCCCTCCTCCCTCCTCCCTCTCCTCCTCCTCCTCCTCCTCCTCCTCCTCCTCCCCTCCTCCTCCTCCTCCTCCTCCTCCTCCTCCTCCTCCTCCTCCTCCTCCCTCCTCCTCCCTCTTCCCCCCTCATCATCATCATCATCATCATCATCATCATCATCATCATCATCATCATCATCATCATCATCATCATCATCATCATCATCATCATCATCATCCTCATCCTCATCCTCATCTTCCTCGTCTTCCTCAACCTCCTCCTCCACCCCAACCTGTTCCTCCTCCTCATCATCCTTTTAACGTTGCTCAGACTTTGGCTACGTGGCTGAAGCGTTCTTGCAGGAATCCTGGCGACGTACCCAACCCCTGCGCAGTGCAAGGCAGGAGTAGCTTGCGAGATTTGGTGAGAGGGCGGCGACGTGACATGGACGCATCCGCTTCTGCGAGCGGCATTCGGGAGGTTCGCAGGTCCCCGATCAAGGGAAAAGCGTGGTAGAGATGAGTATCTACGTGAACCCCTGAGTCACTAAAGCAAGAATCAAACGGAGAAGGCGGGCAACGGGCTTGAAACGTCAGCGGGGCGGCAACGACATGGCATGGCTTCCTCCAAAATTCCCACGCGACGACGCATGCGCGGTGCCTCACTCCGCTGGACCCATCAGGAGCCCACGAAAGTGGCGACAGTGTTGCAGATCGCAGCCCCCCAGGGGCGCAGATCGCAGCCCCCAGGGACGGCAAGGTCCCGCTCAGGTCTGCGCGGTGCCTCACTCCGCTGGACCCACCAGCAGCCCTCGAAAGTGGCGACGGTTTCGCAGATCGCGGCCCCCCAGGGACGGCGAGGTTTCGCTCAGATCTGCGCGGTGCCTCGCTCCGCTCGAACCACCAGCAGCCCTCGAACGTGGCGACAGTGTCTCAGATCACAGCCACCCCCCAGGGACGGCGAGGTCTCGCTCAGGTCTGCGCGGTGCCTCACTCCGTTGGACCCGCCAGCAGCCCTCGAAAGTGGCGACGGTCTGCAGATCGCAGCCCCCCAGGGACGGCGAGGTCCCGCTCAGGTCTGCGCAGTGCCTCACTCCGCTGGACCCACCAGCAGCCCTCGAAAGCGGCGACTGTGCCGCAGATCACAGCCTCCCAGGGGCGGCGAGGTCTCGCTCAGGTCTGCGCGGTGCTTCACTCCGCTGTACCCAACAGCAGCCCTCGAACGTGGCGACAGCGTCGCAGATCGCAGCCCCCTAGGGACGGAGAGGTCCCGCTCAGGTCTACGCGGTGCCTCACTCCGCTGGGCCCACCAGCATCTTTCGAAAGTGGCGACAATGTCGCAGATCGCAGCCCCCCAGGGGCGGCGAGGTCCCGCTAAGCTCTGCCCGGTGCCCCACGCCGTTGGACCCATCAACAGCCCTCGAAAGTGGCGACAGTGTCGCAGATCGCAGCCCCCTCCCAGGGACGTCGAGGTCCCGCTCAGGTCTGCGCGGTGCCTCACTCCACTGTACCCACCAGCAGCCCTCGAACGTGGCGACAGTGTCTCAGATCGCAGCCCCCCTTGGATGGAAAGGTCCGTTCAGGTCTGCGCGGTGCTTCACTCCGCTGGACCCACCAGCAGCCCTCGAAAGCGGGGACAGTGTCCCAGATCGCAGCCTCCCAGGGACGGCGAGGTCCCGCTCAAGTCTGCGCGGTGCCCCACGCCGTTGGACCCACCAACAGACCTCGAAAGTGGCGACAATGTCTCAGATCGCAGCTCCCCCCAGGGATGGCGAGGTCTCGCTCAGGTCTGCGCAATGTCTCACTCCGCTGGACCCACCAGCAGCTTTCGAAAGTGGCGACAATGCCGCAGATCGCAGCTCCCCCAGGGACGGCGAGGTCTCGCTCAGGTCTGCGCGGTGCCTCACTCCGCTGGACCCACCAGCAGCCCTCGAAAGCGGCGACAGCGTCGCAGATCGCAGCCCCCTCCCCAGGGACGGCAACTGGAGGCGGGAGGCAGGAGGTGGGAGGCGGGAGGAGGACGCGACCGCAGTGCTCTATTCAAATCGAATGCTTAACCGAGGAGGGTTGGGAAACAAAGATGACGAAACTGTCCGACTTGGCGCAGAGTGTACTTGGCGGACGCCGCGGAAAAGGAGGTGAAACAAAATGATGCGGCAAAGAAGGATACCTATAGTAGGCGCCCGACAGGTTGAGCAATGGACAGTTGTAGTACCTAGATAAGAGATCCTCCTCCTCCTCCTCCTCCTCCAACTAACCCGCCAGTAAGATAGTACCCAAGTCCCCCACCCCTTAGACTCACTGGTACGAGCTGTCTCGAGTACAGGTGCAACAGTAGTGCAGTACGACAGAACGCAAGTAAGTGTGGTGCGGGAACACCAGGGCGCGAGGTGGGGCGTAGGAAGAGGTAAGCAAGCCGCAACAGTGTTGACCAAGTAGTGGAGCGTGCTCCATGCGGCTGGGCAAAGAGGCTGCAAGTCAAGTAAAGAAGGTGGCGTTCGCCGCCAAAGGTAGTGAGCAGTCCAATCTTCTCCTCCCCACCACCTCGTGTACCCATATCACCCTCCATGCCACCCCCATGCCCTCCTCCTCCTCCTCCTCCGCCTCCTCGCGCGTGCGGCCCCTCGTGCGCGCTGGTCTGTGCCTTGCAGGTCCGTCCAGGCGCTTTGGAAGCTGACGCTTCTTGCCCCTCGTCGCCTGCTCCTGGCCGTCCGTTCCCTCTCTTGGCGAGCGTCATCCGCGTCCTGTCTTTTTCTTCCCCGTACTATAGCAGTCCATGCCTGCAGGGTCGCAAAACGGTGGGTGATTTGGTCGTTTACCTTCTGCTTTCGAGAAGCCACACGTCGCCCAGCGTGCTTGAGATTATTCTGGACCTGACTCACAGCGATTGGCGGTGTGGGAGCGGTGAAGAGGTGGAGTGGGCCACAGAAAGCTACCCCCTTCGGCTGAATGGCGCGTGGCGCTCCCCGGTCGTGCCGCGCGCCTTGTACAGACAAGGCCCTCGTTCGAGATATCCTCAAGATGAGCGCATGGTTGCGTGAGTGTGTGAGTGTGTGTCTGAGTGTGTGTGGAGGTGTGTGATTTGCGGGAGGTGCTGGCGATGGTGATGATGATGGTGGTGTTGATGATGATGGTGATGAATGAGTGAACGCAGCAGCGTACGGGTGTATGAATGTTTGAGCGCATGGGTGTAGAAAGACGAGAGGAGAGGGGGGTGAGGAGCAGGAGGAGGTTGCTGCGCAGGAGTGTCCAGAGAAAACAAGAACCTCACTCTGGATGTGGGAAGCAAGAGTTCGTTCCTGCCTCGGCGTTTCCTTGGTGGTTCGCACGGGGGGGGTCGAGGTAGACGGCCTTTGAGAAGGCGGGGGTGCTAAAAAAGCGATCCTGGAAGCCTCCAGGCCCCTCTAAGCAGGCCTCTGCGACCTACGAAGCTCCCCGCCTTCTTAGAAGGCTGCACCCCTCGTGCCACCCCCTCTCATTCGAGTCGCTCCTCATTCTTCATCCGCAGTGGATCAGGATACATAGTCTACCAAATTGCGCGCGCCGCCAACCCACCGGAGGTGACCGCGGAAGCGAAGTACCAGATACGCGGTTCTCCCGAGCAGGGCTACGCTTTCGGCGTCGCTCTCGTCCACGGCCACGGCACGGCGTCGGTCGCCGACATCGCCGAGAAGCTGGACGGCAATCTCTTGACCCGCGGCGCGCTGGTCGCCGCCGCAGTGGAGGGTTGCTATGGACTCGGTACCAGCCTCCTCGTACCCGCTTCCTCCTGCCCCCTTCCCTCGTCCATCCTGGTCCTTCTCCGTCTCCTTATCTTCCTTCTCACCGCGTAACTCATAACTCATCACGGGCATTATCATCACCACTTCCTCATCTCCCTCGCCACCGCCACCATCACCCTCACCACCAGCGCTTACCAGGGCTACGTCCACAGGCGGTGTGGTGCGATGGCCTCGAGGCGGCCCAGCAAGCTGCCCCATAATCGTCCGTTCTTTGCGCTGGCTTCCCTCGGACTCTTCTCCTTGCTCCCGCCTCCGTCTCCATCTCTCTCTCTCTCGCTCTCTTTCTTTCTCCGTCTCTGTTGCCCTGCGATGGATATTGTGCCAGAGTGTAGCGTACAGCCATGATTGCTCGGTGCCTTGCGTGCCCTCTGATCAGATGCGGCTGTCCTCCCGCCCCTGGAACTGTAACATCATCGTCCTTATGGCCTCATTGCCACCATCCTCACCATGTTCATTGTTGTCACAAGCACCCCTTATCATCAGCATCATCAACATATTCAGCATCATCAACACCATCAACAACATCATCATCAAGATCATCATGTTCATCATCATGTTCATCATCATCATCACCATCAGCAGCATCACCACCATCATCATCATCATCATCATCATCATCATCATCATCATCATCATCATCATCATCATCATCATCATCATCATCATCATCATTATCATCATCACTGACATCATCATCACCACCATCATAATCATCATCAGCATCCTCATCATCAGTGTTTCCATCATCTCATCCTCCTCACAATTAGCATCAGCATCCTCAGAATCATCATCATCACCATCATCATCACCATCATCATTATTATTATCAACCTCGTCCTAATCCTCATCATCATGGTCATCATAATCATGATAATCATCACCATCACCATCATCATCATCATCATCACCACCACCACCATCATCATCATCATCACCATCAGCAGCATCACCATCATCATCATCATCATCATCATCAGCATCATCATCATCATTATTACATCATCATCATCATCATCATCATCCTCCTCCTCCTCCTCCTCCTCCTCCTCATCATCATCATCATCATCATCATCATCATCATCGTCATCGTCATCGTCATCGTCATCATCATTATCGCCAGCAGTAGCTTGGACCCTCGAGTGCGTTGTCACCAGGCAGGCGACCAGCACCTCCAAGCAACTCCATGAGGCAATGAACGCTGCCATCAGTGCCGTCCAGACGTCTGCGGTCTCGGCGCCGTCGGCTGCCGCCGTCGGGCGCCGTCGGGGCTCCGCAGGGCTCCGCCGTCGGGGCGCCGCCGGGCCTCGTCGGGCGCTGCTGGGCCCAAACTCGCACAGTCCGCTCCGGGGGCATCCCTCCGGCGTGCAGCGCACCGCCCACCACGCGATGAAGAGGGAGATCCACCCCCGGCGACGCACTCATGGCCCGCTTGCGCCTCCATTCGCCCGGCGCCCTCGACGACATCAACAGAGCCGGCTTCACGAACCTCCTGAACGTCATGAAGAAGAGCCACGTCCGGATCACTTGCTCCTGCTTCAAGACGTGGATGGGGGAATGGACGACGTCTGCGCGCCTCCACGAAGTTGTTGTTCATCCGTGCCTCTTCGGCTGTTCCGCCAGGGACGAGTGGACACACTATGCCGATTGCCTCCTGCTCTGGGCTCTGGTCCACCGTGTTCAGCCTTGTGGAGAGGCATCCACCGCCAAGGCGTTTCGACACGCTCGCCATGAACGCGAAGACGTCCGAGGAGTTAAAGACAACTGTCATTGCATTCGAAACGTACCACAAGATGAAGCAATCGCACCTCAGCGACACACTCTGGCATTTACAACTGCGACAGCATGATGAACTTATTGGTTTGATGGATCGCCTCGCGCATGCGGCAGCGCGCCTCTGTCGCTAGAGCGTGACGTCGCGCCGCAACGCTACAGGCATCATCGCCAGTAGTATGATCAATACCAGCATCATCGTCGTCATCGTCATCATCGTCGTCATCATAAGCATCGTCATCATCATCGTCATCATCAGCATCGTCATCATCATCGTCAGCATCAGCATCGTCACCATCACCGTCAGCATCAGCATCGTCATCATCACCACGATCGTCAGCATCATCATCACCTCATCGTCTTGCTGTTTTCTCTCATCCTCATTCTCCTGCTCTGACCCCTTCTCCCATTCCTCCTCTTTGTCCTCCTATACTTGTTAAATTTATATGTCCCATGTTCCTTCTTCCTCGTTCCTCTTCCTGTCTTTTCATCCCTCTTATCTTGCTTCCAGCTCCTCATCCACCTCCTTCCGCTTCTCTTCATTCTCTCGTATCTTCATCCTCGTCCCCCTTTCCCTCACCCTCATTGTCCCTCCTCTCTCGTTGTCGCTTCTCGTCCCTCCTCTCTCGTTCTCGTCCCTCTTTGCTCCTTTCTCCTCCTCCTCCTCCCTCCTCCTCCTCCTCCTCCTCCTCCTCTCCTCCTCCTCCCTCCTCCTCCCTCCTCCTCCTCCTCCTCCCTCCTCCTCCTCCTCCTCCTCCTCCTCCTCCTCCTCCTCCTCCTCCATTCCCTCCTCCTTATCCCCGTCCTCTTTCTCCCTCGCCCGAGGCACGGACGGGGAGCGCCACGCGGCCTCGAAGGGCAGCCCTGGCATACAGTTTATCCCCGGGGCGTGGCAGACGGTGGCGCCGGGATCGGAGAGTTCCAGCAGCACGGCGAGGAGGAGGAGGAGGAGGAGGAGGAGGAGGAGGAGGAAGAGGACAGCGGCGACGTCGCCGACGAAGGCGGCGACGCGGGAGGAGAAACGAGAGGGATGGAGAGGCATGATGATGAAGAGGAAGCGAAGGAGGAAGAGGATGATGAGGGGATGTTCGGAGGAGGTGGAGGATGAGGAGGAGGAGTAGGATATGGGAGAGGACTGCATGGTGGAGGGCGAAGGGGAAGGGGGAAGGGGGAGAGAGGATAGTCGTAGCCATCGCTCATCTCCTCTTCTCTTTTCGGCACCCATTCGCGCGACGCTGTGCGCGCTTGGCTCAAGTTACTGGTAAAACAACTGGATTCGTTCGCGTCTGCTGGGGAAATAGTGCGCCCGCCTCTCGTAGCGCGCGCACATCACCGCCCACGTCTTGAATTGCACTTGCCAGAATATGACCGCCATGTCGCACAACATCGCGAAAAAGGGTCCATCCATCTACAAGGTCCATGAGAATGGATGCCCTGAGTTAAGAGAAGGAAGCAAGGAACGCGTTCAATCGCCGGGAACGACGATTACCTGACGAAGCAGTGTTTATCAGCCAAATGTATGATGGATAGAGATCCTGACGCTATGCGTTTTAGCAAGTAGCACAGGAGCTGACATGATATGGGTCGACGCGAATGTATTGACTTTGATATACACATCGAATACGTATTAAAAACACTTGGTCGGCAAGACCTTCAGCGGGGGGTGGGGCGGGGTGGTTGCTTCACTTGGTGCCGACGTCATGGCATATGGGACCGACCTAGAGGCAAGACTTTACGTTGACTTCGAGGTAGAACTTGATGGTCCAGAGGGTGGTATGCCAGATAACGGTGCCGTTGGCACCGGATCAGATTACCCACCCGATTGAGATCCCGAGGATACGGATCAGTTTCCAGGGCAGGGTGACACGCCTGAGTCGCTGGAAACAGCTCACAGCCGACAGGAAATGACCCCCGAAACGGCCGAGGGCGTCCTGCCGGACTGCATGTCCGAGGGTGACGACGGCCCAGATACCGCTGCAGGAGTCAAGCTCTAGGTCGATTTCCGCCGGGGTGGAGAGACATCGACCAGTTCCGACACGAACGCCGAAACCTAAAAGCCTTGGAGGGGGAAGAAGAGATTCCCAGCGGAATCCCTCCGACGAGCGCGGGGCGCGGTGGCATTGCCGCCGGCCCCGCGCCGCTTCCTGCCAATAGTGTTCGCCGGGCGAGGCCAGAGGAAACAGGGGACTCCCGTAATCCGTAATGTGAGGCATCAGTTGCCTTCCACACCTGCGAGATTTCCGAAGGGGGGGATGGGCCCTTCGCGCTCCTCAGCCCGGAGCTCTGAGAAGGAATTCGGATCGAGGAACGACGGGTGTATTTCCCTGGAGGGGAGTAACAGGGGGATGGAGTCGACCGCAAGGTCCACCTCGTCGTCCGAGAGTCGGATTCCCCTTGGAGAGATGCTGGAACCCAACAGACTAATGTGCCGAATTGTCTGGGGAAGCCAGGGCAATTCCAAAGATTGTGTACTTGCCCAACGCGCTCGGGGACATGCGAGCAGTGAAGTATCAAGTTCCTTCGCGAAGAATGCATTGGGCAAGCGGGGCACAACTGTTTCGCCATGTGGCAGGTCACGTGGGAAGTTGCCAGCAACCAAAGGCTGAACGCGCCCTGGCTTGGATGCACGAGCAGCTCGCAGGACAGATCCGCCTGGCGCAGTCGCATCAGAACGAGGTGGCCGAAGAAAAAAGGCTAGAGCCGAGCTGGAGGCAGCCGAAGAACGAGCCAAGCAGCGCGAGAGATGCAAGCCTGAGTGGCGACCGAGAGTCGTTGGAAGGATGCCCATAATAATGCGATGACCCACCGCGCGAAGGAAGCCGAAGAAGCTGCTCGCATCGCCAGGGCGGCAGTCGACAGAAGCCGCGCAGCAGAAGTTGCCGAAGCCAGGGAAACGAGAGAAACAAGCTTCAGAGCGGAACACGCGTCCAGGGTAAGAAGAGAAGGCGAAGGGAGATAAGGAGACGAGCGCTGCTCTGAGATCGCAGTTGCCCCAAGCCTAGAACGCCGCGCTCTCGAGACAAACCCCGGCAGCCGCTGCCGCTGGGCAGCAGGCGGGCGCTCGAACCGCGTCGACTGGTGGGGGGGCAGCCGCTGGCGCAACGCAAGGCTATCCAGCCAGTTTCTACCTGCGTCACTAGAGGCGGCACGCCGACCACACAGCGCGTTTCAACTCGCGTTGTTGGGGCCACTGCGAAGCTGGAATCCGCAAACGCACGCAATGCGCCAACAAGAAGTCGAGGCAGAGAACAGGGCAATGAAGGAGGCTCGCGAGGAAGAAGGGCTCCGTCGCCGAAGGGCGAGGGAAAATGGAGGCGCAGAAGGTCTGGGCAAGAGGGGTGCAGTGCCGCCGCGTCGGAAGAAAGCCTGTCTGTAACTGATGAAGGGGCCCGAGGCGCGCTGGGGGCTCGACGTCGCATGCGAATCGCAAAACGCATTCAAGGGCCGAAAGTTGCAGAGGGGAGGCAATCGAAATGGCAAAGGAAGCGCGATGGACGGCCGGCCAAACGCAGGGCCGATGAGCTGGTCGACGCGACGCAGGCTGAGGTGCGATCCCTGGAAGCAGAGCCACGGGACTTCGAGGCGAGGGCCGAGGCTGCCGCGGCGAAGGCCGCGCTAGACTAAATCCCCGACGAGCTTCTCTTCGACGAAGATGAAGAGGGGCTTCGTGGTCGCGAAGAAGCCGCCCTATCCGCCGCTGACGAGCAGAGTCCGAAGGGGCCCGAGCAGGCGCCCACGGGCGCCAGGGGTGGCAGTCCGAGTTGCGATCTCGGGGGCGGGTGCGAAGATGGCGACGGGGGCGACGATTCGCCCGAGAAGGACACGCGCCCCCCACCCCCGGCGGGGCCCAGCAGTGCCGCGCGCGAGAACTAAAGAGGCATACCTGGGCCAGATGGCCCCGGGGGGGCCCCGGGAGGCCCAAGGGGCCCCTTGCGGCCCGCCCGAGGGCTCTGGCGACGGTTCCGGTCCGCCCCGTGGAGGAGGACCACCCGGAGGGGGCGGTCTATCTGGGCGCGGGCCAGCAGCCCCAGCCGCGCGCGTAGGAGATGAGCCGAAGTCGCGCGGAAAGAGCGACGGATTGATGGCAACGCTGCCGGACATCCTTAGCGCCGCTGACCTACTTGAGTGGGAGAGGCTGCCATGCCGCGCGATTGCGGCTGCGGTTTCTGATCACGACAACGTTCTGTCATGGTTCCAACAGGCGCTGGGGGTCAGTGCCCCTGCAAAAGATTGTCATACACCTGGCCAAATTTTCGCAGTTCGATTTCGCCGCGGCAGCCTTTCTGCTCGTTAGGAAGTAGCAGATGTCCAAGACAGCAGTGCTGAATGATGCGATGAAGCAGCTGTTGGCTAAGACTGTCAGTTTGGAGGAGTGGTGAATGAGGGTGGAGAAACGGCTTCTCAGTGGGCGAGAAATTGCGAGGAACATGGTACAAAGCGCGGCAGTGAGGTCTGATCACAGCGCGGCCTACTCGCACAATGACTTGGAGATGCGCAATACATCACAGGGGTCGGAAAGAGGGCCGACGATGTATTGATCAACTTTTGTTATAGGTGAGAGACGCTGATTGGTGGAATGGGGGAACCCAATGAACAGATGTCGATGATATAGCTAGTCTATGTGCTGAAGCAGTCTGAAGTGCAATCTGAAGTACAAGGGAAGTGCCGTGAGGCGGTCCGCGGGCATGGCCGTGCCGAGCGCATCTACGACCTCGCGCACGGCTGGAACTGATAGCGTTTCTGGAGTCTTTCCTCTCTCCCCCTTCCTCCTCTTCCCTCTCGCCCCCCTGGCATGGCCCGCCGCGCAGAGCCCGCGCGCGCCGGCTCGCCTTGTTTGCCTGGTTCCGCCACTAGCGCGGCGCTGCATCGGCATTCCGGCCAGGTGTGCCTGGGCAGTGCCCCGTAAACGCCGTCATGCCAGTTTACATTGTTTTCCAATCTGAGTTCACATTGAAGACGCAAGAGTGGACATACAGATGCCGATTTGAATTCTGTGGGGTCTCTGGGGTGTTCACCGCTTCACTTAGGGGCTGTGCGCACAGTCTAGCGTGTTGCCTTGCCTCCCGTCCCTCTGCTGCCGCTGCCTTCCTCCCTGCTGCTTGCCTTCCTTTTCCTGCTGTCGCTGCTGTCGTCCATGAATTTCTCTGCATTGTTGCACGTGCGGGTCTGCCCGACGGTGGTCGTGAACCCGACAGAATGACCACATTGATGCATAGGTTTTTTTTTACTGAAACCTGCAGTCCAAATCCGCCTTCTCGGCGTCGTTTTGCTTCTGGCGCAAGGCTGCTCGCTGACGCGAGGACAAAATATATCCTCCTTTTCCTCCTCCTGCCCCCCCTCATTTCTTGTTGTCCTCCTCTTCGACGACGGCGAGGGTCTCGGCCCCCCGGCGGGGGCCTCGAGAGCTGCTCCTGGCTTCATCCGCTGCCCCGCGCCGGCTCGTCGGCGTCCAGACGCCGTCCGACACGCCGTGGGGCGGCAGCGAAGGCGAGCAGCTGACCGACGCGGAGGCTCTTTCCCCGCACAATTTCATACCGTCGTCCTCCACTCCTAACGGCCCCCAGCATTGATGATCTTTCGCTTCGTTGTCTTGCTCAGTCTCCTTCATGCCAGACCCCCGTCTCTTCATTATCCGCCTCACACTTCTAGCCGTTCATGATCCGACCTGTATCCTCTGCTCATATCCCCTTCTCTTCAGTATCCGCCCCACACCTCTATCCGCTCATTCTCCCACCCGTACCCTCTGCTCAGATCTCTGTAGTTATCTTCATGATCCGCCTCACCCTCCTCCTGGCACTCCTCATCATCCTTTCCTCCTTGTCCTGCGTCCTCCCTTCCGTTCTCACCGTTAACCTCTCACCCCCTCCTGCGCACCTGCCCTCCGAGGGCCAGCAGCGAGACGTGCTGCGGCAGGCCCAGCCGTTCTTCCTCGGCAAGCAGCAGCTGCTGGCGACGCCCGCGGTGGGAAGAGGGCGGCAGAGGAGGGGAAGGGGGGAGGGGGCAGCAGCATGAGGGATGAAGACGGAGCAACAGGCGGAGGAGGAGGACGAGGAGGAGGAGGAGGAGGAGGAGGAGGAGGAGGAGGAGGAGGAGGAGGAGGAGGAAGGGGGAGGGGGAGGAGAAGGAGGAGGAGGAGGAGGGCGGGAAGGGGAAGGAGGACGAGGAAGGAGGAGGAGGAGGAGGAGGAGGAGGAGGAGGAGAGGAGGATGAATATCATGACGCTGCTGCTGATGATGATGCTGATGGTCTTGTTGTTGATGTTGATGATGGTGATGCTGTTCCTGATGGTTATGATGATTATGATGTTGATGATGACGATGGTGACGATGGTGATGATGGTGTTGGTGTTGGTGATGATGCTAATTATGGTGATGCTGATGATGATGGTGGTGGTGATGGTGATGATGATGATGCTGATGATGATGATGATGATGATGATGATGATGATGATGATGATGATGATGAGGGGAAGGAGGATGAGGATGAGGGTGATGATTCGGATCATGGTGAGGATGAGGATGAGGATTGTTGTGGTGATGATGATTATGATAAAGATGCTGATGAGGAGGAGGAGGAGGAGGATCAGGATGAGGATGAGGAGGATGAGGAGGATGAGGATGAGGATGATGAGGAGGATGAGGATGGTAATGATGAGGATACGGAGGAGGAGGAGGAGGAGGAGAAGGATAAGAACGAGGAGGAGAGAAGGACGATGAGAGGAGGAGGAGAAGGAAGAGGAGGGGGACGAGGACGAGGAAGACGGTGGCCCGCAGAAACGCTTGCTCGATTGCATGCTCGGGGACGAGCCCTACTGCAGCGAAGATTGCCTTGCCCCCCACTGCTCATCTGACCTGGATGTCGAGTAAATGGCGAGCACGAGGAGTTGTGCTTCACAGCCGGCATGGCGAAAGCCGTCCTTCCACCCGCGCAGCTGGGCACCCTCACAGACAGGGGTGTCGCAGCCATGCGCGCGCGCACTGAATGCCGCTAGCCGCGCAGGCGTGGTCAAGGAAGACGACTTCCTTACCGAGGCGGACCTCGTGGAATATCCAGAAGGAAGTCAGTGAAGCCTTATGTACCGAACTGAATATATGGCTAGCCAGCAAGCGCTTGACATATACGATATATCTCAATTCTCATACGTCATGACATCAGGGAAGTGTGCAAATTGAAGTCCGTGAAAGACGAACAGGGTAAGCAAGTGCACCCCATGCGTCAGCGATTGGCACTCAGGGGCTTCGTGGGCACCGAGGCATTCGAGATCGAAGCTTGTTCTGGCACTGCTCGCCGCCAGTCACAACGGCTGCTTCCCAGCGAAGCAGCCTGTCACCCAGAATGTGTCTGGGCATCCATGGACGTTGACAAAGCTTTCTTCCAGGGCTTGATCTCCGAGGAGCTGGCTGCAGCGGCCAGCGAGGAAATTCGCCACGTGCGTTTTATTTTTCCAGCCGAGCGTGCACAGGGTCTGCGCGTGCTACCGGGTTGCTCTAGCTACGTCGAAAGTCAGCATTGTCTGAGATGTCTCTGAAAACGGGCACTGGCACCACGGACGCCCCTAGGGCGTTCCCATTCAAGTTTCGCAACACGACGCGAGCAATATGTCGAAACCGGATTCGTTTCGACCATGGTCTAGAATTCGGTCCCGATTCCATGGCGGCCAGACGCATGGACGACATCAAATGACGGGACTCGACAATAATATCGACGAGCGATTACGTTTGATGGGTTGAACAGGTTTTGGCACATAAATGTTCAGCCAACATACCTACACAAACAACGCCGTAATCTCACCGCAGAACGACACTGGGCATGTTGTTATGGACCAAGACGACTACATACAACGATTCCGGCCCATTCTTCTTCGCCCTGAATTAACTTGCGCACCCGTAGAAGCCTAGGCAACGAAAGTTGTCTATGACATGTATGGCAGCCTCGACGGGGCCCTAGCCTATGCTCTCGTCTCCCCGATGTGGTCGATGGTATATGTGGTCCCACTCCAGAGGGTCCAAGAGCCCACGTACATCCAGATGCGTCGCTTAAGCGCTATAAAGAGGGAGTTCATCAGCGACCCAAAGAGGATCATTTTCTCGAGTAAAACCAGAGTAGATGTTAAAAATGATTTTGGCTACCGTAAACTGGGCGGTGGAGGACGAGACCAAAGGCTATGGCATTAGATGAGCAAATTTGCTCCAGCGAGGAAGCTCGCCTAGTGGCATATCCGTGGTACAATTGTGTGACGGCAGGTGCAAGTCTCATCGTCGTCAGTCGCGATCTAGCCACGCAGCGGAAGCTTTAGCGGCGGCCCACAACTTGGGCGAGGCATACCCCGCGCACATCGCAGTACATGGGGTGCAAGCTGGGGCCACTTGCACCCAAGGCACTTCGGGATACGCGAGATCGGCAGTACTGCCATGAAGGTATAGTTAATATTTACTGATGCTGGATCAGTGTGCAAGTCACTCTCTAGTATTTAATATTCCGACCGAGCGTACATCATCCGGACGCATTAGTGAGATGGGTGGAATCACGCACACATGTATTGCACACACCGTGCAGTGGTGTGACACACGCGATCTGGCTGTTGATTGCCATGCCACCAGCACCATTGATAGGGTTCCCATCTTGGGAGTAGTGTCGTGGCGCCAATCAGTCGAGCATGATGTCAAACCTGCTGTCCCTTTTCAGAGTCTGTCCAGAGACGAAATCGACAGAGTCAAGGGTAATGTACTGAATAAAGCTTCGCATGGGCTTTTTTTCAGGATATCCTGCGTCTCGAGCATGCATTTCCTTCACTTTAATACACTGAAGACGGAGATTGTGAGTCGTCGGCGGAGGTCGCTACCGCCGCCCAGCCTCGAGGCCGACTGGCTTCGAATGTGCCCGATGTTCGGGGAATGGGTCTGTTTGGGTTATTTGTTTTGTTCGGGCTCCAGCAATCCTTGGAGCTCCCAGCGATTACGGGCGCAAGCCCTTTCGGGCCGTTCTGCTCCACGCATCGAAGTTATGTTTTTGCGCACCCTGGGCCTGCACAGCGCAATCGGGTGCAGCGCCGTCTCTTCCTTTTCCGACTTTGATGGCAGGTGCCTGGGGGGACACATAGCGCGCCCCTCTGGTGCCATCGGCTCAAGGCGCGCACGCCCTATATGACGACCAGCACGCTTGCTGGTACGACTTGAGTAGAACAACGACAGGTCATCCTGGTCTTCTCCCGTCAAGCTACCAGCATACAGGAGCAATGTGGCATGTAATGTTGCCAAGTTGCTTTCGACTGAGGAGGAGGAGGGGGACGACGACGAAACATAGCCCCCCCTTGTTTCAGTCAGACAATGAAAGGAAAAGCGTTCGCGCGAGCAAGCATTGCAACAACGATATCGTGAGGAGGCGGAGGGGCAGGAGGAGGAGGAGGAAGAGGAGAGGGGAAACGGGGAGCATCGAAGAAGAAACGGCTGCGTAAACATCGGCTTTCGGAGGTTCGCGCGGATGTAACTTGCGTCGGCGCTGCGCACCCCTGGCGGCGCCTCTGGCACCGCCCCCGGCGCGCTCCGTGCCCCAAGGAGAGGGGTCCATCGCCGATCCAAGAAATCCGCGCGGACACTCACATTTTGTGCCGGTTTTTGGCTCGCCTGGCCGCGGCCAGGCCGCAGGACGTTGAGCTGACACCACTTTGCCCGCCCTCCTTCCCAGTCCCTACTCTTCCCTGCTTCGCCCTTTCGTCCGTTGCTGGGACGTACGCGCGCTCGAGGGGAAGCTGTGCGAGGACGTGGGGGACGAGGAGGCGGGTGCGAGGCGATTCAGTGCGATACAACGTCACTCCCGACCTCTTGGGCAGCACTCGGCTGCCATGCGATGAGCCGCTGCACTATTAAGGCTGCGGCTGAGGGCTGAGCCTCGTGGCAGCAGGGCCCCAGGGAGGTACCCTTCGGGCCCATGCGGTCGGGAGATTTGGGATAGCGTATCGCGCGGCTGGCTCTGGCCCACCACGCTTCGGCGCGACACGCGATCCATCTCCCAGTCCCCAGGCGTCCACGTCGCGTGCTTTTCCCGGCCTCCCGCCCCCGCGGCGCGGAACGACACGCTGTCCGTTTGCAAGGCGTAGCACGTCGCCGGGGCCGCCGGGGCGAAACGCTATCCAGAGCTACCCGACCTTAGAGAGCATTCCTCAGACAACACACTCTGGCGCGATGGGCCGCTACACTATGAAGACTGCGGCTGAGGGCTGAGCCTCGTGGCAACAGGGCCCCAGGGAGGTATTGTTTAGGCCATAGCGACGTCCTGTGGACACCCGGCGGTCTCAGTTTAGTGAGGTGGCTGCGGAGGGCGATGACTTAGAGACATTGCTGCAGCCCGTGGAGGACCAGGAAAGTAGGAAGTAAACGGCCGAGGGGAGGAAGCCGAGGAGGCGTCGGATATGGAAGCGCGGGAGGAAGCCGAGGATGGAGTAGCCCCCCCCCAGCCCGAGGGGGGGGGAGCGCTTTCTAGTCCCGCAGATCGCTCCCGAGCCGCCTGCGGGACCTCCTCGTCCTCCTCGTCCTCCTCGTCCTCCTCCTCTTGCTCCTCCTCCTCCTCCTCCTGGTCCTGCTCCTTCTCCTCCTCCTCCTCTTCCTTCTCCCTCCTCATCCTCCTCCCTCCCCCCAGGAGATCTCCTCGCTGATCATGCGGCTCAACTCCAGGACCGCCGTGGCCCCTCCACCGGAGGAAGCGGCATGCTCTGTAAGGCGGGCCCTGGCCCGGCAGAGCAGCGGCCCGAGCGGTGCGCAGGTCTGGCGTCTTTGGTGTCGGTTGTGTGGGCACGGCCGGCGTCGCTTTGATTGTCTTGTTCGCTTGATGTGCACGCGCTTGCCGCACACGTACACAAGCACGCGGATACCCAAACACGCACATGCACACACTGCGCATGCACACGTGAAAGCAGCACGCAGCCACAAGAAGAACCGAGCCCAGGACCCGCGTGCGGGGCGCCAAGGACTCCACGACTGCCAGGGCCTGGCAGCAGTACCTGGGCGCAGAGAACTGCCTGGTGAAGGGCATACTGCTGTTCGTCGACCCGTTGGCCAGCAAGTACACCGTGTCGCAGGTGGCTCGTTCAGGGGGTGGAGCTCCTTCCCTCTCTTCCTCTGTCTCTCGCTTTCTCCTTCCCTCCCCTTCTTCCTCTCCCTTCGCCTCTTCCTATGCCTCCCACTCCCATCCTCGTCATCACCCTCCTCCCATCTCCCCTGCCCATTCACCCCCCTCCTCCCGCCATCGTTCTCTTCCTTCCCCTTCTCCCCCCTCCCCCTCTCCCTCCCGATCTCCCTCCTCCCTGCTCCCTGCTCTCCCTCGTCCTCCTGCTCCCATCATCATCTCCCCACCCCATCCCCTCCCTCCTCTTCCTCTTCCTGGATCCCCTCTCGATCGAAAGTCGTGGATGCCCCATTGGCATCATCGCCCGCTCCCCGCACCATAATCACCATCATCATCACCATCACCATCACCATCACCATCACCATCACCATCATCATCATCATCATCATCATCATCATCATCATCATCATCATCATCATCATCATCATCATCATCATCATCATCATCATCATCATCATCATCATCATCATCAGCAGCATCAGCATCAGCATCAGCATCAGCATCATCACCATCATCATAATCATCATCATCATCACCATCATTATCATTATCATCATCATAACGAACATCATCATCATCACCATCATCATCATCACCATCATCATAATCATAATCAGATTCATCATCATAATCATCATCATTATCATCATCATCATCACAACGACCATCATCATCACCATCATCATCATCATCATCATCATCGCCGTCGTTGTCATCACCATTCTCATCATCAGCATCATCATCACCGTCATGATCATCATCATCATCAACATCATCAACAATGTCATCATCAGCAGCATCATCATCAACATCATCATCATCATCGCCATTATCTCATCATATGCCATCATCATGATCATCATCATCAGCATCATCATCATCAACATCATCAGTAGCATGAGTAGCATCATCAGCACCATCATCATCAGCAGCATCAGCATCAGCACCATCATCGTCGCAGACAAGGGCATCAAGCGGGCCATTGGCGTGCTGCTGGACACGCCGAGGCCCGTCTGGTCGAGTGAGCTCGCCAAGAAGATGCTCGACCTCGTCGCCGTCGAAGCTGACGCGGAGGAGCGGGCTGCGATCGCGCGCGCCGTCGCCGGCGCAGCTGCGGACCGCGCCGCCTGCATGCCCATTGTCCCGACGAGGCGCCGCGTGCGTCGCGCCGTGCGGGGCCTGGTGCCATGGGCAGCGCCGGGCTCGAGCGGCTGGCGAACCTCCCTCATCAGCGCCATATGCGATGCCGATGGCGGAGCCGATGCCCTCGGCGGCTTCGCCGCCATCGCGCTGGGCGGGCGGTGGCTGGCCCAGGATGGGCTGCTCTGGGACGCGGCCATCATGGTCGATCAAGGTGCGCGCCCGCGGGAGGAGCCGGGCGGGGCTGCCACGCGCAAGATTCGCCCCATCCCATCGGCCTCTGCGAGCACCTCCTGAAGTTTGCCGAGGCGGTGGGCGTTGCGGAGGCCCTCCCCCGCGCCCGGGGCCACATGGAGGCGCACCAACTGGGCAACACGCCCGACGGCATCCCGATGCTGATCCGGGTGCTGCGCGGGTGGGCACGGGAGATGGGGAAGGCGGACGAGCCCGTGGAGGACGACCAGGAGCAGAGCATTGTCAAGACGGCCCTGGAGAACGTGTACAGCAGGGCCCTGCGGAGCTCCTTGCTGGCTACCCGCCAGAACGCTCCCCGCCGGTCCCGCCCCGCGTTGCAGCGCGCAGAGCAGGCAGAGCAGGTGTGCGAGGCCCTGTGCGGCCTTGGCCGGTCGCGGCGTCACCGGCTCTCAGCGCAGACAGCGTGGGCCATCTTGGTCTAGTCGCCGGCCCACAAACTCGACTACGGCATGCGATTATGCGCCAGTGGCGTTCCGAGCGTAGCGAGGGAGCGGGTGCAGGCCGCCGTGATCCGCGTGCTGGAGGTCCTCAAGGGCTCCCCCCTGGACGACGTCGACATCGCCACCGCACGTCTGCCGCCCTGCCTCGGTGGGCTCGGCGTGCGCCTCCCTGGCGAGCCGGAGGCTGACGCCAGCTACGTCGCATGCTGGGCCTCGCACGCCGCCGGCGTGCGGCGCCTCGCGCACGCCCTCGGCCGCCCTCTGGGCCACGACCCGGACGCGGAGGCCGCTGGTGAGGCGGCAGCGCGGCTCCGCAGTTTCGGAATTGATTTCACGCCTGGGCGAGCTATGAATTTCACGGCCGAGACCGAGGTGGAGTACGCGCAGACCCCTTTCGCCGCAGACACGCCGCTGCAGGATGTCTTCCGCTTCGTCGGTGACATCGACGACTCCTCCCCGGCCCCGCGCGCGGGCGCAGGCAGCGCTGCGAGCCGGGGCCCAGCCCCCGGCAGTCCAGACGCCGCCGGCACCCTGGCCGCGGGCTCCCGACCAGGCGTCTCAAGTGCACCTTTCGCCCTAGGACGGGTGCTCCTGGCGCCCCAGGGTGCTCCTGGCGCCCCAGGGGCCGCCGAGGGCGCTGCTGGCGGGGCCGCGGAGGCCGCCGAGCCCGGACCCGCGCTCGCCAGCGCCGCCGCCGCACGCGCGCCCTCCAGCTCGGCGCGGGCGGTGCCGGTGCCGCCGCTGGTGCAGCAGGACATGGAGGGCGCGCGCCAGCGGCTGCTGGGGCGTCTGTTCCGAGGCACTGATGCGCTCCGCGCAGGGCGGCTGTGGCTAAGCTTCCAGGCCGACGACGAGCGGAGGGCGAACCTTCTGTCGCACGCGGGCAGGGGCAATGGCACTTTCTGGCTGGCGATCCCGCACCAGCGCTGGATGCAGGCCAACACGGCGTTGTGGCAGATGGCCTTCTGCCGCCGCCTGGGCGCGGAGCTCGTCCCGCCCGGCGCCACGTGCCGCCTGCAGCGCGCTACCGCGGTCGACGGCGCTGGCGAGGCCACGCGAGACTGCGGCGAGCCGCTCGGCCGCCGCGCCGCCCACGCTCTGGCGTGCCCCCGCAGCCCCACCCGCCTGCGAGCACACACCGGCGCCGTGCGCGGCCACGAGGACGACTTGCGCGCCGCGGGAACGTCGTGGACATCGAGCGCCGGGTCCCTGAGCTATATCAGTTCAGACCTGACGGGTCCATCCGCGAGGCGGTCATGGACCTGGTCGTAGATTTTCCGGCCTCCGCTCAACGGTGGTGGCTGAACGTCGCCGTCTGGGCGCCTTTCTGCAGCTCCCTGCCCATGGCTAGCCGGGTCGCAGGCGCGGGCGACCGCGCCAAGGCGGCCCGGTACGGCGACATTGTCCGCAGCGTTGCGGTCGAGGCCGGCGGGCGCCTCAGCAAGGGCTCGGCGACGGCCGTCGCCGAGCTCGCGGCCGCGTCGCAGCTGCACGGGCGCCGACTGCAGGGCGGCCAACGGGGCACGACGGCGCGCGCGCTCGCGGAGCGCATCAGCACGATGGTCGTGCTGTGCTGGGAACCGCGCGCTGGTTAGTATCCATATCGATGACATATATGCAGATATATGCAAGTTATAACCAACATACATGTCACATGGATGTTGGCTATGTCCGATGCATCTAGGGCAAACGGTTGTTATGTGTAGCGATGGCCATACAAAGCCATAGGCGACTTTCCAAGTCCATATGAGCGACCTAGTAAGTGGTTAAGTTAAGTAGAGCCTGACACTTAGGGAGGATAGCGCAAAGCGCTTAGCGCACTTACGCAACCAACATAGAACGGACTTACAACAAGGATAGCTAAGTCCATTTAGCTAAGTCCGCCCCGTCTGGCTAAGTCGACTTAGCTGAGGGCCCCGTATTAGGAAACTCCACCGAAGGTGAGGCCACGATCCGCGTAAGGGGTGTGCCAAAATGGGCGGCGGTGCCATGCGAACCATGCCACTGGGGCAATGGGTTGAGCTCCATATGTGGTCACGAACTGTGTGAGGGGTGTGCCGACATAGGCATGCGCTGAGCGGGGAAGGGCATGTGTTGACCGCATTCAAGACCTTATGGTCGGCGCTTTCACGACGTTAACCCCATTGTGACATTGCAAGTTAAGATAATGAGGTATACGGATAAATATTCGACACCTCATATCATCGATTTGGAAATATCATACGCGGAAATACAGGATTCAGAAATAACATATTCAGAGAATACTATATTCTGAAATAAACAGTTCATGAATACGAATACTCAATCACCTGAGGAAGTATTGCCATTAACATATTCGGACATTAATTTTTAATGCATTCGGAATTAATAGCATCATAATAGGACTTCTGTGTTCATGCTGTTTCTTCATGTACAGTAGTAACACACTTATCAATACAAAGGCAACTGTACGTTTGTAATAAATAACAAACCGAATTGCACCACATAGCGCGCGGCTATCTGGTGCACCCGCGTTGCGTACACTATGATTCACAACAGTGATATGTTCGTGCGAAAGGCATGCTGTTCTGGGGAATTGGCGGGCAAGTTGCAAACCGAATTTGTCAATCCCAAGACGAAGAACTGTTTCTCTTGAAAGGAGACAGACACACATACATATATATATACATATGTACATATGTATATATATATACATACATATATATATATATATATATATATTGTACTATCATATATGTGGCATGTCCCTTCCCTTCCCCTGTCACCCCCCCTCCCCTCCCGTTTCTTTCCTTGGGGCCCTGGGCCGTGTGAACTCCCTATGGGGCCACGAACCGTGTGACGGAGTGTGCCGTATTGAGGGCTTGCGTGTTTGCAGCACCCCCCCCCCACTATAGCTTACATAATTTTGTGTTGCAGTAAAGGCTGTGTAAAGAGTGTGATTTGCCGTACTTCCACCGCAAGATTACATATTTATGGTTTGCGGCACGCGTTATGTGAAGCTTGTGTGTTGACGCGCGTCCCCCAACAGTTTACATGTTTGTGCTTTGCCGCATGAATTATATAAGGTTTGTGCTTCAGCATCCCCCAAAATCATATAATAATCCCAATAACTATAGTATTACTACTACTACTACTACGACTACTACTACTACTACTACTACTACTACTACTACTACTACTACTACTACTACTACTACTACGACGACTACTACTACTACTACTACTACTACTACTACTACTGCTACTACTACTACTACTACTACTGCTACTACTAATTCTACTACCAATAATACTACTGCTAATAAGATTATTCATAGTAAAAACAATTGCGGCGCCGCCATGCGAACCTTCCTTCTATGGGGCCACGAACCGTGTGAGCGGCGTGCCGACATGTGTGCGGTGCCGCCACGCGAACCCTTACATTGGGGCCGTCGGTGGAGCTCCTTATGGGGCCCAGGGTCCGCACGCGTGACCGCGCCGATTTCGGCGTAAGCTTCCACGTGCCCCATTGGCCGAAGATTGCAGTGGCAGCGACCGCAAGCGTGACCACGCCATCCCGCTGTCCGCACACGCCTGTAATAAAGATGCACACACACGTGCATATACATGTATATGCATGTTTATGTGTCTACGCTTGTATACATATCCTTGCCTGCAGGTCGGGGGCCCCCTCGGGGGCTTCCTGAAGTAAGTTGTGTCGGATGCCTCTTGGGGCCTCTGTTGGGCTTCTCGGGTGCCTTTTGCGGCCTTGGGGGCCGTTTGGGGAGTGTTCCGTCGGCCCTCACTCGGCGTGGCTCTCGGACCTCGGTCGGCACCCTCGCGCATGTGTGTGTTGCCCCGTGTATGTCTGCAACCGCAGGGTAGAAGAGCATCGTGCGGGCCATCCCTGATTTGATTACAGATGACTTGGGATTTTGGTTGCATTGCCCTACCCCCCAATCCTTTTTTCCCATTTTGGCTCGAGCCTTTGAGACGGTTTTTTTCACCGACCATCACCGATGGCGGAGCAGCAGTTGTTAGATGATGTCAATAAATTGGTCGAGCGGTACAATGATTCGGACTTGCCCAACAGAGAGCAGAAGGCGGCATGCGACGCTATCTTGAAACGGCTCGAGCAAGCAGGCTTGGCATATCGTGAGAAGATTGCGCCGAAATATCTCGGCCCACACATGTCGAATCGTTATGGAGATGGTCTCGACAGCTTGGATTGCCACGATCTATTAGAAATCATACTCAAAGCTGGCTGGTGCGATTCTGACGTCAAGTCGCCGATCGCGTTCGAACGCCAGCACGGGACGGACGGCAACAAGCAGCATACGTTCGTCAAGGATCTTTTTGATAGCAGCAATGGGCTTCTACCCAAGTTCACGGACATGGACATACGCTATTACACAGCGTCTGATTCGCATACGAACGCTGTGCTCAACTGCATCAGGACTCAGACCAAAACGACGTTCTCGGAGGTACAAGGTGAAGGAGAGTTCATCAACAGTGACAAAGTATACCACCTGTGCCCGTCCATCGCGACCCCAGTGCAGCAAGGGCTCAATTGGTTGATCGTCAAGCAAGAAGTGGAAATCCATTGCCCGCTCTTCCCGCATTTCGTGCAGGAAAGCATGAACACAGGGAGCGGGGCAGACAGGAAGGAGTCGATGGTGCAGATCATGATGCTCATACACAAACGAGCGAAATCATTTATCAAGGATGGCAAGCCAGTAAATTGGGACACTATCGCTAGTCATGTTGAGCGGAACCGCCCACGGTTACAGGGCGCGTGCAAGGACATCGGGCTGTACATCCAGAAGTACAGTGGAGGTGCCGACAAGCCGATCTTCTTGGACGAGATAAACGATTGGAACAAGTCTTTGACCAAGTTCAAGAGAGAAGTCCACCCCACTCTCTTCAAGATATTAGCTGCTGTGGATTGCGCGCAAGCGCCAGAATTCTTGACAGCATGCGTCAAAGCGTCGCTGATCGCACCTGAAGGATTTGTGAGGGACGGGGTCGCGAGATTGCTCACTTCTTCGGACGCGGCCGCCATCATGGGGGAGAAAAGGATGTTGGCCACGACCGCAGCCGTCATGCACAAGGCGGCGGCGGAGTTCCTGGACAAAGTTCCAGGCGTGAGCAAGCACCACAAAGTATCATTGGTCGGGCAGATGGACGCGCGGTGCGTGATGTTCATCTTCAAAAAGAAAGACAAGTCGAGGCGGGAATACAAGGACCTCGAGGAGGTGGGCGCGCACTTCATGGAGGACGTGCTGCGCGCCTTCCCCCAGGCGGCAGAGATCAAGGCGCCGTGGGAGCCAGGCGCGCTGCAGTCGCCCAACAAAAAGTCCTGCAGCCTTGTGGAGCACAGCTCAGCGGGGATCATTCAAAAATTGTATGCTGATGGCTTCAACGTCAAGGGGACAGTGGAGCGCAAGGATGGAACGCCGAACCTCAAGTACGTGGTCCAAGCTATGACGGAGAAGAAGATCACGCTGAAGGCCATCGACGTCGCCGACGGCCAGCCTGCCAGCTCCAAGCCCATGAAACACACGCCGTTCACGATTACCCCCGAGGCGCTCAATGACGAGTACAAGGTTTCAGGGGGTGCAAACAACAATCCTCTCAGCCTCCTCTTGCACATATACGTCCTCATCTGCCTCCTCCACCTCGTCATCCCCATTCCCATTGTCATAGCCATCCTCGTCCGCATACTCGGTGTCATCAAGATTCGTGATCCTCGTCCTCCTCCCCCTCGTGCTCATGCGAAGCGCCCGTCCTCTCGCAAACCCGACCGCCATCGGCATCGTCGAAGTAACGCCCGATGCGAACCCCTCCCCCACCCCAAAAGGTTGTCGTGCCCAAGGAGTACTTCAACGCGGAGCCCCCCGCCCTGAAGGACCGCTCGTGCGCCTTCCTCCTCCTCCTCCGCCTCTCATTCCTCCTCCACCTCTTCGCCCTCCTCATCCGCCTCCTCGTCCTCCTCAGTGCACTTCCTTTTCTCCTCCTCCTCATCATTATCCCCCTCACCCTCCCCATCCTCCCCCTCCGCCTCCTCCTCCCCCCCCGTCTCCTCTTCTTCTTCCTCCTGATCCTGCTGATGCTGCTCATCCTCCTCCTCCTCCTCCTCCCCACCTCTTCCTCATCGTATTCCTCCCCCTCCGTAGCCATTTTGGCTCAAGCCATTGTGGTCCAGAGATGGGGCATGCCCGAGAGCGGTCCGAGCGCTCACGATATTGACAATGTCTGAGGCGTTAATCTCGTCGATCGTTTGATTCGCAGACGCAGAGGAACATGATTATAATGTGCAGCCCTGCAGTTGTTGAGGTCATCGCCCAGTCCCGCCCCGCGCCACTGCCAAACCCCTTCGGCAACATTGTCGACCCAGTTTGCCACAGAAGGGCTTAATGGGCTTCCAGGAGCCCCCGACAACCAAGAAGGTCTCACAGCGAAACCGATCCGGCCTCGAATGGCCCCAATGCCGCACCACGAGGGCCCCGCGACTCCCCGATGAAACAAACCAAATGGACATGCAACAACTGTTCTGATGCCGAGTGGCTTGCAGCAATGCGACCAAAGAAAAACCTTCTCCTCCTCCTCCTCCGCTTCCCCCCTCTTCCTCCTCATCCTTCTTCGTCCTCATCAGCCTCCTCCTCCTCCTCGCCGACTTCCTCCTCCGCTTGCCCATCCTTCTCTCCATCTTCCTCATTTCCCTCCTCCTCCTCCTCCTCCTCCTCCTCCTCCTCCTCATCCCCCAACCCCCTGTTCATCCTCCTCATCCATCCTCCTGCTCCTCATCTCACTTGTCACAAGCCTTCTGCCCCCCGCCACCGCGCCCGTCTCCCCTCCTGGCCCTGCGAGGACAGTGACGACGTGCAGAAGGACATGGCCATCGCCGCCGCCAAGCACGCAATGGCATTTCTGTATGATAATGTTGCTTGTGATGTCACCATTCAGTTTCGCAAGGATGCTTCGAAGACGGTCGTCCATGCGGTGACAGCGAATAGCAAACACGGACCCAGTGAGTTGATATTGGTCCCACTGACGCCCACAGTCGTGGCGGGAAAAGATCACCTTTCGGGAGACCTCCCTCACTTCGGTGCGTGTAAGGTCGCGAATTGGCACTTGACTCTGATGCCTAAAACGGATCTCCCGTCGAAGGACGGGGACAAGAGTTTTGTGCCGCCATACTGGTGCGTGCAGAAGGCCAGTGACACGTCCCTGGCGAATCTGGCGCACGGCTTTTGTAGGGTTGAGCTGAGCGCGTCCAGCAGCGCGAAAGCTTACAAGTTTAAGCCAACGGTGGGGCTTGCCGCAAGCAATGCGGCGGCGTCCCAAACGGTCGAGATCCCTGTGCTTTTCAATCCTAAGGCCGTCGCCGCTGGCACGGTGCTCCTGAAGCCCCCAGTGTTGAGCAGCCCTATTTTGAAGCGCAAGAGTTCGGACGACGATAGCCCGCCACCGCCGAGGAGCCGCCCGAAGCGGAAGTAGGTTCGAAGGGTGTAGCTCACATCGGTGAAAATTGGTTTGTGTATTGATTGCTGGCTCACGCATCAGTTCCGTCTCTGCATAGGTTTGCTCGTTTGCCCCAGCTGTTCGCCGAGCACGCGAACGGCGCTCACGCTGCAGCGTGAACTCTTGACAATTGGTTGTATCGTCGACTGGTAGCTGCGCAGCAAAAAAAAACGAGCCGTGTGAAGGGTGCGCCGAAATGAGCCTCGTGGCGCCATGCGAACCCCTCCACTTGAACCTTCGATGGGGCGCCATATGGGGCCACGAAACGTGTGAGGGGCGTGCCGAAATTGGTGCGGTGGTGCCATGCGAACCCTGCCACTGGGGCCTTGAACGGAGCTCCCTATATGAGGCCACGAACCGTGTGACGCGGTGGGCCGAATTTAGTTATGTAAGGCTCGTGGTTTGTAGCAGTCCACCCCGAACGACTTCATGATTAGGTCTCGTAGCATGCGTGTTGTAAGGTTTATGCTCTGCAGTGCGTCCACCAAACGCTTGCGTAACTAAGCTTTGCGGCATGAGTTGTGCAAGGTATGTTACTTGAATCACCTCCCCCAACGCTTACATAATTATGTGTTTCTCGGCGTGCGTTGCGTAACGAGTGTGCCTTGAAGCGCTTCCACCAACAACTTACATAATTGTGATTTGCTGCATGAATTGCGCCTTGCAACACTCCCCACACAAACTTATTTAACGAACCCTCCCGCTGGGGCCCCCGCTGGGGGCAACAATCCGTGTGAACGGTGTGCCGAAATGGGCGCGGTGCCGCCATGCGAACCCCCCCACTGTGGCCTTCAATGGAACTCCTTATGGGGCCACGAACCGTGATAGCGGTGTGCCGAAATGGCGGACATGCGGAGGACAGAGGCAAGGAGGGAGGACGGAGGAAGGGGGAGGGGGAGAGGAGGAGAGGAGAACGCGGGGCGCTGTCTCTTCAAAAAGAGGACCCAACACAGGATGGTTGGAAAAAACGCCGCTCCTATTTTGGAGACGACTGCCAACTTAGATGTTAATGACAACACGCCTCCTCCTCCTCCTCCTCCT
>CAUYUJ010021048.1:110000-180000 GCA_963575745.1 Prorocentrum cordatum | reverse complement strand
ATCATCATCATCGTCATCATCATCATCACCATCATCACCATCATCACCGTCATCACCATCATCATCATCATCATCATCATCATCATCATCACCATCACCATCACTATCAGCAGCATAATCATCATAATCATCATCATCATCATCAGCATCAGCATCAGCATCAACATCATCGTCATCATCCGCATCAGCAGCATCGGCATCACCACCAGCAGTAGCAGCAGCATCAGTATGCACCCTCCTCCCCATCCTCGCCCACGCCCCATGTGAGCACAACAACGCAGGGATAGAGAGAGCTATAGAGAGAAAGGGACGGAACGAGTGAGAGAGATAGAGAACAATAGAGAGGGAAATGTACAGAGATGGGTGGTGGGTGGTGGGATGGAAGGACGGAGGGATGGGGGGGGATGAACGGAAGGGGGCGAGAGGGAGGGATCGAGAGAGAGCGAGAGAGATGAATATGTACCGAATGTACTTGTAGGAATCTGCTGTGGACGCCGTCGGAGGTAGCAGAAAAGATGAGGAGGGCGGTGCAGAGGAGGGCGGCCAGTTGAGCTACAGAGGGGCCGCGGACCACAGGGACGATCCAAGTCAAAATGTTACAACCTCTACCTGGGGGTTGGTACAATTGTTGCAACTCCCAGGTGGAGGTTGCAACAAATGTTACAACCTCTACCTGGAGGTTGTAACATTTCAACTTCATGTTATCATATTGTTTTGTTAAGACAATGTTGCAATCTCCAGGTAGAGGTTGCAACAATTGTTCCAACTCCTACCTGGGGGTTGGAACAATTGCACCAACCTCCAGGTAGAAGTTGGAACATCGATGCAACTCTTGGGATGTGGGCCGAGCTCGCGGGGCAATCCAGATCATTCCTGTTCTTTGATGTGTTCCCACTGTGTCCGCTCGCACCCACTGCGGCCGTGCTCTCTCCCGCCCCTTGCTGCCCCGCGCTGGCGTTGACATCGAGTTCCAGGACTCGCGCGCACCCCCCGCGCGCGTTGCAAAGTGCGAGGAGGGGGGGGGAGGGGGAGGAGGATGGGGGGGGCAGGATGAGGAGGAGAGGGATGCGGAGGATGAGGAGGAGGAAGCTGAGGGATACCAGGAGGAGGAGGATGGTGATGAGGACGAGGATGCGGGAGGGAGGGGGGAGGGCGGGTGGGGTGGATGGGGAGGGGAGGAGGGATGAGAGGGAGGGAGGGAGGGAGGCAGGGAATCCTCTTCTTCCTCATCGGTATCGTTCTATCTCCCTGGATGTCCGTCCCCCTTGGCCCCGCTGCCCCCCGTCTGAGTAGGGGGGATGGGGGAGGGGATGAGGGCGAGGGGGCGGGCTGGCCTGAGGATGGAGAGGGCGCTGCGGATTAGGATGGATGACTACGAGGAGGATGCGGGGGATGAGGGGGATAAAGAGGATGACGGGGAGGAGACATACGACGATACGGAGGAGGATGGGCAGCATCAGCAGCATGATCAGCAAACGCACGAGCAGGTGCATGCCCAATACCATGATGATGCTAACGCAGATTGTGCAACAGCCGTGTTGGCTCGAAAATTTGATTGGCATTAGAATCCCGACAGTCGCGCCAGTTGGTCGCTCGCAGTGCGCGATGGACCCAAACTCGCCCGCTGGCCGCATCTTGAGCGCGTTGCGCTCGAGGGTCGCCTTCGTGACCGCGCAGGTGCAGGCTGGCTTGCCGCAGGCCGCCTTGCTCGAGAGCCAGTGCCTACAGGTGATTGCCACCATTCGAGATGCTCAAGGGCTGGCAGTCGATGCCTGCACCACAATCGTCGAGGAGCTCAACAGGGGGCCGTGGACCAGGGAGCAGACCGTGGCGATTGCCAGCGCACTCACTGACAGGGCAAACGCTACGGGGCCTGGGCGTTCGCAAAAGGGTCCCAGATGCCAGCAGAAGTGTACTGGGCTGGTCAAGTACTTCACTGCGGCGGACTGGGCCGCCCTCGAGTCCGTGGATAATTCCGACGACATGAAGGTCAGGAATGTCATTGCCAATCGAATGTTTCTCCTCGGCTTGTCGCGCCCGTGCGAGGACCTCCTCAAACGGGCTACTGCAGTGCTAATTGTAACGAGTCAGTCGGGGCACCGCGTTGAGCCGTCGGAGTACGTGAAGTACGCGAAGCTCATCAAGACCACCATCAAGGCCAATGACATGAACGCCAAATACAAGTACCCCTTCGACCACATGGAGACCTACCCTGTGAACCCCAAACGACCTCCCCAGTGCCATCTATCGCCATGCGCATGCCGACGGGTTCGGGCCATCGGATATCCCAGCAGGGGTGGCAGGGAAGATCGATGCCCTCATGCCTGACATGATGTACAGGACCTCGCACAAGAAACTCAGGACTCAACCACCCACCGCGCAGTTGCCACAGTTCCAGCAGTTCCCGATGCAGCAAGTGCAAGAGATGGTCAGCGCAGGCTTTCAGCAGATGGCCGCCGCGATGGGCTTCCAGATGCCAGGACACGGCGGTGTGAACATCGACATCTTGCGGCCGCCCAATTCGGTGAGCGCGGGCGCCAACGGCAATCGTTTGATGCTCAATGGCGGCCTTCCTAACCTGGCGGTCGCTCCCGCGGCCCAGCAGCGATCTGGCATGCCTGCACTTCCTCCAAGTCCACTCGGAGCTCCTCTCACAGACGCCAGCAGTCCGACGGCCGACAGCAGTCCTGGTGTTGCTGGATCCCCGATCGTCGGCACCACGGCGGAGGCTGGTGATGTGGGCGGTGGCGGGATAGAGGAGTTCGAGGCGAAGATGGTGGCGGCGGCGAGTTCGGCCAAGGCCAAAGCGAAGGCCAAGGCCGCGGCGGCCAAGGCCGAGGCAGCGGCGGAGACGCCGAAGGCTAAGGCGAAGGCGAAGGCGAAAACTTCCCCGAAGTGCAAGGGCGCGGGCACGACCAAGGCGAACGGGGCGAAGGCCAAGGGCACGGGCTCAGCGAGCTCCAAGGGAGGCAACTGGGCATGCAAAAAAGCAGCGATGCGAATAGATCTGCAAGAGGATAGCACGATGATGCGATCGAAATGAGCGGGGGGAGGGGAAAGATGATGAGGAAGATGATGATGATGATAATGAGGTGGATGAGGGTGATGAGTGGGACGAGGAGGGGATAAGGATGATGAAGGGGGCGATGACGAGGTCGTTGACGAGGGGGAGGAGGAGGATGAGAATGCGGTGATGAGGAGGATGATGATGTGAGGGAATGGCCACGTATGATGAGGAGGAGGGGGAGGATGAGGACGAGGAGGAGGAGGAGGAGGAGGAGGAGGAAGAGGAGGAAAAAGGATGAGGAGGCGGAGGAATGCGTCCGTCTCCTCATCAACTTCCTCTTCCGACCCCCATCCACACACCCTGCTCTCCCTTGTATATAGAAGCGTTTGCTAACCCGCAATTGGGGGTCCTCCTGCCTCCGCCTCCTCCTCTTCCTCCTCCTCCTCCTCCTCCTCTCTCCTCCTCCCTCCTCCTCCTCCTCCTCCTCCTCCCCCTCCCCCCCCCTCCTCCTCCTCCTCCTCCTCCTCCTCCTCCTCCTCCTCCTCCTCCGCCTCCTCATCCTCTCCCTCCTTCCCTTTCTCCGCCCCCCAATCACACTCCCTCACCACACCAGTCCCATCCACCCGAGCTCAAGGTCTCATTGCCGCCACCCCGCACAAACCACGATGTTGATCTTGTTTGGAACCCATAGGCAAGAAGTATTTCTCCTACTACAAGGATTACCTGAGCACGGATGACATGGTGGATCGCACGGCAAACCAGTTCACCTCGAGGGCGTACTGCGCCGCTGGCGTTCAGGCCAAGAGGGATGGGCTGAACGCTACCAAGTGCCGCGAGGCACAGAGGGAGGCGTACGCGGCGCCTCGCGCTGCGTACGACAAGTGGTTCTATTCGTAGGGTCGTCTCACCTGCGCTGTCGGGGTTAACGGAGGTGCGCCCATAGATTGTGGGCAGTGGGTCTAGCCGTGGGCAATAGGGCGCCACTCCAGGTTGGAACGCGCAGTTCTGCTATGCTATGGCAAGGTTTTCGCTTGCACCGCGCTCGCAGGACAACGATCCACATCCTTCCCCTCCTCTTCCTCACCCTCCTCCTCCTCCCGTTCAGTCACTTCCGCATTTCCCCGCGACCTCCCCCTGCCCTTGCTCAACATACAAGGTCAGCTAATATACCAAATATTCGACACACCTTACGCACTGATACACAAGCTGATGCGATCCGTTCATCATGTTCATCATCCTCCTCCCCTTCCCTGCTGAGGAGGTTGAGGAGGAAGTCGAGGAAACCCACGAGGAGGAGGGGGAGGGCAAACGAGATGACGAGGGCGACGAAAATGAGGAGGGCAGGAGAGGAGGGCGTGGTTGGTTGGCGCATCATTTGGCGCAAGCGCTGGCACAACCTGCTGCATCCTCTCATCCCCCTGGCCCCTGGCACCACAACATCTGTGTCCTGAAGCTTCCCCGTGGCCCCTGCTTTAATTCTGCAACCTCTCAGCCTCCGATCTGGCAATTCGAGCTCCTATCTAGACCCGCATCTGCTAAGCCTCCCCATGCCAGCTGGAGCTATGGCGTCTAGACGTCTTGCTCTAGGCCGTGGCTCCGTAGCCATTTAGGCTCGAGCATAAGCTTCAGGCGGCCGACCGTCGGCCAGTGCACTATACCAAACCTTGCCTCGCGCGCTTCCCCGCCTCACGCGGCATGGCCACGATGCAGCAGGTCTCTGAGCTCCGCAAGACGATCAAGGATAAGGACAAGCTGCTGAACAAGGCGGCGGCAACCTTCGAGCGACAGGCCCAGCGACTCCGTGACTCCACGGAGGCGGGCAAGGCTGCGAAGCGTCGCCGCCTGCAGGCGGCCATAGACGAGACCGAGCGTGCCAGCGAGCACATCCGCCGTCTTGTGGCAAGTGTGGTCCCAGAGGCTATAGTAGCGGCACTCGACCCCGTCGCGTCCCCCCCGATCCCAGCCAGCTACATCCCGAAGGGCCAGCGGGGCGGCGCCCAGGCCGCCACAACGAGCCAGGCCGACACCAATACCAAGAACACCACCAAGGGCGCCACCAAGACGCAGGCCGCCACAAGGAGCCAGGCCGACACCGAGACCAAGGACACCCCCAAGGGCAAGCGCCTCAAGGGGAAGGCCGCGGCCTGAGAGGACCCCAGCACAGAGCCAGAGTGAGACGCCGCCTGCTTGCGGCATCGGCTTGCTTGCGATGCCGCCTGCCTGTGGCGCCGATTGCGTCACCGCCTGCCTGCGACATCGGCCGTCCAGCAGCAGTGCATTCGCTCTCAGCTGCATCGGCCTAGTGACATCGCCACTGCCCGACGCCTTGTATATGGGCTCGCAGTGATCTTTATGTCTGGCGCATCCAGCAGACCCTAAACATATGAAGCGGGCATTCTCTCCGACTTGAGGTGTCGGGTATTGTATGTTAGAGCGCATCTTGTTTAACTGAGCGTTTCGCCTGAGACGTCCTCGGGGCCAATGCACGGGCTGGAACACGTGAAACACGGCATGCTGGCGCGAGAAATACACGCACGCTAAACCACTGACTTCGAAACTAAATTGGCAGTTTGCGGTCATCACGATAACGGCGGCGCCGGCAACGACGACGGCGACGTCGACGACGGCGAACGACGACGGCGATGGCGATGACGACGACGACGACGCCGAGACCGACGACGACGATGATTGACGACGACGGCGGCGACGACGGCGACGACGACGACGTCGACGACGACGAGGCACCGAGAGCGCCCCAGACCCGAGCCACCCCCAAGGGAGTCTCCGCGGGCTCTTGCTGGAAATCCCGAGGCCCAGGGCCCAAGGGCAATCGAGTTGAGGGGCTTGCGAGATCCACTTTGCCCGCGGCGTAGCGCTCGATCCTCCAGCCGACATCCTCGAGCCCCCCCCCCCCCACCCGTCCCCCATCCTCCTCCTCCTCCTCCTCCTCCTCCTCCTAATCCCCCTGATCACCCCCCTCCCCCATTCCCCTCCTCCTCCTCCTCCTCATCATCATCATCCCCTCTCTCCTCCTCCCCCTCCTCCTCCTCCCTCATCCCTCGTCCTCCTCCGCCTTCATCCTCCCTCATCCTCCTCCTCTTCACCCTCCTCGCCCTCATCGTCTCCTCCTCACCCTCTCAATCCTCATCCTCCCCCTCCTCCTCCTCCCTCCTTCCTCCTCCTCCTCCTCCTCCTTCCTCCTCCTCCTCACCTCTTCCTCCCCTCCTCATCCTCCTCCTCCTCCTCCTCCTCCCCTCCTCCTCCTCCTCCTCCGCCTCCTCCTCCTCCTCCTCCTCTCCTCCTCCTCCTCCTCCTCCTCCTCCGCATCCTCCTCATCGCCCTTTTCCTCCTCCTCCTCCTCCTCCTCCTCCTCCTCCTCCTCCAGGGGTAGGACGTCAGCTATGACGCGAGCGCACCTAGCGTGTCCCTCATCCCCCTCTCCCACTCACAACCCACCCCTGCCCCGCCGTCATAGCCGTTTTGGCTCAATCAGCTGCACGATTCGATGGAGCCTCCTCACAAGAGGGCCAGGCTCGCAGAATTTGGGAGAGACAGTTATCTTACATCAGCAGCACTATCTGCGGTGTTGAAAAAACTAGCGGAGGAGGACCTTCCAGAACATTGCTCTGCATCAACACATCGGCGGGCTATTCAAGATATTGCCCACCAGCAGAGTAGTTTCGGCAATTTGCTTCAGTTGGTCAAGGTGCCAGCCTCAAAAAAGGGAACCGTAGATGTGTGGGCGCAGGATCCGTTCGCCTTTCTCGAAGTTGCGATGCGGGACAGCTGCGATTTCAGGGAGGTAGTGGTGGATGCTTGGAACCGCAGCCAAAACAAAATGTCAATCATCGTGTATAGCGACGAGATAACACCAGGGAGCCCGCTTCAGTCGTCAAACTTGCGAAAGGTCCAGTGCATGTACTGGAGTTGGCAAGAGCTCGGCTTCCCAACTTTACAGAATGAGCTCTCATGGTTCACAGTGTGTGCCTTGAGGGCCAGCGAGGTTCAGAGACTACCAGGCGGGATGGCAGAGCTGTACAAATATGTGCTCCGCTTTTTTCTGGGCCACCCGCGGAGCCGAGACCTTCGACACGGCGTTGCGTTTTTCGTTCCAGGTGAAGGCGCCGCGAGGATCTTGCATGGCGCGGTGTCGGTGCACATCGCCGACGAGAGGGCGCACAAATTTGCGACTGGTGCGAAGGGGGCCACTGGTATAAAGTTGTGCGGCAGGTGTCGAAACGTGTGTGTTCACTGGAGTAGCCTCATCCCTGACAGTGGCAATTACCTCATCGGCAGCGATTGCACGGACGTGGGGAAGTACGATCTGCACACCGACGAAGGCATCCATGAGATACAAGCGAGGCTGGCAGAGTTGAATGCGAATAACCCGAGCCGCTTGGCTGATATGGAGACCTTGTTCGGCCTTGCCTACATCGAGACTTCATTTCTACAGGGCCCTGATTTGAAGTTTCCCCTGGCTTCCTGCTGGGCGTGGGACTGGATGCATTGCTACTTGATCGGAGGGGTTTTCGCCACGGAGTTCGAGCTGCTGATGGGCCAGCTGCAATCGGTATACCTTGGGGCTTCCGCCTTCCACGCCTACCTTCAAAAGTGGGAGTGGCCGAAAGGGTATGCGCATGCTAAAAAGGTTTGTTTGAAGGGTGATGGGCACGACCCCAATGGATCGGCGTCTGAACTAGTGAGCGTGGTACCCGTACTGGAAAAGTTTCTGTCTGACGTTGTTCTACCTTCGGGCGCGTTCCCCGATCATGTGGCGAGTGGCTTGGCTGCTTGCCATGTGATCTCGCTGCTGCCGGTAGCAAACAGTCAGTGCGTAACGCCCGCCGAGCTGCACGATGCTATACAGTTGCACTTGACACTGCAGAAAAAGTGTTACAGCCTCAAGTCGTGCTGGAAACCGAAATCGCATTGGGTTACCCATTTACCTGAACAGATGGAGTCCCAAGGAATGCTGCTCAGCACGTTTTTACACGAACGTAAGCACAGGGTGGTCAAAACAATGGCCACAGGGCGCCATTCGACCACAGCTTACGATCGTGGGCTGATGGAAGAAGTTACGGTCCAACACCTTTCAGACCCCAAGCACAAAATCAGGGGTATCGACCTGCTGTCCCCCAGGCCGCCCAGCCGTAGGATGCTCGATGCTCTGAAAAGTTGCTTGTGGATTGATCCATCTTGGGAAGTTGTCACAGCTAGGTGCGCTTCGATCCACAGTAGGGTGATACAGATGGGGGACGTTGCAGCTTTCACGTTCGCCGACGGCACCGTCGGCTTCGTCCACGTTTGGTTTCACGTGCGAGTCAACCACCACTTGCTTAGTTGTGTTTCGCGGTGGCCGACGCTTGAGATGCGAGATAATCACGCGACGTGTGTTGTAGATAGCTCGCCCGTGCTCGTTCGGTCCACACATCTCATTGAACCTTGCATTTACTCTGCTGCGCCTGAAGGCCAGAGAACGTCAGTTCTTTTTCCAGGGCGGCTCCGAGTGAGAGCCGCCCGAAAGCTTACTTGAATAACGGAGGGAGTGGGAGGAGGGAGGAAAGGAATAGTATATACCCGCCGTACACCCCACCCCACACCCCTCCCCCCTCCCCTGTGGAGGGCGGGTCTCACGGTATACCTGAGGGAGGGGGGCAAGGGGATGGGAAGGGATGAGAGGGGAGAGAGGGTGGGATAAGGGATGGCGGGGAGGAGGGAGGGAGGGGTACAGCGAACGAAAGAGGGGTGGTCCTGAGGGGATTGCACCGCCGTCGTCATTGTCACCAACATCATCGCCATTATGTTCACCATCATCGTCATCATCATCACCGTCGACCGTGTCGCCGTCGTCGTCATCGTGATTATCATCACCTTAATCGTCACCACCATCGCCGTCATCATCATCAGCATCATCGCATCGACGTCGTCATCGTCATTGTTTTCGTCGCAATCATCGTCGTCATCATCATCCTTATCATCATCATCGTCAGCATCATCATCATCCTCATCATCGCGATCACCACCATCATCATCGTCAGCATCATCTTCCTCATCATCACGACCACCATCATCATCATCGTCATCACCATTATGATCATTACACTCGCTATCGTCATGATGAGGGAAGCAACGTGAGGGGCGGGGGAATGGAACGACGGCGGTGATGACGGGGAGGGCGGGAAGGACTGAGGGAAGGGATGGGAATGGGGATTGGAAGGGAGCGAAGGGAGGGATGGACGGAGGGAGGGAGTGGGGAAATGATGGGTGGGTGGAGGAATCGGCGGGGTGGAGGCATGGGAGGAAGCGGGAGGATGAAGGGACAGGGGTGAGAGAAAAAGGGGGGTCGGAGGGGGGAGGGAGGGAAGGGAAAGACACGGAGTATAGACGGGAAAGGAATGAAGGGTAATGGCGAGGAGGGCGGGATCGCTCAAACTCAGAATTGCGAGGAAGCCTCGAGCGGGGGCCGCTTTTCTGCTCTCATTCAGACTCGTGTGAGGATGTCTCGAGCGGGTGTCGTTTTCCTTGCCCCCCAAGAGGGGATGGGGGGGAAATGAGAGGAACGAGAAGAGGGGAGGGGCGATGCACTCCCGTTGCTTGGCTGCTGCTATTGTGTTCGGCCGTCGAGACCGATGGACCGAAAAAATGATGACGCAGGAAAAAAAGAGCTGGCCAAACTCACAAAATAAAACACTGGCGGGGAAAAAACAACAAGTTATAACGAAAAACAGCAACATCATGTTGTTAAAATATGTGTTCGATTCGCGAATCTTGGTTTTCAAAACACTAGTGTATGATTTTTAGCATAAAATGCCTAAAAATGTGAGGCCCGCCAAGTAGGTTAGGGTCCATTTGCTAAGTGGGTTAGGGGTTGCGCTAAGTAGGTTCGCGGGGGGAGGCTAAGCCAGATAGCGCGCTTAGCAGAAAGCTGCCAAGTTGGTTACTTAACCAGGTTCAAAGCGAGTACAAGTGCGTTAGAGAACTGCAGTTCGCTAATCCCGCTAAGCTACTGATTAAGTGCTTCTATCGCCCCGAACATGTTAGTAAGGCCAGTGAGGCTCCCAGTGGTGCGCCGACGCGACGCTGGCGCCGCTGGGGCACTGAGCGCCCGGGCGCGCTCCTTCGGCGAGGCAGACCAGGAGTCAGCGATCAGGAGGCGTCCGGATATTCATCATCATCACCAGCATCGCCATCATCATCCTCATCATCATCATCATCATCGTGATCAGCATGCTCGTCATCATCATCAGCATCATCATCCTCATCATCATCATCATCAGCATCCTCATCCTCATCTTAATCATCACCGTTCCTTTTCATTCCGCTTCCCTTTCCGTCGTCCTCATTCCTGTATCATCGTTGCTCCTCGTCTCATCCATCCTTATACACATCGTCCTCCATCCCCTCGTCCTCGTCTTCCTTTTCACTGTCTCCGTCTTCCTCGGCGCTCTCCTCGTCCGCCTCGTCTTCCTCATCCCCGTCATGCTGCCCAGACCCCCGACGCCCTGGTTTTTTCACAGTGCGGCTCCCGGGAGGCTGGGGCGTGGCTCCCCGGGACCGGCTTCTCGTCCCGAGCCGTTCCTTGCTAGGGCCCTGGGGCCGGGCGAGGGCCCCCGGATGCCGAAAATCGCAACGGAGGTCTCGATCCACTCCCCGAGGCCAGTTCCTCGTCCCGAGCAGTTTTTGTTACGGCCTTGGGGCCTGGCGAGCGCCCCCGGATGCCAAAAAACGTAGCAACGGAGGCCTCGACCCATTCCCTCTGGGACCGGCGTTTCATCCCGAGTCGTTTTTGCAGCCTTGGGCCTGGCGAGGGCCCCTGGATGCCGACAACAACAAAAAACGTCACGCGCCTTTTTTTGTCACGTCGAGAGGGGGTCTGGGTCCTCCTCGTCCTCCGCACTCATCGCATACACGGTTATCGGATCGGATCATCATGATTGTCGCGTATGCTGAGGGTGTTTGCTGCACAGTCGTACCCTGTATCTTCCCGACCCTTCCCGCCCATCACGACAACTGTCTTTCCCAACTCAGTTGGCAGAGAAACGGTCGGATCATCATGATTGTCGCGTATGTTGAGGGTGTTTATTGCACAGTCGAGCCTTGTATCTTCCCGACCCCTCCCGCCCATCACGACAGCTGTCGTTCCCAACTCCGTTCTGGCTCGAGCGCCGCCCGAGCCCACTCGGTACCGCCTCGGGTGATGGGCAAAATTCTGCCCCTCGCATGCTTCTGTGGCGGCCAAGGAGGGGCGTGACGACTAGGAGGGGGGACATCATGGCTGGGTGATTTCATTGCCCCATCTTCTTCTCTCAGTGCGCCCTCTGGTCTCCCCCTCGTCCGCACACATGCCTCAGGCCATGCTTTGCGAACCCCCCTATTGGACGCTCCCCTTCTGGACGCCCCCGGATGCTGATTTGGGTGAACACCCCCCGCGCCGCCAATTTGATATTGGCGGGCTGCGCCGTGATGTGTCGATCTGTCGACTGGCAGAAATACTTCGACCTGCTGGCGATGCCGACCAACATTGGATCGGGGGCAGGGGGGCGCCGTTGAAGTTTGCGCCGGCATCCCACCCCAGTCGCGCGGGTGATACCGCTTATGACACCCCGCCCCAGCGCCGAGAGCCCGGGTGGTGCCATGGAGGGCGCGGCCTACCTGGCCGGAGGCGAAGGCGGACGCGACGGCGACCAGGCAGGGAAATGGAGAAGTAGGAGGAGGAGGAGGAGGAGGAGGAGGCAAGAAGAGGAGGAGGAGTAGGAGTAAGAAGAGGAGGAGGAGGAGGAGGAAGAGGAGGAGGAGGAGGAGTAGGATGAGGAGGACGAGGAGGAGGAAGAAGAAGAGGAGAAGGAGGAGAAGCAAGAAGAGGAAGAAGAGGAGGAGGAGGGGGAGGAGTGGAAGGAGAGGGAGGAGGAGGAGATGGGGAACAACGAGGAGGAGATGGAGGAAGGGAAGGACGAGAAAATGGAGACGAGGAAACGAGGACGAGGAGAGGAGAAGGAGGAGGAGGAGGTGGAGCAGGAGGAGGAGGAGGAGGAGAAGGAGGAGGAAGAGGAGGACAAGAAGAAGAAGAAGGAGGAGGGAGAGGAGGAGGGGGACGAGGAGACTGGGAAGGAGAAGGAGGAGGAGCAGGAGAGCAGGATGACGATGATGATGATGATGATGATGATGATGATGATGATGATGCGGATGATGCGGATGATGCGGATGATGATGATGATGATGATGATGATGATGATGATGGTGATCATGATGATGATGATGATGATGATGATGATGATGATGATCATCATGATGATGATGATGATGATGATGATGATGATGACGATGTCGATCATGCTGATGATGCTGATGATGGTGATGATGGTGATTGAGATAATGATGATGATAATTTTCATAATATTATTCATACGCATATAGTACTAATAATAAGAAGAATAATAATGATGATGACGATGATGACGATGATGACGATGCTGATGATGATGATGATGATGATGATGATGATGATGATGATGATGATGATGATTATGATGATGATGATGATGATGATGATGATGATGATGATGATGATGATGATGATGATGATGATGATGGTGTTGATGATTATGATGATGATGATGGTGGTGATGATGATGATGCTGGTGATGCTGATGATGATGATGATGATGATGAGGATGATGATGATGACGATGACGATTACGATGAGGAGGAGGATGAGGAGGAGGAGGAGGAAGAGGGAAACGAGGGCAAGCAGAAGAGGAGAAGGAGGAGGAGGAGGAGGAGTAGAAGTAGGAGTAGGAGGATGAGGAGAACGAGGAGGAGGAAGAAGAGGAGAAGGAAGAGAAGAAAGAGGAGGAGGAGGAAAAGGACATGCCTGATGAGCCTGCGGCCTCCATCCGCTCGCGCTCTCCGCAGGAGGTCAGAGGCGACCGCGTTCGTGGTGGCCGTGGTCCTGGCGCTCCTGGTGAAGGGTGTGCTGCTGACTCTCTGGTGGGCTCTGGTGACCCCTGGGCTGCTGCTGCAGGAGCGAACTCTCGTCGAGTCCCCGCCGCCGCTGACGCTACCACTGGGACAGCTACGCCCCCGGCGACTGCACACACCTCCAGCCAGCCGCTGGCTCAAGGAGACCTTGACGACTACTTTGCGGCCTACAAGTTGGAGGTCGCTGCCACGATCGACGCAAAGTTCAACTCCATCCGAGGGGCTGTGGTCAAGGACGTCACGGACCACACTGAGGGCTTGGTGCGCGCCGTCGCCGCCGGCCAGGAGAAGGTCAACATCCAGCTCCGTGGGGAGATCAACGAGATGCAGCAGCGGATTGCCTCATCGGAGAAGCAGCAGCTGGCCTTCTCGGAGCAGCTGGAACAGATGCGGGCGGCTCTCTACGTGGCGGAGTCTACAATCACGGTCAAGGACCTGGACGGCCATGCAGAGTGGGACAGGGCCCCAGACACGGGCATCCTGGTCGCGAACACCACAGCCAATGTGGATCGAGAGGTACTCAGCGGTGTCCTGGCGCCGTGGCTACGTGAAGCAAAAATACCTGATGATGACTGGAAGCTGCTCGGATCGACTCCATCAAGGCGCTTCATCATCCAGTTCAAAGGAGACATCAACGGGCGCAGGCTGCAAGAGGGGCTCTCACAGATATCACGGGCGCATGGAAACAATTTTCGGTCAACACGATTGAGGGTGGCGAATCGAGAGTCTTCGTGGGAATGGACAAATCACCGAAGCAAGTACGAAGAGAGATACAAACCAAAGCCATGGCTGCTGCGGTGCGTGAGCAATTCCCAAACCTTCGGACTCGCCATGATCGCCAACTTGGAGTTGTATTCTTGGATGGTTCCCCTTGCGTGCAGGTACAAGTGGGAAATGAGAGAGATGATAGCACACGTCTTTTATGGAACTGTTCCCTCGTGCAAAAGCATGCGGTCAATAAGGGCGCGCTCACGGCCGCGTTCAATAACAAGTTCCACACGGAGGAGAGAGTTCAGTGGCAAATTTAGCAGGACTCTCAACGCATGGCATGAGAAGCTACGAGAGCGACCTCTGCAGGAGATAAAGTTTGCGACGTGGAACACCCGTGCCCTCCTTCACCACAAGCCAGACATCCGCCGCAAGAAGGCCGCCAATCTCAAAACGTTATGTAAAGGTGCTGGGGTGGTTGCACTGCAAGACGTGCATGGATCTCGGTCTGACATGCTCAGGCTCCTCTACGACCTCCAGATCAAGGCGGCGTGCTTCTCCTCGTTGCATGCGCGCGATGCTGGAGGTGTGGTCACGCTGCTGCCGCAGATGACACAGGCCGAGGCTGATGAAGCAGTTCGTGATGAACGGATAAGAGTTTCTGAGCTGGTCCCTGGCAGGGTTCTGCGAGCTGCGATCAAGGCCCGTGCTGATGATGAGCGGCCTGACGCTATGCTGGTGGTATACAATGTGCACAACTTTGGTCTGACGGCTCAGCAGGTTTCCTCTATCTCCTCTCGTATTTCGGCGGAGGCGGAGCAAGCGGCCCTGCAGCCGCATAAGATGACTCTCATCGCCATGGGCGACCTCAACTACACGGAGGCGGCCCCGATGCACTTGCACGTACCTGAGATCGACAAGGGGTTGATCATACCTCCGAGGCACAGGGGGCGTGCTGATTTATGGGCTGCGGCAATGAGCGAGATGACTGAGTTGGACCCAGAGGCACCGACGCACGATATTCATGATGATCAACGACTTTCTCAGCTTGACAAAGTGATGATAAGCACGCCAGGGTGGTTACTTCTTCAATGGTAGATCAGTGCGACGGTCATGCAGTACCCTGAGGAGCTCTTCAAGCAAGGCGTGTCCGACCATGCGCCGCTGTGCATCACATTCGGCTCGCGGCCTCAGAAGGCGGTGGAGGACCAGGCGGCGCCGCGCTTCCTATGCCGGGCTCCTGGGTACAAACAATATCTCAACCCCCTCCTCCGACAGTCGGACCTGATGAAATTGCCGACGATTGCGAAATGGGCTGAGTACAAACGTCTGCTGAGGGAAGCGGCTCGCCTGACCAGGGACAAGCTAGTGAGTGCTAGAACACCCCCGTTGGAAGCCAAGATGATCATGTTCCGATCTATATCGAGGGCTGTGCATTTTAACCTAGTGAATTTGGCTCGGACCCTTCTTGCGACCACGACGGTTGCGTCGGAGTTTTCTGAGATCTCGGATGATTATATTGTTTCGCTTTCCTGGCCGATGAATTTTTGGAGGCAGTATGAGCAGCTTCAGCGTGATCTCGTGGAGGGCCGTGTGAACCGTGCTGAAACTGCTCTGAAGGACTCCCCTGTATATGCTGAGAAGAAAAGAATTCGAGCTCACGTCAGAGCTGAGAGGAGGCGCGCCAAAATGTGGGCTCCGAAGGGGAAGTCGTTGCCGCTGCAGGCTGTGGTCGACCCTGCGCGTGATGAGGTCCTTGTGTCCTCTGCGGAGATGGCGTCTTCCCTTCGGTCTCACTGGGCCCCTGTTTTCGCCCCCCGCTCGACGTCGCAGAGGCACCTCGACCAGTGCCTAGACAAGCATGTGCATGTTTTTGACTGGTCATTGGCTGCGCCGCCGTCGATGGGGTCGATTGCGCACGTGATCCATGGCGCGAAACCCACGGCTCCTGGGCCTGACTGCCTTCCGTACGCGGCATGGCAGCAATCTTCGCTTTCGCGAGCAATCCTGTATGAACTAATGATCGAGCTACTTGCTGGTGCCCCCCTCCTGTCTCCCTCAGCGACCTCCTTCTTATCTTTGCGCCAAAGGGTCGCGAAGAGCGGGGTAGTACCTTTGTCATGGAATTCCCGCAGGACACACGCCCCCTTGCCATAACAAACACAGATGTCAAGATTATCTCGTCAGCCTGCAACCAGCGAATTAAAGGGTCGATTGCAGCACAAGCCCACAAGGATCAGAGAGGCTTCTTGCATGGTAGGAACTTCCTAGATAATGTGGTGCTTCTGGACTCGGAAGCGCGCATTGCTGGGATGCACCCTGAAGCTGCGAGCAGAATGCCTTCCCTCCTCTTCCTCGGCTTTGGCAGCGCCTTCCCCTCCCTTCTCCATCAGTTCCTGTGGGCTGTGCTTGCAAAATCAGGTTTCCCAGAAGGGTTTTTGAGCCTGACCCAAGCGACCTACACGTTCGCGGCGGCAAAGATTTCCCTGCTCGGATGCCTCCAGACGTTTTGCATCATCACCTCAGGCATCATGCAGGGTGCTCCTGACTCAGGATCGCTTTGGGCTCTAATCATGGACCCCCTAATCAGAGACATGCGCAAAAGGTTGAAGAAACACCCAGGATCGGCTGTGGGGGTGTGTGCGGATGACGTGGGGGCTCTGGTGGGTGATCTTCGGGCTCTTGCGCGTCTCGGTTTTTTTTACGCGGCAGGATTGTTGGCAGGATTGAAACTCAAGATGCCGAAGTGTAGGCTGGTCCCTGTCCACCAAGCCTTCAGCGAGGTGGTCAGATCCCAGGTAGCGGCTGCCCTTGTGGGGATTGCCCCGCGGTGGAGCGGCATGCCCATCGTGGGAAGCGCGGAGTATTTAGGCGCGTGGCTCGGTCCTGAGGCGAAGGAGGAGGTGTGGGCGAGGGCGTTTCGGGAGTGGGCGGGGGTCATGCGAAGCCTTGCAGAGACCGCTGCCCCGCCGTCGATCATGATTGCTATGTGCAATAGTCGGGCTGTATCGAAGTTTGGATATCTGGCTCAGCTGTCTCCGATCCCCGAATCTATTTTAAAGTGGGAATCTTGGGCACTCCATAAGGTTCTGAGGATGCCCCCATTCTCTTGGCCACTCGATCAGCTGTTGGCCCCCAGACAGTGGAGTAAGCTCAGGCCCATCTCGCTTCGTGTCCAATGCGCTGCTGCCCCAGTCAGATCTGCCCGCGCTACTGTCACCAATTGGAAGCCCTTGTGGGCGAAAATTCGGGCTGGGGCTGAGCGTGCTCCCCCCATGACTCAGTACTTGGGTGGATCGTGGCGTCCTACCGTCTGGAAGAGTGTGCCGATTGCCCAAGTGCTTGCCGAGGCCGCTCCGGGTTTCCCAGGTTCTGCCCGTTGGCGGGCTCCGATGGCGACTGCGCTGAGAGCTTTGAAGGAAGCGCTGTCGGAGAACCCGAGGGCCCCTGTCCAAAAGACGCTGGCCCGTTCGCTGGCTAGCTCGTTGTATCAGGAAAATCTGGCCCCAACGATTTTCAAGCGCCTGGTGAAGTGGGCCTCCCGCCCTCCGTCGAAGCGCGCGCTGGCGGGATGCGACTGGCCCGCGATGAGAGACGCGGTAGCCGAGCTCCCACCTGCACGGCAGGCATCGGCACTTAAAACGGTGGTGGGTGGGTGGACGACGGAGAGGAGGATGACTCAAACTGATGTGCTGCAAATTCGGATGCACGGATGCTGTCGACTCCCAGTCCCGCTATCGTATGTGCCCAGCTTTGTGGGCTGCTATATCCATTGCGTGGCACCCTGAGATACCAGTCGAAGGATACCTGGATGCTCGACTTGGCCTGGCACGCTCTTTGTCACCAGAGAGGCGAGCCATGGCATTGCAGAGACTGGTACTAGCTTTTTACATGTATAATTCAGTTAAGGGACTGGGAGTGACGGTGGATGATGCAGAGATTCCAAGTCATGCCCGTGCTGCCAGGGCGCAGATGGTGCGAGGAGGGGGAGGAGCAGCTTCATCCGAGCTACGTGCGAGGAGGGGGAGGAGGAGGAGGAGGAGGAGAAGGAGGATGATGAGGAGCAGGAGGAGGAGGAGGAAGAGGAGGAGGAGGAGGAAGAGGAGGAGGAGGAGGGGGTCGAGGAGGAGGGGGGAAGAGAACACGACGGAATGGTGGGGATCCAGCTCTCGGCCTTCTGAGAGTGATGATGATCGAGGGTAGTGATGATGATGCTGATGATGATGGTGATGGTGGCGAATATGATGATAATGATGATGGAGATGATGCGGATGATGGCGATGGCGATGGTGATCATGATGACGATTGTGCTGACGATGCTGATGTTGGTGGCGATGATGATGATGATTATGATGATGATGATGCTGTCGAGGATGATGATGCTGATGATGACGATGTTGACGATGATGATGATGCTGATGGTGAATGATGACGATGCTGATGATGATGATGATGGTGATCCTGGTGATCGTGGTGATGGTAATGGTGATGGTGATGGTGATGGAAAGGGAGATGGAGAGGGTGGTGTTGCCGATGGTGATGCTGGGGGTAATGATGAGGATGCGAATGATAATGAGTATGATGCTGATGGTGATGCTGATGACGGGAATAATGATGATGGTGATGGTGACGACGACGATGATGATGATCTTGGTGGTGATGACAACGATGGTGCTGATGATGATGGTGAGGATGTTGGTGAGGCTGATGGTGATGCTGATGGTGAGGGTGGTGGTGATGATGATGATGAGGAGGAGGATGAGGATGAGGAGGAGGATGAGGATGAGGAGGAGGATGAGGATTATGGTGATGATGTGGATTTCCATGGTGACGAGGAGGAGGAGGAGAAGGAGGAACTTGATGAGGAGGAAAAGCTGGATGAGGAGGAGAATGAGGAGGAGGAGGAGGAGGAGGAGGGCGGAACGAGGATGATTTCGATGCAAGGAGGGGGAGAGAAGGGAGTGGTGGAGGAGGAGGAGGAGGAGGAGGAGGAGGAGGGGGGCGAGGGCGAGCAGGAGGAGGGGGGGGAGGAAGACGAGGAGACGAATACTAGTAAGGAGGAGGAGGAGGAGGAAAAGGAGGATACGGAGTGGAGTGGGGCAAACCGAGACGCGGTCGAGCGGGTCCCCCGCGCCCGCCGCGCTCAGCCGCTCGCGGTCATCGCGAGCGAGGCGGCGCGCCACGGCGCGGCGCAGGACCGAGGGCCCCCGCCCACAGGCATGTGGCGGTCAGACCCTCGGTCTGTGGCGAAGCACCACGGCCTGCGGCCTGGCCAGCGGCCCGCCACGCGGGCACCCTGGCCTAGCCGCCTCAGCCGCGCTGCCCGCGGCAGGCTGGCGGCGGTCCCGCCACCCGCCGCACCAGCTCGCCGAATGACATGGCGGGCTGCAGCGGGGGCGGGAGGGGCGGCCGCGGCGGCTGCACTGGTGGCCGCGCCGTCCCGCGCGCACGTGGACCTCGGCCAGCGTCGCGGCGCAGGTCGGCAGCTCCAGCAGGAGCCCCGTTCGTGGAGCTTGGGCCTTCGGCCGTCACGGGCTGGCCCTTCTCCTCGACGAGCTCCCGCTGCTCCAGCTCGAAGTCGGGGATGACGTCGGCCACGGCGTCGCGACGACGTCGGGCTCGACGTCGAGGTCTGCTCTGCCCTCGCCCGACTCGGACTGGTCCGTCGTCTCGACAGGCTCCCATTGCTCCAGCGCGCCGTCGGGGATGACGAAGGTCTCGACGTCGGGAACGGCGCCGGGCTCGGCGCCGAGGCCCGACTTGAGCGTGGCGGTGGCTGCCGTGACCAGCGAGCTCGCGACGCGGGCCCCCCTTGCAGCCGAGCTGGGCTGGTCGCAGCTCAGCCATCTGCGAGTTGGGGCGCTGCTCGGCTCACTGGGCCCAGCAGCGGACGGGGGATCCGTAGCTAGGGAGGGCGCAACGCTCCTCGGGAGAGCAGTGTCACTGAGGGCAGCCATCGCCAGCCCTTCCTCCGAAGCCGTCGACCCGTCTTGCTGGGTACCCATGGCCTCGCTGCAGCGCCCCGCGCCAGCCACGTCAGCGCCTCCCGCTGCGGCCCGCCCAGCATCGCCACGGCCCTCGGCAGCGGCGCAGCGCGCGATAGCCGCAGTGGGGTGCCTGGTGCGCTCCGTGTCCAGCACGACGTAGTCGCCATCCGCGATGGTGTCCGAGGAGTGCCCCAGGACGAGGGCGAGCACATCGAAGTCCATCTGCTCGGTGCTGGGCGCTGCGTCGAGCTCCACGTCACTGCTTGCACCTCAGCGCGCCGATATGGACCGGTCACGAGCTCGGACAGCGGGACCTTCTAGGCTCGGTTCCGAGGCGTGGGCGCTGCGATGGCAGTCCCCGACATGACTGACCACTACGCCACGCTCATCACCTCCCCCAGCGAGATCGACACCACCATCACACTCAGCAGCAGGTGCGGCACGCACTTCCGCCGCAGGTCCTCCAGCGTGCGGTCTGGCGCACGAGCTGTGCACCCGCGCGGTGGGCGGCTTCGCGCCACGGGCGCGCCTGTGCCTGCCTCCATCAACGGGGACTTCGAGCTGATCTGAGCCCGAGCCGTGGACCATGTCGTGGCTCATGTGCGCCCCCCTCGTCATTGTCCGTCTGGATGTCGCCCATGGAGTGGTCGCGTGGCTGTGCCTTCCTTGGAGGGGGGGGGGGGGGGCTTGGGCGCTCCCAGAGCTGCTCCCCCCCCCCCCCCCCCCCTGGCCATCGCGCCGGCAGCGCCAGCAGCAGCCCTCTGGCGAGGGCTAGCGGGGCTTGTGGCGCTCAGCGGGCCCGCGGGCACCACGACCTCCACGTCGCCCACGCCCAGATCGATGCCGAGCTTTGGCGCGCGTGGCGACGGCGAGCCGGGCAGCCGCGACGGCCCGCCAGGACTTTGCAAACTGACGCCTGTGGCGACGGAGCTCGGCGCCCGCGTTGGCGCACCAGGACTTTGCGATTTGAATCCATGGAGTCGTAGAAGGCCTTGACATCGAGTATGGCGGGCGCGTGCGCCGTGCCCATCGCGCTGTAGGCTTTCTCGTCAGTAGCGCGGACGAAGGCCTCGAAGACGGCGGCGCCCCCACGGACCGCGGCGTTCCATGGCGGCGCCGTGTCCTGACCCCAGTCCTGGATGACGGGCTCGCGAGCTTGGCTCCAGATGCGGGTGATCATGCAGAGGATGCCGATCACGCGCTCGCCCCCAGCTTTTTTGGCCAGCAGTTGCCCCGAGACCAAATGCAGCTGCCATGGCTAACAGCCCACCTGCTCGCACTCTGAGTACAGGCCGAGAAGCTCGTTGAGGGCGCAATCGGGTAGTCGCTCGACACCAGTAGGACGTAGTTGGTCGACGCCCCTGCTTGCGCGAGGGCGCATGCGTTTCAAGGCGGCTCTCAATTGGGAAAGATCCAGCGCAGGAAGGCCCTCGAGGCCTAGCATCTCAGGCAGCTCGTTCCAGAAGGTGTCGACGGCGTGCCTTCCCTCATGATAGGGTGCCCACAGCTCGTGCCAGACCCTGGCCTCGTGATCCACCAGGTCGCGGGGGTGGACGAGGGGCTGGCATCCTTGTGGGTCGAACATCTCGTCGGCCAGGTCGGGCTGCCCCTTCAAGGACTTGAAGAGCACCGACAGGCACTGCGGCGTGACGACCCAATCCTTGAAGCTGCGCAGGGAGGCGCCGACGGCACGACCCCGCGCACCGCGCAGGCTGCGCAGCACGACCCCCGGCACATGTTCGACGGGTTGGACGGGCAGGCGTGGCAGAGCGCGAAGGTCCCAACGAAGACTGGCCCATGTGATGGGGGGCTCCTCAGCAGTTGCCCCACGAGACCGGCGACCCCCACCTCGGCCAGCGGCGAGAGCGCGTCGGGCATGTGCAGGAGCATCCTGAACCAGACGGCGACACTCGGCGGCAGCGCGGCGGCGCTCGGCAGCAGCAGCGCGCGCAACAGGGGCGCTGCCGACGACCCCCTTGGAGTAGTGCACGAACTTCCCAGAAACAGTGCGTAGTGCCGCCCACCAGCCCACAGCGTAGTCGTTGTCGGTGACCTCGGCGTGGATGGTGCGCTGGGCCGCTGACACCTGGCACACGCCGTCGTCTCGAGAAAGGCATCGGCCATGTTGGGGTTCTCGTTCATGCCGACGCGCGGCCGCTCCGACTTGGCGAACCCATGTGGCGCAAGCGTCGCTGAGAGGCCCAATGACCTTGGCACAGACGCGGTAGGCGGCCGACTCGCCGATTGCTCCCCACGGAGTAGATGCTGGGGCTGTGGCGTTAGCCGCTCGCTCACACGTATGCTCCGATATCCAGTAGGGAACGTCACCTCCGTGATCTGGGCTGTCGTCGCACGCGGGCGAGATGACGGTGACAGGGTGGGACGCGAGGGGCTGTGATTGCCGCGCCCCAGAGCCAGGGAGATTCTGGAGATTGATTTCCGCCAACCTCCTCAGCCGCCACTTGGCCGCCGTCCACTGGCCCGCGGTCCGAGGCCTCCTCTAAGACCTGCTCGACCTCGGAGGGCTCCTCGATGCCCGCGTGCGAGGGAATGCCCTGGCCGTCGTCCTCGTCCAGGCACTCGAAAGGGTCGGCGTAGTCCCCGCCCATGGAGTGGCGCTTGGGAGCGCCATGGGCCTGGGGCCAGCCGCCTTCGCCTTTGCCGGCAACTGATGTAGCTCGGCTAGACGTAAGAGTGACCTCTCGCCGGAGTGACCTTTGGTGCGGGCCCAAACGGGTCCCCCAATCGCCGAACGCGCTGCGATATCAGCGGCTTGCGCTCTCGGTTTTGGCTACCCCGCGCCCCCCGAATGCCGCGCGCCAAAGGTCACTCTTACCCAGGGTCACTCTTGCGTGTAGCCGAGTAGCGTCGCGAACGGCTGTCAGCAGCGGCGACTCGGCGAACGCGCTGAGGCTGCGGGTGCTGGGCTGGGGCGGCCTGCCAAAGGATGCGCCTCTCTGTCTGGCGGGGGGCGCATCGCTCTGTGGCGGCGGCAGCAGGAAGTTCTCAACTTCATCAGCCCACGTGTCGTCACCGTCGCTGGAGAAGAACCCTTCGCCGTCCGTATCATCGGTTGACATGTCAGCTTTGAGTGCCCCCGACTGGCTGCCGAAGGCCTCCTTCAAGAAATCGCCCCGCTTGAGACGAGTGGCGTCTCTGCGGGGGCGCGCCTCGCACCGCTTGGCGGAAGCTGTTGGCGGCGGGCGGGGTCGCGCGCCCGCGGGCAAGGGTCTGGGCGCCACCCAGACGGCGCGTCATCAGCTGCCGGCCGCTGCCGATGGGGCTCCACCGCGAGGCCGCAGTGGGTCTTCCAGGGGACGGCCTGCACGTCTCGAAACCCAGTGACGTACGGTAGGCAGGAGGTCGAGCACAGGCCGTAGTCGACGTGCGACCACGCGGTGCCCGCGGCGCAGGTGAACGTCGCACTGCATTGAAGCGCGCGCCCGCCGACCCGCTCCACGAAGCCACGCTGCTGCAACACCGACGGCCCCGTGGTGAAATCTCCGGGCACCAGCCAGGGCAGCTGCAGGGCCGCGAGCAGCGCGCCGAGGCGAGCGCACCTGCGTAGGTTATCTCCCGCCCAGCCAGGGGACGAGAAGGCAGAGCAGATAATGGCCACCGCGGCAGACCCCTGCATGCGCAACACGCCGGCCTGGAAGCCGTCCAGGTCGGATGGGGGCTGGGGCGCGCAGCTGCCTGGGCGCTGGCGCGGTGGTTTCCAAGCGACGCACGTGGAGATGCTGACGGGCGAGCAGCCACCCACCACCCTTGGCGCCCCCTCCGCTCGAGGCACGGGCGGGGTTGGCGTGGGCCCGCCATCCAGCGCGCTTTCCCTTGCGCGCCCACTCCTCCAACTTGGCCGAGGATCGAACGTGTGTCTCTGCGAAGCCAAGGAAAACGTAGTCGGCGCGCTCCTTCTCCACGAACTCCCAGGCTTGCGGCCCCATCGCAATGATGTTCGCGAAAAAGAGAGTGCGACCGGGGGGAGGGCTCGCCACGATCCACACGCGCCCCGTCGATGATGAGCCCTCTTCCTGGCGCCGAGGCTCCGAAGCCGCAGTCGGCTGCGACTGCGGGAGCTGACCCCTCAACACCAGGGAAAGCATCATGATTGTCAAAACTGTGCGGCTGCGCGCCGCTGCCAGCCGCGCCAGCGGCTACAGCTGAAGCCGCTGGCGGCGCCTGGCGTCACAGGCTGCTGCCCTCGGCGTCGGGCGACGCCGCATGTGCGGCCTCCGACGCAGCAGCTGGGCCAGCTGAGCTTGGGGCACTGCGAGCTGCCGAGGCCATCTTCACTTGCTCGGCGGCCTTGAACTTGGCCTGGCTCAGCTTGGCAGCCGCCGCGGCCAGCGCGGGGTCGCCTGTCTTCTCGGCAGTGGCTTCTGGAGCACCTCCAGTGTTGTTCGCAGCGACACCGTCGTCAGGGGCCGCTGCTGCTGCAGCTGCCGCAGCGTCTGTCGCTGCTGCTGCGTGAGCTGCTGCGGGTGCTGCTACCGCAGGTGCTGCTGCGGCTGGCGCTGATGCGGCGGGTGCTGCTGCCGCCTGCGCAGGGTCCTGAGCGTCGCCGTTGCCGCCCTTGCGCTTCTTGGCCAAGCGCTGGCTGCTGGTGGCGGCGAGGCGCTGCGCGGCGGCCAGCTTCTGGCGGACCTCCCCCGAACGGGACTGGAGGAGGTCCTTCGCCGCGAGTAGCTCCTTGCGGAGGCTGGCCAAGCTGCCGCGCTCCTGCTCGTCGAGCTCCTCCACCACGCCGGGAGAGAAGATGGAGTCGCCCCAGCGCAGCTGGAAGAGCTCGGCCGACTCCTCGGCGGCCGTTGCCCCGGCAGCGGCCCCCGCAGCGGCCGCAGGGGCGCCCGGCGCCGCCACCACCGCGGCTGCCTTCTGCTTGGCGGCCTCGGCCTCGGCCAGCAGCCGGGCGAGCTCCCGCTCACGGGCCTCGGCCGTGCCCAGGCCTGAGCGGCAGCGCGGGACTTGGCCCGCCGCGGCCTGGCGCCGCCTGTGGAAGTCCTCGCACTCGCATGCGGCCTTGCGGAGCGCGTCGTCCAGCGTCGGCCCCTTCGCCTTTGCCCTGGCCGCCGCAGCCTGGGCGTGGGCCTCGACGACCCTCAGCGCCGCGGCCAGCTCGGGGGGCACCGAGCTGTCGCGCGCAGGGCCCCCTGGGCGCTGCAGCTGGTCGGTCACGGCCCCGCCAGCGCCAGGAGCTCCCCAGGGCCCGCCGCGCCCGCGCCCGCCAGCACCACGACGAGGTCGAGGCTGGGAGGGCACGCGGAACTGTGCCACCTTGGAGCCGCAATGGCAACGCCAGTTCTGGGCTTCCAAGAATTCGTCCCATTCACAGGGGCGGCAGGACGAACATCGGGACCAGGGCCGTTCGAACGAGACCCTCGTGCGTCCGACTGAGCTCGGCCGACGGGAGGCGCTGCGCCCCATCACGAAGGATCTCGGGCGGCCTCCAGCTACCTTTGAAACTCGACTTCCGAACTGTTTGCGCCGAGTCGGCACCGCACTGTCACCAGCTGCCGCCCGACAGCTTATAGCGCGCGGCCCCAAGAACGCCTCGCGAAGGCTCGGCGCGACCCCGCGGCCCCGTTCCAGGGGCGACGGAACCAAACGGTTTCTGCCAGGAGGACACGGAGGAGCAGGAGGAGGAGGAGGAGGAGGTACAGGAGGACCAGTGTAAACGCAAGACTCATCAACGATGTTGCAGCTCCCCCCCGCGAAGCAACCTCTTCACAGGCCCCTGCAAGGGTTCATCTTCACTAAAGGAAGTCCCCCGTTGGACAACAACCGTTAACATAATCCTCAACTGTGCCGGAACACCAATCATGGGCTGGCAACGCCGCGAATCACCGTTACTGTTGCGCCTTGCCGATCATGAATCGTGCCAGAACACAACATCTGGGACTTCAACATTCCGAATCAACATATCTGGTGCGCCCTGACAGTCCGACGTCGTGACAAAAACACCATGTCTGGCACGTTGGCGATGAGAATCTTTGGAACTGCCGTCAACCCTTAGCACGAATATGCGCGGCGCTAAGGCGAGAGCCACATGTTGAAAAAGAGTCGCCCTCTATCTTTGAAGCTCTCGCAATTTGTTATGACGATTGCGCGCGGCGCTAAGGCGAGAGATATATCCGTAAGGGCTTCGCCCCCTGCCGCCGGCCCCCTCTCTCGGAGAATGGGCCATGGAAGAGCTAAGTCATGAGGCTTTGGCGCTGTCGTGCAGCAGTATCGGAACTTCATGCGAGGCCGATTCGCAATCGGCAAAACCAACTGATCACAAGAGGGGTTACCACACAGGGCGATTGGTAAGACGTGTATGGTTTACGAGCTTGGTTACCACACCTTGGGATTAAAGGGCCGAGGGAGTACTCGCAGTTTGGGTTACCACGCCTTGCGATGGATGTGCGTGAGGGGTGGCACCGAATTTCAGAAATGTGGCAAATCCCCTGTGTTTTTGGACCCTGACCCCGCGGATCTGCGTGAGGGGTGGCACCGAATTTCAGAAATGTGGCAAATCCCATGTGTTTTTGGACCCTGACCCCGCGGATCTGCGTGAGGGGTGGCACCGAATTTCAGAAATGTGGCAAATCCCATGTGTTTTTGGACCCTGACCCCGCGGATCTGCGTGAGGGGTGGCACCGAATTTCAGAAATGTGGCAAATCCCCTGTGTTTTTGGACCCTGACCCCGCGGATCTGCGTGAGGGGTGGCACCGAATTTCAGAAATGTGGCAAATCCTCTGTGTTTTTGGACCCTGACCCCGCGGATCTGCGTGAGGGGTGGCACCGAATTTCAGACATGTGGCAAATCCTCTGTGTTTTTGGACCCTGACCCCGCGGATCTGCGTGAGGGGTGTCGATTTCGAGCCCCCCCAGCAATTCAGACAACGCGCCCAGGAGACGCTAAAAATCCCGTTTGGGTCTCCCCCCCCCTCGCGCGGTCAATCAACTAGTTACAGTAACCAGCAAGAAGCAGAACTGTAACACTGGAAACTGCAAGCTACAATTGGTACTGGAAACTGCGAACCCGTGCCTCGCAGCCTGGTGGCCCCACAAGGGGGCCGGCGGATTTTGAAAATGGCCCGCCCTCCATCCATGAAAATCTTGCATGTTTAAAACGATTGTGTGCGGCGCTAAGGCGAGAGCTAACCACCAGTCCTCAATCCGTGAAACCCATGCACATGTTTAAGACGGATGTGCGCGGCGCCAATGCGAGAGCCACATTATGAAAACCACCCGCCCTCCATCCGTGAAGCTCTTGCAAATCATTAATGCGAGTCTGCGCATCGCTAAGGCGAGAGCCACATCTTGAAAACCACCCGCCCTGCATCTGCGAAGCTGTTGCCAATTCTGAAGCTCCAAGATCATAAATGGTAAGGAACTCAAGCGAAACGCCAGGCCCGCCCTTCCGATTTTCTTCGGTGTGCGACAGGGGGGAGTTATTCACAAGAAAAAAGAATGGAGGAGGGGGGGACAGAACTAGGAAGGGGGATAGGGGGTCGGCCAGGCCGGTCGAGGGTGATGATGATGGTGATGATGGTGATGGTGATGATGATGTTAATGCTGATGTTGATGCGGATGGTGGTGGTGATGATGATGAGGATGAGGATGACGATGACGATGGTGGTGGTGGTGATGGGGATGATGTCGACGACGGTGATGATTATGATCATGATCATGATCATGGTGATGGTGATGATGATGATGATGATGATGATGATGATGATGATGATGATGATGATACTGATCATGATGATGATGAACTTCATATCCATGATCATGAGCTTGATGATGATGAGAAGGAAAATGAGGAGGAGGGGGAGTATCAAGGCGAGGAGACGAAGGAGGTTGCGGAGGAGGAGGAAGATGAAGAAGTTGGTAGCGATGACGAGGATGAAGACGAGGATGAGGAGGATGACCACGAGGATGATGATGATGATGATGATGATGATGATGATGATGATGATGATGATGATGATGATGATGATGATGATGATGATCATGATCATGATCATGACCATGATCATGGTGACGAATGGTGACGATTATGATAACGACGATGATGAGTATGATGATGGTGATGAGGAGGATGAGACGGATGATGATGAGGAGAGGGAGGAGCAGGAAGAGGATTAGGACTAGGAGGAGGAGGAGGAGGAGGGAGGCGAGGGCGAGGAGGAGGAGGAGGAGAACCAATGTAAACCCAAGATGCAGCAACTATACTGCCCCTTTTTAGGCCCCTGCAAGAATATGTGTTGATAGCGGGAAGTGCCCCATTTGAAGACAACCGTTTGAGAATTCTTAACCGTTTCAAAACACCGGTCTTGAGACATCAACGCCGCCAACCAACGTGGCTCTTGCGTCCTGACAACCTTAGATCGTACCATAAAGCCGTTCCAGTGAATTCAACGCCGCGAATCAACGATACTGTTACGTCCTGACAGCCCTAAATCATGCCAGAAGTCGATTCCTGGGACTTCAGCCCTACGAACCCTCGAATTAGCTTCAAACTTAAAAAACGCATGTTCGCGGCGATACGGCGAGTGCCACATTTTGAAAATCAGCCGCCCTCCATCCTTGAAACAGCTGCAGACTTGTCACACGAATGTGCGCGGCGCTCAGGCGATAGCTGTGAAGAGTGCACTCCCCTGCCCCTCTGCCGCCCGTGCCACCATGTGTGTATGTTGTGCACGCTTGTCTTGTTTTGTGGCATGCACGCTGCCCGCCGCTGTTTTGGCCCTAGTCCTAGGGCCCTGGGACGCACCCGCAGTTGGACTGCCGCGCGGCCTTTGCTGAAAACAACTGCACTGACATTGGTAGCGGAGCTAGTAAGCTCCAGCGGACGCACTGCGTGCTCTGCTTCGGTGGTTGTGACCACCCGCGTGGGCCGCCATGGCTGCCAGCCAAGACGGCTCAGACGTGGAGGCTGCGTCCTCCGCAGGCACAGGTCCCCCGGACCTGCATGCGGTCCTGCGCGTGATGGCCGAGACCCAGCGGGAGATCCTGGCCTTACATCGGGATCGTGGTGGCGACGGCGGTCCCAGACGGGCACGTCTACTGCTGTCGCAGGTGAAGCTCCCAGAGTTCGATGGTGCAGTCGGTACGAGTACATCTACAGTCAAGTGACAGGTCGAGCCAAAGAGCTCATCGAGGTGCTTGACGCGTCGGACCTCCGACGCGAGGAGACGCTCGAGACCATCTTTGCTATCTACGACGACGCCTTCGAGAAGATGGATCACGAGCGCCTCGATCAGGTGCATCAGGAGTGGGAGCGAGCACACCGTCGAGCTGGGCAGCCGATCATGGATTGGACCACGTATCTGCGCAAGAAGCGCATGGAGTTGCAGCTCGAGGATCCCGCATCAGCGATCAGCGATCGCGCATTGGCAAGCAAGATGCTTCGGGGCGCTGGACTGTCGCAGAAGGAGCGAGCGCAGGTGCTCTTCAACTGTGGCGGCATCTACGACTCGAAGCGGATGGAGGTCGTGCTGAAGGCAGCCTACTCGAAGGTGCACGACACCGAGAAGCGCTCAGTGCTCCCTCGCCGCTCGCCGTTTGCGGCGCAGCGTGAGCACGGGCGCTCCTCTGGGAGTTCGGGCGGTCGCTATCCGCACCCTCCCATGGCTCGTAGGCCGTGCGTGCTGCGAGGACGCTCTGGCCAGCACGTACACGAGGTAGAGAACGGCGAAGACTACGATGAACACCACGGCGACTTGGAGGAGGCGCAGCATGACGAAGATGAACCAGACGACCATGACGAAGGAGATCTCGGAGGGGCCGAGGGCCCCTTCTTCGAGGAAGGCGCCGAGGTCGAAGAGGAGCTGGCGTCGGACAACGACGGGCCAGACGACGAGGAGTACGAGGCACCGGAGGATCTTCAGGAAGCGTTCTTGGCCGGCTGGAGGGCCAAGCAGAAGACGGCGGTACAGCGTCAGAAGCGCGGGTTCGTTGCTCCTCGGCAGCGGGACCCCAAGAAGATCAACGCCAGCGGCTCCTTCCAGGCTGGTCGGAAGCCGACAGACCAGCGCAAGGCTAACAGCCGGTGTGCTGACTGCGATCAGCCTGGCCACTGGCGTGGCGACCCAGAGTGCCCCAAGGTGAAGAGTGGCGAGCGCGAGCCGTACAACAAGATCGGGCCTAAGAATGGCCAGCCAGCGTCGCCCAACCAGCGGAGCTCTGTGAAGCCGCCGGCGCCTAGGCAGGTGCATGGACCGATCGTCCACTGGGTTGGCATGGCAGGCAGTGCCGAGGAGCGTCGTGGCCGCGCCCCATGGCGCCGTGCTCCCCAGTCGGCGCCTGCCCAGAGGCATCCAGTGGAGGGTCGAGCGGACGCGCCAGAGCGGATCATTATGCACCCCAGGCCCAAAAACATGCCTGCGCCGAGCCTACGCCAGGACGCCGACGACGGCCCAGGGGCCGCACAGAGCAGTGATGAACGTGCGCGCGCCCGTGCCAGGCGCGGGGAGGATCAGGAGGATGTGGATGCATGCGTGCGTTGCCATCGCATTCTGGCCAACACCCACGCAAAGGGGCACAGCGTGGAGTTGGAGTTTCCTGACCTTGCCACGGTCCATCACATCGTGGAGCGCGTGACGAACAAGAAGCCTATCTTCTTCAAGCAAGGCCGCTTCGAGAGCCTCGACTTCGTCCAGGGTCGGCTCGTGCGCCTGCAGCTGACCACATCGAGGCCTTGCACGGCGGCTGAGGTGGATCTCGACGAGATCACGGCAACTATATTCAAGATCGTGATGGGCGGCAATCGTGATACCAAGCCCCGTGACGATCGGCGCGGTGAAGGCGGGAGTCGTGACGCCAAGCAGCGTGAAGATCATCATCGAGATCGTCGTGACGACCGCCAGCGTGATCGGGGAGCTGTTCTTCGCGAGCCTCGTGCCCCTCCTCCGCCCGAGGCGGGGGCTTCCTCGCGTTCAAGGTCGCGGAGTACACCAGAAGGCCGCGGTGTGAAGAAAGAGAAGCGGAGTCCACCAGAAGACCGCGGTGAGAAGGAAGAAAAGGAAGAAAAGAAAGAGAAAGAAGAAGAAGAAGCGAGGAGCAGCAAAGAAGAGAAGAAAGAGAGAAAGAAGGCAAGAAGCAGCAAGGAAGTGAAGAACGAGGACGAGGCCAGCGAGGATCCTGAGGCCACCGAGGACGACAACGACCAGCGGCGTGAGGATAAGGAGGTGCCGTTCACGCCAGAGGAGATGGACGAGATCTTCTGCAGCTGGTATCCGCGTCAGGATATTTTCAGGGATTGCCTGACGCCGCCGGCAACCATCCACTTCATCACTAAGAACGACCGCATCGTGCGCCTCAATCTCTACACGCGCCGCTGCGAGAAGCCAGATTTCTCCTTATCCAGCGGCCCTGCGAGGGCCCATCCTGTATACGTGGTGGAGGCGTCGGCGAAGGGAGCATCGAAGACCAAAGAATCCCCAGACGGAGCTGTGCCTGGACTAACGTCTGCCGCTCCGACTGGGGAGGCCGCCGCTGTCCCTAAGGAAGAGGACTGGGTCATGGCAGGAGCCTCCGAGGAAGTGAGAAAGAGCGAGGAAAAGAAGCGACTAGAGGTTTTGCAGCGTGATAAAGCTGAGTTGCTGGATCGCCTCGCGCTGATAGAGAAACGGGAGATGGAGATGCACGCCCGATTGAACCCAGGCGAGGTCTACGACGGCCTACAGAAGCGACGTGAGCAGGCACCTCTGCCAGGGCGTAGCCTGCCTACATCTCCTGAGCAGCAGGGAGTTGGAAGCGTGTGGAAGAACATGGAGGCAATACGACGACGTGTCCATCTTCCAGCGCCTCCAGGAGCCGCGAGCTCAGGTGCCCCTGCCGCTGCGACGGCATCTCCAGCTGCATCTGGAGTCCCGCGTGTAGTCACCGCCTCTGGACGGAGCTACGTCATGAGTGTCGGTGCCACGCAGAGTGACCTGGAGAAGCAGCAGATGCATCGAGCCATGTACGACTCGCAGTTCGACGGCGAGAGGCTGGTTCCAGGCCCGAAGGCGAAGTTCGACCCAGAGCTCATGCAGCAGCAGGCTGAGTGTGTTCATCCTGTGGGCGAGTTGAAGTGGCAGTCAAACGGCACCGTGATCTTCGCGAAGTGCAAGAAGTGTTCGCTGAAGTCGGTGATTCATTACACGCTGGAGAAGCCCAAGAAGGATGAAGGGGAACCTTCCAAGAACACCCCAGACGGAGCTGTGCCAGGACTAACGTCTGCCGCTCCGACTGGGGAGGACGTTGCCGTCAAAGGGGGCGCGGACCCCTGGGCAGCAAAGGGCGCAGACCCTTGGGCAGCAAAAGGGGGATCTGCGGCCCACATGGTCACCACCCGAGAGGAGTGCCCCCGCAAGGTGGTAGATGAGCAGTCCGTCATGCTTGTTGTCTTGCCCGCGGGGCTGGCTATGATTGACACGGGCTGCAAGCGGGCTGTCGGTGGACGTCCGTGGCATGTCGAGCTGCAGAAGACTTTGGATGCCATGGGCGTGCCGTACCACAGCATCAATCAGCGCGAGTACTTCAAGTTCGGCCCAGGCGTGCCGCTCTTGTCAGAGCGTGCGTGGTGCTACACAGTCGGCATCAACGGTACGCAGGGCGAGGTTGTGATCTCCGAGGTCGATGCCGAGGTGCCAGGTCTCATCGGCCCTGATGAGATGGCAGAGTGGGACGCAGCAATCAGCTTCAGGAGCGGTACTTTCACGGCGAATGGTGTGACCAAGCCGTTGGTCCCGGCTGCGTCCGGGCATCCGTGCGTGTCATTGCTGGATTTCCCGGCACCGGTCACGAGTGCCTTCCCCGTCGGACAGTCCGAGGAGCAGGACGAGCTCGCAGACGAGATGTTCAGCGGAACTGCGAGTCACGAGGAGAAGGATGAGCGCAGCGTCGCTGAGACCGTCGAGGAGGAGGACTCGCACGATTCTGACAGCAACGACGGCCAGGACGCAGGCGACTCAGAGCTGAGCACATCCCACTATCACACCAGCGACCCAGAGTCCGCGGAGACGGCATCGAGTGACGAGGAGGTTTTCATGGAGAACGCGGACAACGAGGTTTTCATGACGAAAGGTGCTCGCAGGCACGTCCGGAGCAACCTGAAGGAGCTGGAGGTTCTGATGACCGAGGAAATGGCGAACAGGAAGCTTCGGGCTGATCAGCAGGAGCAGGACGCCCTCAGGTACTACCAGGAGGAACGTGCACTGCCCTTTCAGAAGGAGACCCGGCGGCGGCCGGGGCCCTGGAGGATCGTAGAGGTCTTCGCATGGGCTTGCCAACTCACGATCCTGGCGGCGAGCATGGGATGGGACGCCCACCAGCCCATCGCAGCGCCAGAGTTCGACCTCCTGACGGTCCAGGGCAGGAACGAGGCACGGGCGTACCTGGTCGCAGTTGACCCAGACTTCGTGGCTTTGTCCCCACCTCCTACGGCATGGAGTCGGATGCAGAGTGTCGACCAGCGAAGGCCTATGCGAGTGCGCCGGCAACGCCGAGAGCGGACCGAGTACCGCATGTTGCTCTCGTTCACGGACGAGGTGATGCAGTGGCAAGCTGCAAGGGGACGCGCAGCCATGGTAATGGACCACGCGCAATCGACAATCTGGAGCCAGCCACCCGTGAGTGCAACGAAGTCGAACCCAGCATTCGAGGACGCAATCTGCCTCAAGGACACCACGAGAGTGTTGGCGAACCCTGGGGTTTGCACGGCCGTGCGCGGGAGCTGCGCAGAGGAGTTCGGCACGGCTGTGATGAGCGGTGCCGCGGATCATTTGGCCTGGCAGTTCGAGAACTCGAGTTTTCCTGCAGCACAACTCCCTGACCCCACGGAGGAGCCCAGGAGTTATGGACCCGAGCCCGCGGAGCATGGTCATGGAGAGGTTCCCAGGGACGTTTCGGAGAGACCTGAGTGGGGCAAAACACCGCAGGAGGTTCGAGCAGAGATTCGCGAGGCACTGCAGAAGACGGTGAAGGAGGAGTCCATGCAGCACCCTGCGGAGGAGGAGGAGGTTGCAGCCTCCTGGTCAGAAATGGAGCTTCCAGAGGTGGTGCGGCAGGACATCATGATGAAGATTCCGCGAAGTACGCGACGTGCTGTGCGCAAGGCCCATCGCGGTCTTGGACACCCCAGCCGACCGACGTTCATCAAGATGCTGCGTCTCGGCGGTGCAACACCCAACGCGTTGGCATACGCGAAGCATTGGCAGTGTCCGACTTGTGCTGAGTCGGAGGCGCCGCCCCGTCCGGTGCAAGGGACGGCGGATGTGCGACCATTCGGCTTCAATGTGACGGTTGTGATCGACGTGAAGTACCTACGGGACGCGGCCAAGGAGCAGCTGGTGGTCCTCAGCATGGTGGATGCTGGTACGGGATGGCACTGCGCCTGCCTTCTCAAGAATAGGACGGCCAAGCACGTAGCACGCCAGATCATGAACGAGTGGTTCAAGCATTACGGCGTGCCAGAAAACATCGTGATCGATCAGGGCGGCGAGTTCGAGGGCTACTTCAACGCGTTGATGGAGCAGTTCGGCATTAATACGAAGACGACGGGAGCTCATGCAGCATGGCAGCATGGCCTGGCCGAGCGCCACGGGGGATTGCTCGGCACTATCTGGGGCAAGGTGGTGCACGAGTTCCACGTCCAGGGCAAGTCGATGTCTACTGCGGCCCTGGCTGCCATCATCAATGCGAAGAACTCGACGATCAGCCGCAATGGATTGACCCCGGAGCAGGCTGTCTTCGGGCGGATCTTGAACTTTACGGAGGTGACTAACAGGGACGACGATGAGGTTCTCATGTCGGTCCTCGGCGCCAAGGGCATAGCTTGGCGTTCGTCCCAAATCCGCACCGCAGCAAAGATGATGTTGCTGGAGCGCGACGCGACGGACAAGGTGCGGAGGGCGCTGCTACGACAGGCGCCGACGGTCGTCGGCGATCTGTGCCCAGGATCGAGGGTGTATTTCTGGGCACCGAATCCGTTCAAGGGACGTCGTCGGCAAGATCCTGAAAGATGGCGGGGTCCTGCGACTGTGATCGCGAAGGAGTCCAACAGCCGTTACTACGTATCCTGGCGTGGTCACGTGCTACTTGTTGCTCGTGAGCAGCTCCGGCACGCCTCCTCCCAGGAGGCCGCAGCTGCGGAGTCCATCCAGACGGACGTGCGACTGACACAGCAGCGAGATGACCGCGCTTACCACGACATCGTGGACGTCACGCCCAAGGTGAAGGTTCAGAAGGTGAAGAAGACGTTCTTGAAGAAGGAGCGTGACCGACATGGGGAGCTCGAGGGGTCCAGGCAGCCTCGTGTGGACCTGAGGGCCCTGGACGCCATTGAGGCACAGGCCAAGGAGGAGGAGCCGCCTGAGCAGCAGCAGCTGCCGCAGCTTCCCCCTCCGAAGAGGGAACGTTCTCGTTCCCCTCCAGGGCAGATTTCCTTTGAGATGTACCCGAAGGCTTCTCCGGGAGCATCGGGCTCTGGCGGCCCCTCGGTGCCGCCGATTCCCAGAGACGATTTCGAGCTTGAGCGAAAGCGGAAGTTCCTGGTAGATGACGTGCCAATTTGCATCAAGAAGACGCGTCTGCAGGCTGCTCCTACGAGTGGTTTGCCGGCCCTCCGCGAGGTGGCCATGAACGCCGTTGTGCACTCGGGACCTCAGGAGTGGTTCGACCAGAATGCCTTGGATGGTGTCTCCACGCTCGTTCAGAAGGTCGTACGAGGAGTACGTGTACACCGAGAGCCACGGCGGAGACTCTATGATCACGACCGCCACCGGGAGTGCAATCGCCTCTCGGTGATGCTCTCCGCTACGGGCCAGTGTGCCTACAAGGACGACGGCGCGAACCGTACCAACGAGCGCACGGAGGACAGCTGGGTTGGTCTCACGCTTTTCTACCACGACAAGCCGGACGCTCATGCACAAGGGGTGTACTATTTGGACACTCCGGAGGGTCTTGTACGACAGCCGATGACTTACGAAGAATGGATCAACGTGTCATCTGTGTATGACGCATGGCTGCAGGAGGCCCGGTACGAGCACGACGTGTTCGCACTCGTGATGAAGCAGAACGCGAAGGAGCTAGACCCACGTCACTTCAACCAGCACGAGAAGGCTAAGTTCGACGAGGCCGATGCCGCCGAGTGGCGGCAATGGATCGCCAACAACACGGTCGAGCTGGTCACCGAGGAGGAGGAGAAGAGCATCCCGAAGGACAAGATCATCTCGGTGCCCATGCGTTCGGTTCGCACGAACCGGGGGCGAGGGCTGGAGCTGGAGGCGAAGTCTCGCTTGATCATCCCTGGCCATCTCGATCCGCAGCTTGGTTTGTTCAGGACGGATTCGCCTACTACCTCCCCTTTGGCTGTGCTGGTGTGTGCGTCTATCACAATGGCGATGGATTGGACATTCGAGTGTTTCGACGTAGCGACTGCGTTCCTGTCCGGGCTGAAGCTGGAACGGGAGCTGTATGTGAGGGCTCCTAAGGACGGGCTTCCAGCCGTCGACGGTGCTGGATGGCCAGCCGTGCGGCCTTATGCGTTGCTTCGCTTGCTGAAAGGGGCGTACGGTCTGACTGAGGCGCCTCGGTTGTGGTATCTCCGAGCCCGCCAGGTGTTGACGGACGAGGTCGGTTTCGTGGAGCTGCGCTGTGTTCGAGCTGTCTTCGTTTATCGAATGAAAGACAAGTTGATCGCTATGTTGACCTTGCACGTCGATGACGGCATGCTGTTTGGAGACCCACACGATCCCCAGTACCAGGAGGTGAAGGCGAACATCAACAGTCGTTTCAACATCAAGCACTGGAAGAAGGGCAACGACAAGGAGGCAGTCGCCTATCTCGGTGAGGAGTGGTGGCGCCGCCCCGATCACATCGAGATCAGCATGCACGAGTACATCGGCAAGCTGACGAAGCACCCCCTTGCAAGGGGTGACAACGAGGAGCGGGAGATGACTCCCGAGGAGCACCACGACTACCGGAGCTTGCTCCAGAAGGTGCGGTGGCCTGTCGCACGCGTGGTGCCACAACTCGCGTATAGTGTCTCGGCGCTCGCACAGAAGGATCCGAAAGGTCGGAGGTTGCTGCACCTGCGAGTGCTCAATGACATCATCGACCGGCTTCAGGACTACGACAAGAGAGGTCTCGCGACTCTCCGGTTCCGCCGTGTGGACATCGAGCGCTTGCAGGTGCTCACGCTTATGGACGCTTCGTTTGCGAAGGAACCCGGCTGTAAGAGCCAGATGGGGTTCATGAGTATGATTACGGACACCCGAGTCTTGAAGGAGCTAACCGTTTGCTGTCTAGTGGAGTTTCAGAGCAGTACTATTACACGAGTTGTTGGATCTACGATGGCCGCAGAATCTGCGGCTATGTCCGTGGCCTTGGATCGGCAGCTTTACCTCAGGCTGCTGATTGAGGCAATCTTGCACGGGGAGCCGCCCTTGCAAGGGGACTGGAGGCTGGCGCTGAAGGTTCCAGGGGCGCTCGTGACGGATGCGAAGTCGCTCTACGATCACACGTCCAAGATCGGGTCGATGCCGGTGTCTCGGCAGACCCTCATTGACTTGCTGGTGGCCAAGGATTTGATAGAGCAGGAGGCCATCAAGTTCAAGTGGCTGCCTAATAGCCACATGCTAGCGGATGTGTTGACAAAAGCCGTGCAGCCTAACGAGGTACTATCGCAGTTCCTCCGCCACGGCCTGTTCAGCATGGTGCCTACTGCTGAGCAAGAGGATGAGGAGGCACACCGTCTGCGGCTGCGCCGCGGACAGCGTGAGCGAGCCAAGGAGCGGAAGGCCCAGCGTCGGGTCGCCGTTCCAGGGCCTGCGAGCCCGTGAGTTCCTGATTGCAGCTGCTGATGGACCTAGTGAGGGCTACGGTGATGTACGCATATCTTTCAGTTGATCGTCTGGAGTAGTGTATCCAGATATTCATATTCTTGTATTTATATTTTGAGCCTCAGGCCGCACCTTGCTTGAGGTGTTTCATGCATACCTTTTGAGTTGACAGTCTGGATTGGTGAATCTAGACATTCATATTTATATTTCGAGCCTCAGGCCGCATCTGCTTGAGGTGTTTCGGCCCGTGGGCTGATATACATTATAATTGCGTGCAGCGTTGCCCTTTCAGAGGGAGCGGCATCGGGGCAGCATTGTACTCACCCAGTGTGAAGAGTGCACTCCCCTGCCCCTCTGCCGCCCGTGCCACCATGTGTGTATGTTGTACACGCTTGTCTTGTTTTGTGGCATGCACGCTGCCCGCCGCTGTTTTGGCCCTAGTCCTAGGGCCCTGGGACGCACCCGCAGTTGGACTGCCGCGCGGTCTTTGCTGAAAACAACTGCACTGACAATAGCCACCTTTTGAAAACGACTTGTCCTCCATCCTTGAAGCTGATGTACAATTTCCAGACGAATGTGCGCGGCGCTCAGGCGATAGCCACATTTTGAAAACGACCTGTTTTCTATATTTGAAACTGTTGCAAACTTTTCAGACGAATGCGCGCGGCGCTGAGGCGAGAGCCACATTTTGAGAACGACCCGCCATCCATCCGTGAAGCTGGTGCAAATATCAAGTATCTGAATCACAAGTGGCGAGGAAGTCTCAGGCGAAACGCCCGGCCTACCGGCACGTCTGGGGGTGCGACAGGGAGGAGGAGGAAGAGGAGGAGGAGGAGGCGGAGGAGGAGGAACAGGAGGAGGGAGACGAGGAGACGAAGACGAGTAGAGGAGGACGAGGATAATGAGGAGGAGTAGGAGAAGAATTGTGGGGGAGAGAACACGGAAGGGGGATAGGGGGGGATCAGCGCTTGGCCGTTCGAGGGTGATGATGATGATGATGATGATGATGATGATGATGATGATGATGATGATGATGATGATGATGATGAGAAGGAGGAGGAGGAGGAGGAGGAGGAGGGGATGATGAGGGGAGGAGGAGGATAGTGGTGGTGGTTAGGATGCGGATGAGTGAGGATGAGGCTGAGAATGACGATGAGGATGAGGATGAGGATGATGATGCTGATCATGAGGATGAGGATGAGGATGAAGATGAGGATGAGGATGAGAATGAGGATGATGGTGATGGTGATGGTGATGGTGATGGTGATGATGATGGTGATAGTGATGATGCTGATGATGCTGATGATGATGATGACGATGGTAATGATTATGATGATGATGATGATGATGATGATGATGATGATGATGATGATGATGATGATGATGATGATGATCATCATGATGATGGTCGTGATGATGATCATGATGATGATAATGATGATGACGATGATGATGATGGTGGTGGTGATGATGATGATGATTATGATGATCATGCTGATGATGCTGATGCTGATGCTGATGCTGAGGAGGAAGAAGAGGAGGAAGAGGTAGGACAGGGAGGGGGATGGGGGATGACTGGCAGTATATTCGATCATACTTCGAGATGAGTTGTTGCATGCGTTTCGGTGCTTTCAGCCTCCAGGAGCTCATTGTTGCCACGACCGCATCTGGCTGGAAGTTCGGGTCAGAACGCACCCCAGGACAAGCCTGACAGTCGACTTCGAAGTGGGAAGCGGGACCCCCTCGCGTCGTGAAAAGACTACGAAGGAAGGTTGTTGACACTGCTCGGTCTCCACGGGCCTTCACCAGGCCTTGAGGCCGCCAACGAGCGTCTCGGCGTGAAAGGTCCCGCGCAAGGGGTCGGAGCCTTCGGGGTTCAACATGCTTTCAATGAGGACAACCACCAAAGAACGTCGGGGGGTCTGGGGGTGCGGAGTGGGGCTGATCGGAAGGTGGATAAGGCCAGGGCGCCCGGACGGGGCCAGACCAGGTGGGGTTGGAGGATCCCGACGCATCGGCGATGCATCGGACATGCGGCGCGACCCAGGGCCCGAGTTCTTGCGTCCCGAGGTCGCCAACGCATCGCCGATGCGTCGGCGAGCAGGGAAAGGCTACGAGGATCTGTGCCGTCGGGAAGGACTAAAACGGGGGCAGGAGCGGCCGAGGAAGGGGGCGGAAGGCAGTCGTCCGCTGGCAGTATCTCTTCGAGGACAGCTACATGTTTGACAGCACGATCCCCGGGTGGCATTCGTTCGGCCGGGAGGACGCCGCGAACCTCGAGAGCGCTTACCAGGCCATGGACTCCGCGAGCTCCGAGCCGTGCCTGAGCAGACTTAGTGCCGGTGGCTACAGGTACTCGAAGAAGAGAAGACGGCATGAGCAGAAACGAATTGTTCGAGGTCCGCGTGTGGTTCTTGCATCGGCACGGGATCCCCCTGGTGCCGCCCCTGGCGCGCCCCGCGCGCCAGGCCAGCAAAGATCCATCAGATCCGCGCGTGCCCTCGAAAGCTGATGCTTTGGCCTTTTCCTCTTCTTCCCAGATACGAGGTTGACGTCCGAGGGATGGTGCAGAGGATCGGCGCTGCGCCGAGGGGAGGAGTGAGAGAAGGTAGGCCTTCTCAGAAGGCGGCGGGGCCTCTCAGAAGTCCGCCGGCCTTCCGAGAAGCGGCTCAGAAAGCTTCTCAGAAGATTGGAGGCCTTCTGAGCCTTCGGACCCATACTCCCGACGTCCTGATTGTTTCGCAACGTGGGTACCCGGAGGTCTCAACCCATTCCCCAAGACTGGTTTCTCATCCCCTGCGGTGTTTTTTCCGTCCCAGGGCCCAGCGAGGGCCCCCAGATGCTGAGCATCGCAACTCAAGTCCTTCCGTCGTGATTTTCTCACGATGCGGGGGTCTGGGGAGAAGGCCCGCCCCCTCTGCCTTCCCCCGGGCGCGCCGCCGAGAGGAACCTGCAGACGGGCAAGAGCAGGGCCGTGCGCCGCGCAGAGTTCCGCTACCAGTCGCAGGTGGTGGAGGACGGCGGCAGCTTCGTCCTGGAGGCCCGCCTGCGGGGCGGTCAGGAGGCTCGGCGCGGGCCAAGGGCGGGGCGGGGGGGTACGGTAGGTTCGCGTCATGTCGACCGGCGGCGACCCCGCCGCCGGCGTTCAAGGTTGAACGCCGCCGGCGATCCATCATCGGCCGATGCTGAACATGGCGTTTCGCAAATGGCGGATCGTAATAGTTTGAACGATTCCCGCGGTGTCAGGAACCGTCGCCAGGGCCGGCACGACACGAACCTGCCGTACTTGTCGGCACTTTCCGGCTGCCCAGTGTAGCTCCCTAGCAGCCAGCTTCGAGCTGCCCAGGGAAGCGCCATGGCAGCTACCCTCGGGCGCCTCGGGGAAGCGCCTAAGGGAAGCGTCCTGGCGGGCACCTTCGGGTGCACGGGGAAGCTTCCAGGCGTACAGTCAGGGCGCTGAGGTAAGGACCGCTTCGGGCTTCGGGTCGGAGGAGTGGAGGGCAGGGGAGGCACCCATAGGTCGTCGACAGTAGGTATTCTTGGATGCCCAGATGCCATTATGTTTGAGGCGCCTTCCTATCTCAAGGATCGAGTGGTTTTCATGATTCCTTCGTCTTCACGGGGCGGGCGGATATCCAATATGTTTCCAATGCCTTCCTACTTCAGAGGTTTCTATGTTCATACCCACTGCGTTCAACCAGTGTGCAACAAATGCTGCACTCAGCGGGCTTCGGCCCCGCCGCTGCGCACCCTGCTCCATGCGTGGCCGCTTCCGGCGCCAGGAAAGCTTGCTGCGTGAGCTGATTTGTTGCTCCCCTGACTCCTGATCTGTTTGAGGCGCATTTCCACCACGACTTGGAGTCGGAAACTCCACCGAAGCAGCCAGAGCCAGGGTCTCCTGACCCAAGAGGTGAGCTGGGCGTGGGAGGTGCAGGGCGACCGCGGCGACAGCCTCGACTTCCGGGCCGACTTCGCCGCGGACTCCGCGGCGGGCTCGCTGCTCCCCTGGGGCGCGGCGGAGACGCTGGCCAGGGGGTCTCAGAGCGAGCACGCGTGGAGCTATGCGGCGCGCGGGGCTGGGCGGCTGAGGTCGGAGGGCGCCGAGTGTACACCTGCACCGATCCTGGCCAGGCCGGTCCTGGGCCCAGGATCGGTGCACCCTGACTCCAGAGCAGAGTGCTTTGGTCGACTCTGCGAGCTGAGATCGTGTCGGGAAGGCACCCCAAACGACGCGATCAAGTAGGGTGGAAGTTTCCGCCACTCGCCCAAAGTATGGAAGATCAGGAGTCAGGGCAACTATACACCTGCACCGGTCCTGGCCAGGCCAATCTTGGGCCTAGGATCGGTGTAGAGTGCAGATGCCTCCTGCCCAAGCCAGGAGGGCGTATACACCGATCCTGACCCCTGGCCGTGATCCCAGGACCTTTGTATTTGGGGTGATTTCCGATTTACATTTGTGTCAGAAATGCGACCCAGAGGATGCGGAACAGTCGGGCGGAATTTCTTGGACGCTCCACGTATCCCATGGAAAGTGTAGAAGCATGCAGCGGAACAACCAGTTTGCAAGAGTTTCGGGGGCGCTGAAACTGTGGGAACATTTGTTGAACCATGTAACGAATGTTCCCATGGCGCGGCGGCTTCGTTGGGATATTACGTGGTCCCTCTTGGAGTTATCTTGAAACCCTTCGTGGGCGGGGAAGCTATCTTTGGCAACGGGAGGAGGAAGGAGGAAAGGAGAGCAGGAGGAGGAAGAAAGCAGGAAGAGGATGCACCAGTAGATGGATGGGGGAGGAAGAAGGAGACGACGATGAAGACGATCACGACAACGACGAGTCAACCATGAAACCGTCGCGGAGCTTCCGCTCCGGAAGCTCCGCGAGCTTCTTGGAAGCCTATTGAAAATCCCCTTGCAACTACCCTGCGAAGACCCTGCAAAGACCCTTCAAAGACCCCTGCAAAGACCCTGCGAAGACCCTGCGATAACGCAGAAACGTTGATTTTCCTTAGGCTGCTCAGCGGGTTTTTCCTCTTGAGACCCTTTTGGGGCTGTTTTGGGGCGTCTTGGGGCGCCTTGGAGGCCTCTTGGGGCCGTCTCGGGCCCCAGGGTACAAAGCGAGGGGAGCTTTTATTCCCCAAATAGCTTGCTGAACGGGGTGGTGTTGTGGTAGAAGCTAACTCCAGCCGAGGGAGAGGGGAGCAGAGGCATCCTCAAACAAAGCTGGTTTTCTATGCCGTTTCGATCGACATTTTGAACAGCTGAGCTCCAGGACGCTGCGCGCGAGGAGTTCTGGTCCGTGCCGTTTCGCCTGAGACATCCTCGCAACTCGGGCCTCCGAGCTGCCGCGCGCGAGGTGGTCCGGACCGTTTCGCCTGAGACATCCTCGCAACTCTGCGCTCCGAGCTGCCGCGCGCGAGGTGGTCCGGCTCAGCTCCGAGCTGCCGCGCGAGAGGTGGTCCGGCGCGTTTCGCCTGAGACATCCTCGCACCCATCAGCTCCGACCTGCTGCGCGAGAGGTGGTCCAGCTCGTTTCGCCTGAGACATCCTTGCAACCTTGGGCTCTGAGACAATGTGCGCATGGGTGTGTGGCCTGTTTAGCTTGAGATACTCTTGCAATTCGGGGTTCCGAGATGCTGCGGGTGAGGTGGTCTGGCCCGTTTCGCTTGAATCATCCTCGAAACTTTGGGCTCAGAGAGGGAGGAGAAAGGAGGGAGGGGGGATCTGACCAAAACGAACCATTTGATTGCATTTCTGTTGTCGAATTGTGCTGTGGGATGGGTCTGGGCGCCGCCTGAAACATCCTGGGGACTCTGAGCCAGATGTCGCACGCGAGGTGGTCCGGTCCGTCTCGCCTGAGACATCCTTGCAATTTGGGGCTCCCATCCTCGAAACTCTGGGCTCCGAGAGGTAGGAGGAGCCCGACTCAAGCGAATCATGTGATAACAAATGTGTTGTCGAATTGTTCTCTGGGAGGGGTCTCCGCCTGAGACATCCTCGGAACTCTGAGCTCCCAGATGTCGCGCGCGAGGTGGTCCAGCCCGTTTCGCTTGAGACATCCTCGCAAGTCGGGGCTCCGAGATGCTGCGCGCGAGGTGGTCTGGCCCGTTTCGCATGAGACATCCTCGCAACTCCAGGCTCCTTGAAGATGTGCGCAGGGTGGTTCAGCGTGTTTCGCTTGAGACATCCTCGCAACTTTGGACTCAACGAATGTGCGCGAGGTGGATCGGCGCGTTTCGCATGAGATATCCGACATCCTCGCAACTGGGCTCCGAGATGCCGCGCCAGTGGTAGTCTGGCCCGCTTCGCTTGAAACATCCTCGAAGCTCTGGGCTCCGAGAGAGAGCGGGGGGAGCGAGGAAGGGTCAGACCCAAATGAACCATTTGATTCCAATTCTGTTGTCGAATTGTGCCCTGGCAGGGGTCTGGACGCCCCTGGCCCGACGGAGGAGGTAGCAGGCGCCGAGGCGCGAGCGCGACCCCTTGGTAGGTTGCAAGGGCTGATCAGGGAGGAGCCATGCTAGAGCAAATCGTGGCGGTGTCTCGACGAGGGCGCGGCGGGCAGGGAGGAAGCAGGATCGGGGAGGAGAAAGAAAGGAGGAATGAACTTCGAGATGCTGCGCGAGAGGAATAATGGAGGAGGGGGACGGGACCAGGCTCAAACGTTACCTGCCTGAGGGCATCCCCGGCGAGGGTGCCTCCTGGAAACGGCATCGAGAGTGCGAAGGCATCCCTGGCATAGCGGAGGCAGCGGAGAAGAGGGAAGAGGAGGAGGACGAAAAGGCGGAGGAGGAGGAGAAGGAGGAGGAGGAGGAGGAGCATGAATATGGAGAGGAGGAGGAGGAAGATGGGGAGGAGGGAGGAGGAGGAGGAGGAGGAGGAGGAGGAGGAGGAGGAAGAGGAGGAGGAGGAGGGGGGAGGAGGGGAAGAGTAGGAGGGGGTGGTAGGGAGGAGGAGGAGGAGGAGGAGGAGGAGGAGGAGGAGGAGGAGGAGGAGGAGGAGGAGGAGGAGGAGGTAAAGGAGGAGGAAAAGAAGGAGGAGAAGCAGGAGGAGGAGGAGGAGGAGGAGGAGGAGGAGGAGGAGGCGAAGGAGGAGCAGGAAGAGGAGGAGGAAGAAGAGCAGGAGGGAGAGGAGGATGAAAAAGAGGAGGAACAGAAGGAAGAGAACGAGGAGAAGGAGGAGGAGGAGGAGGAGGAGCAGGAGGAGGAGGAATGGGGTGAAAAAGACAGGATATGGAGGAAAAGGGCGAGGAGGAGGAGGAGGAGGAGGAGGAGGAATGCGAGGACTAGGGGGGGGAGGCGGAGCAGGAACAGGAGGAGGAGGAGGAGGACGAGGAGGACAAGTAGGAGGAGGAGGAGGGGGAGGAGGAAAAGGAGGAGGAGGAGGAGGATGGGGAGGAGAATTGCGAAGCGGAGGAGGACGAGGAGAACGAGGAGGAGTTCGAGGAACACAAGGAAGAGCACGGCGAGCAGGATGGGGAGCAGGTTCGGGAACACAAGGAGGGAGCCAACGACGAGGTAGAAAATGAGGGGAGGAAGAAAACGACGAGGACGATCCGCATCAGGAGCAGGAGGAGGAATTCGTATTCGGAGGGTTACGAGGGGGAGTGCGATGAGGAGATACAGGAGGAGGAAGGAGAAGGAGGGAGGAGGAGGAGGAGGAGGACGAGGAGGAGGGAAAAGGAATATCAGGATGGGGAGGGTGATAAAGCGGAGGAGGAGGAGGAGGAGGAGGAGGAGGAGGAGGAGGAGGAGGAGGAGAGGAGGAGGAGGGAGGAGGAGGAGGAGGAGGAGGGAGGGGGAGGGGGAGGAGGAGGAGGAGAGAGGAGGAGGAGGAGGGGAGGAGGAACGGGAGGCACGGGAGGAGAGAGGGGAGGAGGAGGAGGAGGAGGAGGAGGAGGAGGAGGAGGAGGAGGAGGAGGAGGAGGAGGAGGAGGAGGAGGAGGAGGAGGAGGAGGAGGAGGAGGAGGAGGAGTGGAAGATGGAGGGCGGAGGCGAGAATGAGAATTGGATGCGGGACAGGGGGGGGACGACGGCGACGATCGCGAAAAGCTAGACGACGACGCCGAAGGCGCAGGCGGACCAGAAGCAGGAAAACGCGCGAAAACTCTCAGGAACCACCTTGGCTCAAAGACGCTGCTTGGGGATAGTGGGCTCTGGCTACAATGTAGGCGCACCTCCTTCGGAGGCTCAAACTGGGTGTCTTGGGGCCCTCTTGTGGCGCTCTTGGGCGCTCTTGGGGCCCTCTTGAGACCCTCTTGGACGCCTCTTGGGGCTCTCGTGGGCCATCTTGGGGCCATCTTGAGGTTTGACAGCCCATCGGGAACGAAAGGGCGAGAAAACAACATAATTCTAGACGCCTCGCGTAACCCCGCCAGCCTTAATTATCTGGCGTGCTTACTCATGCTCTTGCTTGCACTTCGGCGCTGGCTTTTGGCCCGCTGATAATTATCTGGCGTGTCCCCCCATGCTCGATACTACCCGCTCTATGGAACCGTCCTTGGAGCCGCAGATCAAAAAGTAACCCCACCAGCAGGCTGCGAATCCGCGTCCGCCCGCGACCAAAAAGAAGTAACCCCACCAGCCTCCGCAGCCTGGCTCAAGCCGGGGCTTCCTCCCCTTGGGATTAATGCTCGAGGTTGGCCAGCGAGGCCTGGGGGCCGCTGTCTCCCCCTTGGTTCGGCCTGCCTGAGGGGCGCTGGAACGGGTCTCCTCTTCCAGGCGCCCCCCCCCCCGTGCCATGTCCCCGTCTCCTGGCGTGCCGCCGGCGGCGCTGCGCCGCGCTCAGCGCTGGTCGGCGGCCGCGCGGCTCGCCGCCACCCTGGCTGCCGGCGGCGGCGGCCCCCCTGGCTCGGCCAGCTCGGACGTGGCCAGCAGCACAACGGCAGCGTCCACCACCTTGACTCCCCTGCATCGTTGCCTGCAGCACGCCGCAGACGACCAGCAGCACGACCCGAGCAGCAGGGTCGCGACCAGTACGTCACGTGCAGTGCGACGTTCGGGGCAATCCACGGTGGGCTCCACGACGACAGTGAGCAGCACCGTGAGCGTGGACGCGGCGAGCAGCGTACGTCGAGCAGTACGATGTCAAGTGCTACGCAGTCGAGCAGCACCACGCCGGCCAGCACTACGGAGAGCAGCGGCACGACGGTGAAGGCTTCGACAGGGTCATTCACTACCGCGCTGCCCGGGACGAGGTTGTCGACGGCGAGTACGAGCGGCTCCCGCGGCACGACGGCCAGCTCGAGTGTGACCCGCCGCGCAACTACATTGTCCACCACCTCGACTTCCAGTGCATCGTTGTCTTGCAGTACGTCTCGGGCGATCGCCAGTGCGTCCTCGAGCAGCACGGTCACGGCCAGTACGGACTCGAGCTATGCGACCTCCACAGCCACCTCCATGGTGAGCTGCACGACGACAGTGAGCAGCAGCGTGAACGAGGTTGAAACGTGCAGCACAATGTCGAGCAGTACGTTTTCGAGTGCGACACTATCGAGCAGCCCCACGGCGGCCAGCACTACGATGAGCAGCGGCACGAAGCTGACAGATACGACAAGGTCATTCAGACCAAGCGGACCGAGACGAGCTCCTCGGCTATTTTTAGCGGTACCAGCGGCTCGACGGCCAGCTCAAGCGTGACCAGCAGCACAATTGCATCGCCCATCACCTTGACCCGTGCATCGTCGCCTGGCAGTACGCCTCAGACGACCAGCAGTGCGTCCTCGAGCAGCACAGTCATGACCAGGACGGCCTCGAGCAGCGCGCCGTCAACGGCCCACAACGACACCGTGCTGCTGCGTGTGCGTGGCGTGACGAGCAACGCAACGTCGTGCCGTACGACCTCGATTGCGACACAGTCTAGCAGTACCACGCCTGCCAGCACTGTGGTGAGCAGCGACACGACGCTGACGGATACGTCAAGGTCATTCCATACCTTGTGACCGAGACGAGTACGGCAACGACTAGTACGAGCGGCACCAGCAGCACGACGGTTAGTTCGAGCGTGACCAGCAACACAATTTCATCGTCCACCACCTGGACTTCTAGTGCACCGTTGTCTTGCAGTACGTCTCAGACGACCAGCAGTGAGACCTCGAGCAGCACGGTCACAACCCGTACGGCCTCGAGCATGGACGTCCACAGCCACTTCTACGACGGGCCCCACGTCGGCACGCAGCAGCAGCGTGAGCGGAGTCGAGACGAGCAGCGCAACGACGAGCAGTACGAGTTCGTGTGCGACACAGTCGAGCAGCACCACGCTGGCCAGTACGACGGTGAACAGCGGCGTGACGCTGACGGAAACAACAGGGTCACTCAATCCCACGCTGAGCGAGGCGCACTCTTCTATGGCCAGCACGAGCGGCACTAGCAGCACGGCGGCGAGATCGAGCGCATCCAGCAACACAACTGCATTGTCCGCAGCTGGACTTCCAGTTCATCGATGTCTTGCAGTACGTATCACATGACCAGCAGAGCGACCTCGAGCTGCACGGTCACGACCAGTACGGTCTCGTCCAGTGGGGCGTCCACGGCCACTTCCACGGTGAGCTCCATCGCCATTGAGCCGCAGCGTGAGCTTGGGCGAGTTGGGCAGCGCAACGTCGGGCAGTACGACTTCAAGTGCGACGCAGTCGAGCAGTGCCGCCCGGCCAGCACCACGGCGAGCACTGCCACGACGCGGACGGATACGACAGGGTCATTCATACCACGCTGGCCGGGACGAGCCCTCGACGGCTAGCACGAGGGGCACCACGGGTCGACGGCCTACTCGAGGGTGGCCAGCTGCACAACTGCATCCTCCACCACCTTGCTTCCAGTGATTCGGTGTCTAGCGGTGCACTCCAGACGACCAACAGCGCGACCTCGGGCAGCACGGTCACGACCAGTAGGGTCTTGAGCAGTGCGACGCCCACAGCCACTCCCACCACGACATTGAGCAGCACCGTGTGCGTGGTCGCGACGAGCAGCGCAACGTCGAGCTGCACGACTTCGTGTGGGACACGGTCGAGCAGCACCACGCTGGCCAGCACCGCGGTGAGCAGCGGCATGACGCTGGCGGACACGACAGGGGCATTCAATGCCACGCGGCCCGGGACGAGGTCTCTGACGGCCAGTACGAGCGGCTCCAACAGCACGACGGCCTGCTCGGGCGTGACCTGCCGCGCAACTGCATTGCCCACCACCGTGGCCTCTAGTGCATCTTGTCTAGCAGGATGTCGCGGGCGATCAGCAGCGCGCCCTCGAGCAGCACGGCCATGTACAGTACTGTCTCGAGCAACGCGACCTCCACAGCCACCTCCTCGGCGAGATCCACGACGGCAAAGAGCAACAGCGTGTGCGAGGTTGAAACGAGCAGCACAAGTCGAGCAGTGCGTGTTTGAGTGCAACACCATCGAGCAGCACCATGCCGGCCATCTATACGATGAGCGGCGGCACGTCGCTGGCGGATACGACAAGGTCACGCAACACCACGCGTGACCGGCAACGCAACTGCATCGTCCACCACCTCGACTCCCAGTGCACCTTGTCTCGCAGTACGCCTCAGCTGACCAGCAGTGCGACCTCGAGCAGCACGGTCGCGACCAGTACGATCTCGAGCAGCGCGACGTCCACGGCCACTTTCACAACTACATGGAGCAGCCGCGCGAGCGTGGTCGCGACGAGCAGCGCAGCTGCGAGCTGCACGACCTCGATTGCGACACTAACGAGCAGCACCACGCCGGTCAACACCAAGGTGAGCCGCGGCACGACGCTGACGGACACGTCAGGGTCATTCAATACCACGCTGACCGAGATGTTTTCTCCGACGGCTTGCACGAGCGGCAGCAGCAGCACGACGGCTAGCTCGAGCGTGTCCAGCTGCACAACTGCGTAGTTTATCACCTGGACTTCCAGTGCCCCTTTGTCCAGCAGCACGTCTCAGGTGACCACGGTGCGACCCCGGGCAGCACGGTCGAGAACAGTACGGTTTCGAGCAGAGTGGCGCCCACGGCCACTTCCACGGTGGGCTCCACGTCAGTATTACGCAGCAACGCGTGCGGGGTCGAGACGAACTGCGCAACCTCGAGTAGCACGATGACGAGCGCAACACAGTTGTGCAGCACTACGTCGCGCCATCACTACGGCGGGCAGTTGCGCGACGCTGACGGATACGGCAGGGTCTTCATAACATGATGACCGAGGCGCGTTCGTCGACGGCCCGTTCGAGCGGCGCCAGCAGCGCGACGGTTACCTCGAGCGGGGCCAGCAGCACAACTGCAATGTCCGCAGCTTGACTTCCAGTGCTTCGTTACATTACAGCGCGTCTCGGGTGACCAATAGAGCGACCTCGAGCAGCATGGTCGCGACCAGTACGGTCTCGAACAGTGCAATGTCCACGGCCACCTCCACGGCGAGCTCCACGCCACATCGGGCTCTAGCACGGGCGTTGTCGAGTCGGACAGCGCAACGTCGAGCAGCACGAATTCGAGCGCGACACATTCGAGCAGCCCCGTCCGGCCAGCACACGGTGAGCAGTGGCATGACGGCTACGGTTCGACAAGTTCTTTCCGCACCACGCTGTCCGGGACGAGTTCTTCGACGGCCAGTGCGATTGGCACCGGCAGCGCGGCGACCAGATCGAGCGCGGCCAGTAGCACAACTGCATCTTCCCCCACCTTGGTTTCCAGTGTTTCGTTGTCTTGCAGTACTTCTCAGACGACCTGCAGTGCGACCTTGGGCCCCCCCCGCCAGGTGTTCCCCTGGCCTCTGGTGGTCCCCCCCCCAGCGCTCTGCCCCCCCCCACCCCCCCCCGGCCCCTGCGGTTTCGCTGCACCCCCGCCGAGCTTCGGCGCGACCAGCACACGGGAGCCCCATACGGCGGCTCTCCAGCACGCCGCCCGGCCGGGGCGGGCTTGGCGACCATCCCGTCTCTCGGGGCGGCGGGCCGCGGCGAGTTGTTGGCTGGCCCCGCTGGTCTCCCCCATGCCTCAGGAGGCCCCCCCCGGTGCTCCGCCCCCCCCCCTCGGGCCCTGCGGTGCCTCCATAGCCCCCCCCCCCCTGCAGGCCACTGTACTACGCGGGCGACTGCGATGGAGGACGCCCGCGTGCTGCTGCCCGATACCGACTTCAACATTTCTGCGGCTGTTAGCTGCGACCCCATCCGCAGCAAGGATTGCCCTTCAGCGCTCCCCGCGGGGCGCTTGTGCCAGGAGATTTTTCGCACCTCCGCGGCCTCTGCGCTCCCCCTGGGGCGCGGGGGCCAGCTGGCAATGAACGTCCTGGATCGACTGCCCTGGGTCTGTCCGTCTTCTCACTAACTCCGCGGCTGTTAGCCGCGACCCCCCTCAGCAGCTCGGCCTGCCCTCGCTGCGTCCTCCAGGGGCACTCGCGCTTCCCGCTTCTTCGTTGACCGATCTTGCTGGCCCCTTTCCGCGGGCGGGGCGCGGGCTCACTGGCTGCGCCGCGCCCTCGCCTTCACTCACAGGACGAAAACATGTAACCATAACCGCGGGGCCGTTCGCATGGCCCCAGCGCCGACCCCACACGCGCACGCAGTAATCAGACATAGCCACGCCACAATAGTCATACAACGAGAACAGTCATATTCATACGATAGTGGTATATTCAGGGGATATAGGTTATTTAGTGTAGCTGTTCTTAAGGCTGGAGCACGATTTGCAACCATGAATGAATAAAAGCAACAAATATGATTTTGTGTATTCGTACATTCCCCTACGGTCAAACGTGCGTTCGTCGCGAGACCTCGGATTCCAGCGTAGCCAACGCATGCTGACTTTACGTAGCGCAATGACATACTCTGATGTATTGGTCATCTTTTGTCTGCGAGAAACATGTGTCTTTGGTGCCAGAAGGGGCGGACGTCTCTGGTCGTTTCCTTTACTCGAAATGCCCCATGTAGGAATTTAATAATTGAGGGGCGTGGAATTCGCGGTGTGTCGCCACTTCCTTTCCATCGTATCCGTAACCATTTTGGCTCAAGCTTCTTTTTGTGTTTTTGTCCAGCTTGCCACGTGTCAACTCTGAACACTTGATATCATGAGCGGCCTTTGGACACGTGGTGCCGAGACTAAGGCTGGAGAGACGTTCTGTACGTTTGCTTTGTCGGTTCCCAAGATGAAGCCGATAAGGGGCACCAATGAGACGAACTCGAGGGTCAGGTTTCGAAACGCCACTATCCGCGTGATCGACTATATGATGAAGCACCCACAGCAATCACCAGAGTTGTGGGGCCAGATCGAGAGCGGCCTCGTGGGCAAAACCGTGACCAAGAATGGTAGCGGTTCGGGCTCTGCTGACTCTCCTGACAAAATTGATTTGACTTGGGCTGGGAAATCTGTCGGCAAAGTCCATCCTAAGGTGAAAGCGGCGCAGCTGGCGGCGCTACCGGATGGACCATCGGAGGCCCTTCTTGATCTCATCGATGATAATGATGCGTACGCGATCAAGGATCTCTTCGCATTTGCGTTTCAATACAAATCGTCTGACAGATTTACGGACGAGATGGGAGACATGAGCACTTGGACACTAATGAACATTAGGAGGAATGCTCAGATAGGCATCGACTTCGGTTCTTGGGTCAAGGATTGCGTGAACCCCGAGACTGGCGTTATCGATTGGGAGTGCCGTCCTCTCTATACGCCCATTTGGGAGAACGAGTACCTGGCGTCCGTGAGGTTCATCAACGGCGACACCGCCTCCCCTCCGAAGGGCGTCTTTATCACATACGAGTACAAGCTGGACAACCCCTTCTGCGCTGAGGAGGCTGGATGGGTTCTCGACAAGGTCAGGTACCCTTGCAAGGACTGGTTCTCTCTCCAGCATGGGCCGAACAAGTATCGCATCGACAAGAAGGGCAAGATGCTGATCGACCTGTACACTGGTGCTGCCTCCGAGATCGCGGCCAGGCAGCAACAAGTCATGGCGCTCACGAATGGGCCATCTCTCGTGAGTTTGGACACCCGCGAGAAGCGCAGGAGGGAGGAGGCCCTGCAGAAGGCGAGGAAGCGCCTCGCCACCAAGTCGTCCGAGTCCATCCGCATGCTGTCATGGGAACAAAAAGGATGATACTCCATCGTGAAGTCGGGCACGCAGTGGTAGCAGCCAGCTTTGTTGCGTTGGCTATGTTGCGTAGCTCTAGGCTGTGAGCTCGACGGCGCAGCGCGCGTGGGGTTCCAGCGCGCGCCCTCGCTCGGCCTTCTCCGCGCCATGGCCCTCGCACTGCGCTGGTGCACAGCGCGATCGTTCACTTCCTCCATTGTCTCGTCGGCTGGACTGCCGTCTCGAGCAGCTCGCGTCGCAGCGAGGTCATAGCGATACGGTAAGCTTTACGCTGCAGCGCGACAGTTCTGTATAGATGTTGAGCTCGTGCTGAACACTCAGAGTGGCTAGAGCTTCTGGGTCCCGCCATCCACTCTAGAGAACATGTGTTGGTCCATCTCTAGCAGTCGTGTAGTCGACCTCCCACTCCTGATCCACCCCTCCGTCGCCTCCTCGTCCTCCTCCTCCTACTCGTTATCCATCTCCGCCGTCCTACTCCTACTCCTCGCCATTATTCTCCTACTCCGTATCGCTGCGTCGATGCGCAGCGTGGCGCAGCCAGGGGTGAGCAGTGCGCGTGGAGGCTGGGGGGTCGGACGGGAGGTGGGAGGAAGGATATGGAGGAGAGGATTTTGGGGTCTGGTCATTCAGACACCTATTTGCGGAGGTAGGTGCGGGGGCGTGGCGGGGCAGCGCGGGGAGTTGGGGAACAGGGGGAGGGGTGGGGCGGCTGGGGGGGGCGATGAGGAGGAAGGACGGGTTATCTGTCACACGGCTGGGGCACGTAGCGAATCAGATGAGCGTAATCGTGTAGTTACGTAGTGGTGTAGTAAACCCAGAATGCCATGTGCGCAGGGCTGCAGGGGCGTCGGGGTTACCTGTAGACAGGTGCATCGCAGGTTGGCTTGGGGGCTCGTTGGGGTCCTTTCGGGGCCGATGGGCAAGGGACTGAAAACATAACCCTTGGTGGTCACCCCTGCTCGTGGTCATGCCGTTCGCCTTCCTGGCGGGGAAAGGGGCATCTGCCTCGGGCACCCGTGCTGATCAGATACGTCCCCATGCGAATACCAACGGCCACCGATCCCACTCCCATCGTAGCCGTTTTGGCCCAAGCTAGTTGTGCAAGTTCATTTCGCAGGGCGCGCATATACCAGCGTGACGATGCCGCCGCCAGTAACAACACCAGAGTTTCGGGTGGCGAAGCTCGTGTCTTGCCTCAAGAAGCACCCCGCTGACAAGGATCGCCTTCTCGCGCGCATTGAGAAAGGACAGGCCCTCAACATCAAGGGGGTGCAGTTCACGATCGAGGAGATGGAGCTGGCGTTGATGCAGTACAACGAGTGGACCGACTTGCCCGACGATGAGAAGCCCTTCCACATGGGCGAGGCTGCCGGGTCTGGAGATGCTGCTCCACCAGGCGCCTTTGATTTCGATCACCTTCAATTCGCACTTGTGCCAGTGCCAGTGGCGCCACCGCTTCCACCTCCTGCTGACCCGCCTCCCGACGACGTCGCGCCAGCCACGACTACGAGCGACGCCACGCACCCACCTCAGGGCCTCAAGTGGACAGACTACGAGCTCAGCGCCTTGGAGGGGACGCTCAACGTGTTTCGGGATCGCGTCGAGGGCCGATGGTTCGTTGCCCTCTCGACGACGTGCGAATGGGTGAAGTTGGAGCAGACTCATAACCTCAGCACCTTCGACGTCGAGTTTGGGTTGGACGGCGCCCCCACGATTATATTCGAGGTGCTGCCCGAGGGCGTCGACGGTGATGGGCACGCCTGGGAAGTCAACCATACGCTTGGATTCATTTCGCTCGAGTACACGACCAAGGCAACCAATGCCAAAGTACTGATATGTAAGGAAGCCAACGATTACTTCGGGATATACTCATTATCAGAAGCCGTGTCGCGCCACACCTCCCACGTCGTTCGGATGAAGACAGGTGTCGGAGGTGCACGAGTCACACTTGTTGTTTTTCGGTTTGGAGTTAAACGTAAGTTCGCCAATTTTTATGTCGTAGTGAAGGACGTGTTCAATATGCTGGACTTGGGTCGAACTACTGCCAGCGGCAGTGTCTGGGCAGCGAGGTACTGGCCTTCATGGGAAAAGTATTTGAAGAAGCTCGGCATCACGAGCGTCGAGAAGTCCGTGCAGACTGAGCCCGACAGGAAGAAGCATGGGGACGACCCTACGAGAGTATTGAAGTGGCCGTCTGTCTCGACAGAGGCCTTGTTTGCGATGTGTTGTCGCTGGGCATTTTGTTCGCAGCAGCAGGGTGGCTTCTCGCAGGAGAAGGACCAGGCCTCTGCCAAGCTGATCATCGGGACAATGATGAAGATAGCGATGCGTGGGAGATCTACGATACCGCTCTACTTCAAGAACGTCAGGCGAACACCCTTCGGTCAGATCATTGGCGACAGAGGCCCGTTCCACGTGAAGATTGACGGCAGTAGCCTCGACTTGAGCATCTTCCAGAAGAACCGCATGAGGGCCGACGGCGTCGAGGCGGTCCGCTTCTGCACGTATTTGGAGAAGGAGAATATCAACGGCCAGGACATCCGCATCATGACGTTCTTGGAGGCCATCGCGCCGTCGGTCCACTGCATGAGCACGTACTCCCAGATCTGCTGGCGAGTAGGCGAGTACGTCGAGAATGCTATCAGCACGAGCCTGGACCACGGCCAGCGGTTCGACGACTTCGAAGCCTCGAGCCCAGACGACTGCAACACCTCGGAAGCTCAAGTCGGCCATGAGAACGCACTGTATTTGCTCGGCTGCAAGGCCCACATAGATCAATGTGGCGTACAGTTTTTGAGTTCCGCCACCGACAAGTCTCGCGTGAGGGGCATGGGGCTGCAGAACACCGCCTTCGCGACACCAGATGGGGTCGCCTGGTGGGCCCCCACGCAGGACCAACGGGGCGATCAACGCGGCTGCTGCCTATGTGCTTCCTCCGCTCCCCAAGCGTTGGGGGGCGGGGGGGGGGGTCCGAGGGCTGGGCGGTTACAACCGTTTGATGGTATACACCTGACCATGCCATCAAATGGTTGTAACCGCCCAGCCCTAGGGAGTCCCCCGCAGCCCCCACGGGGAATTTTCTTATAGGCCCCGCTGGCTGCACCGAGGTGGAGGGGGGAGGGGGGCGAGGAGGAGGAGGAGGAGGAGGAGGAGGAGGAGGGGGATGAGGAGGAGGAGGAGGAGGGGGAGGAGGAGGAGGAGGAGGAGGAGGGGGAAGGGGGCTTCTTTTCTGGGGGGGGGGGAGCTAGCACAAGCCAGTGCACCCAGCTCCTTGAGGACATCGCCGACTTCACAGGCCACAGTACCATGGCGAGCATCCTGTCCGACGCCGGCGGCGACGCAGCACCCGCCCAGAGGGATCTGCAGCGCGCCTGGTTGAAGAGGAAGCTAGACGAATCAGCCACGTTCAAGCCGAAGAAAGTTCGCCGCAAGTCAGCCTTCCAGTGGCTCGCTGCTCTCGGCAACCAGGTCAAGTCATTCAGCATCGACGGCGGCCTGCAGACATACAGCCAGCCAGAGGACATCTCCACGCGCGAGCCAGCGCTGAAGTGGCCGAGGATCTCGGCCGCCTGTGACCTCGGATCGGACGGAGTTAGCGCCCTGAGCTACTGGATTCACCAGTTGCGAGGCCCGCTGCATTGTTCGAACCACACGTTGGGCAACTAAACACAAGCCGTCGTTAGGGGTGATTGGGCAAGGTGACGGGGGAAAGGGGATGGGGCACCTCACGCAACAGAAACGCACACCTAAGTTAGTACCATACCTAGCATCACCCCCTCACCCTGGTGGGCGAAACGACGGCATGTGTTTACGTTGTTCGGGCTGGTCGGCGCAGGCAGTTCACTTCTGAATGATGCAGCGGAGGCTGCATCGACGCGATCCCTGACCCCTCGCACGGTGTTCACGACGACATGTGCAACAGCCTCAAGTTCGCTGGGTTGTTCGATCATTTGCTGTCCGACGTCATCTGCATCAACTTCGCGAACGGGCCCTGGTCGGAAGACACCCACTTCAAGCGCATGCAGCAATGCCCCCAGGACACGTTTGAGGCCAGCTCCCCTGACAAGAACGCGTTGTTCCAGGAGATGATGAACGACATGTTGGCGGACCCGTCGGCGAAGGACATCCGTGGTGACGAGGACTGCGGCCAGCTACTGTGGGACGCTATTCCAGAGAGCAACCCATTGGTAAAACGTGGAGGCAAAGCTGTCATGGGCAGGTTCATGGAAATCATTCGCCGCATCAGGAAGGAGCTTAACGATTACAATGCCAAGAGGTTCTGCGTCCTCACCACGTGCCTCGAGCTCGACCTGCTGAGCAGCAAGGCGGCCTTGAAGAGACTGGACGCGCCCGCCGACGAGAAGACGACCAACGTTAAGAAGAACACGGACAAAGTCGAGCTGGACTTCGCTAGGGCTTGCCTCAATCAGATGGCCATCGCTGGCATCAGCATGCTCGACCCGTCGTGCAAGCGCAAGGACCACATCATATGCCAGGGAACTCTGCATTGGGACAAGTGGCACAGCAAGCAGAACACTGAGCTGAGGTCTTGCTTCGCTTCTGCGGACTGGATCGTGAGTGAGCTCCGCTCAAACTTCATCGATACCATGTTTGCGGGTTGGGCCGACCTTTGCAATGAGCGAGTGATGAAGGAGAGCGGCTTCCACGTCCCGACGACCGTGGCCGAGCTGAATTCCTTTGACCCTGAGGATTGCGACGAGGGCGAGGACTACTTGGCCTTCACCCTCTTCCACTTGAACATGGGCACCACGTACTATCGCTCGATGAGGATGGGGTGGCTGTTGTTGGGACCTTCTTCAAGGTCCGCGCTGTTGACGCGCGGTGGCGACGACGCCAAGGACGCTGCCGCTTATATCCGCAGGTGCCGCGACCAGTACGACGAGTGTCAACGTCGTGGAGCACACGCCCGACCTCCAGGCCGTCGTCGACCGCCACGTCTTCAAGCGCGTGTCCGAGGAGCAGGTGTACAGGGTGTTGAAGGAGGCCGACTTCACCATCACTCAGGACGTCGTGGCTTTCTCGAGGAAAATACACACCAAACTTCTCGCGAGCCAGGTCGACGAGGACGCGTTCAACGTGCAGAAGAATATGCCTAAATACAAGAACCGCCAAGGCAGTGTCCAGAGAGCCTGGAGAGGACTGGTGAAATCCAAGATTCTTTCGACTCGCCACAAATTTATTGAAGTACAGCCTTCGTTTCAACCGGTGGCCAGGGACATGTCTGTACCAGAGGGCTGTTTCAAGACCAAGGCCAAGGATACGCCGAAGGAGCTTCACAAGATCATCTCGTGCAAGCAGAAGACCTCCTGGCCGTCTCCTAGGAGCGATGCGTGGTCTGTGCCTTACGGCGATTTAGTTCTCATCGACTTCGCCCTTCGGTCAGGAAAGATGAACATGATGCAGCACCGTTGGCTCGGCGGCCTCATGCGCGACTGCGTGGCGGTCATGGCAAGGAGGAAGGAAGCAGGTGACGCGGCCTCGGTGCCAATGCTCCCGTGCGGATGCATGCCCGACTCTGTCGTGGTCATGTTCCCCTTCAAGGAGATGGCCGTCCCGAATGGGGGCGCAGTTTTTGCACCCGTGCGACCTGCTGATCCTCTAGACTTGTACCAGGCCGTCGTCAGCCTTGATGATTGGGAGGGCTGTTGCATCACGGTGCAATCACCATTGACTTTGCGCAGGAGTTGCGGCTTCGGCGGCGATGCTGGCGCAACCGACCTTGGACGCATTGGACTCCGCAAGGTCGACGGCCACAGCTTCGAGCACATCCTCAAGGCGCTGGCCAGAGTTGCGTTCAATAGCGTGAGACTGCCTTTGTTGCAGAGGCTGGCGGCTCACCTTCGGGTCGGGGTGGATCCAGGCGCTGGCCTCTTCGGCACCCTGGTCGCCCTGATCAGCAATATCTTGAACCCTATTTCGGAGAGTGATATTCTCGATATCCTGGCTAAGAGGCTCACGAAGATGCACTCCAGAGTATGTGACTCCATCGATGACCTCTTGGACTTCGAGGACCAGCTCGTCTGCTTGGACAGGGACGACTTCGGCAAGCTGCAGGAGACCAGGAAGAGAAGCGAATATTCGAAGGAGGTCTTGACTGACTACATCAAGGAGTACGCCAAGATGCGCGAGAAGGTCAGACCCGAGCCCAAAGCTAAGGCGAAGGGCAAGGGCAGGGGCAGAGGCAAGGGTGCTGGCCGCGGGGGGGCCGCCGCTGGTGGCGCTGGCGGTGGTGGCGGTGGGCCTGCTGGCCCACTTCCTGACGGCGTGCTGGGGCAGCATCAGCTGAGGGGATTGTGCCCCAACGGTGGGCATATATGGAGGTCCAATTACAGTCACGCTTGGATGTGCCACCTTCCCCCGTTCCCTAGGAAGAGCTACTCTTGGCAGATTTATGGCCAGCGTGGTGCTGCGATCAACTGTTTGCGGGACCTCTGGACGTTTTTTTACCAGATCAACGGGGGGCAGATTACAGACTGCCCCATCGTCGGCCTCTTCGCAGCTGATGGGGACGGTGCCCTCCCACATTGAAACGGTGCGCGTGGCTGGGACAACAGTGCGTGAAACACCTAACTACCATAACATAGCCGAACTAAAACATGTCCCAGCACGCTGCACGTCCTAGAGTTGTCTAGGTGTGCATTCGAATTCCAAATAATTTAGAGCGCAGTTGCTGTGCACGCTTGTCAATTTCAGGCCCACGTGATAACTTGAGTAGTTGAGTAATCACACACATGTCGAAACACACACACACACACACAAACAAACAAGTCCGGTTCTCCAAGACCTTCTGATTCCAGGGCCTCGTCTCGGTGATGCGGTCGACGCCGACTGCGTGCATGTCGATGTGAGTTGTATTAGGTCGTATGCTTTGTTGAAAAGCACTTGCGCCAGTGGGCCGTGGGGAGGCCTTCGCGCGCACGTCTGCGCCGCTGCTCGTGCGCCGCCGTGAGTTGGCGCGATCGGGGGAGCAGTTGGACAGAGGGGTGCTTGACAAAGATAGTGAAACATGCATACACCTCACTCTTAGAAGCGTCCTCCTCCGTACCGCCCTCCTTCTTCTCATTGGCCTCCTATCGTCCTCTTCATGCCCCCCCCCTCGTCTTCCTCCTCATCATTGTCTCCTGGACCCCACCCTCCCCGTCATCATGATCTTCATAATCCTGTTTATCCTCGTTCCTTCCCCGTCATTTCCCCCCTCCCCTCGGCCCCGCCCCTCTCTCCATTTCCCCTTTGGTTTGAGAAGATTGCGTCGGAGAGCCATGCGTTTGCGGAATATTATTTGCCACGCTTCGCGTGCCACTGGATCTGTGAATCGCGCTTCGCGCTTGCCGCCTTCACCCCGCTGCACTTACGAACGTGTATGGCTTGTTAACAATTAGCTGTGTTACCACCGCTGCTAAATTTTAAAGTCTGAGGCTGCTCGGTGTTAAAGGTTGGTATTGCTCCGATTGGATTGCTCGGGCACCATGGGGCAGTGGCCGCTTGAGGTCCTCCGAGATGCTTCGAGGTCTCGGAATCGGGGGTGCTCCTGTGGCAGGCTACCCTGCCCCAGGGTTGCGGTTAGAACTTTACCCCTCCAGATTCACATGCGAACGACTGCGTCGCAACGGGCCGGCGCTCCCCCCGGGGCGTCGGGGCATGCTGACAGTTATCATCCCAGGTCGATTGTCCCGACCGCCTCCCGCGGCGATCCCCCGCTGGAGGCGCACGGTCCGCCCTTGACGCATGTTTTTCCGCGGCTGTTAGCTGCGACCCCACGCGCAGTATGGCAGCCATATCTCTGCGGTTTTTCGCCGCGGCCCCATTCGCAGCGCGTCCCTGGCCCTTTGCGGTCGCCCCGGGGCGCGCGGGCCAGGTGGTTCATCGATTTGCCGTCTCTGGCCCGTCCACCGCCCCGCGGCACCCCCCCGCAGGAGCTGTATGGGCCACCTGGTGGTATTCTGCGTTCGGCTTCGCGGCGGAAGCACACGTGCCCACTGGCCGAGGCTTCTTTGATGACTCGTTCTGCCGATCGGGGTACCTGGGACGCAGAGGCCCGATTGCACTTCGGAGGTCTGCTGCTTACGCGGTGTGGTTCGCAGTTTTGTGGTTGACGACGGCGGCGCTGTTTCCTGCATTGGCATGCGCTTTGTCAGAGACGTGGTGTGTCTCTTCGAGGAGGTCGAGGTCACAGGTGTGCTCAGGCTGGTGGTCTTCGGCTTCTGAGCTGAGCTGAGATTAGTTGCTTGGCGCCTCTTCGCTGTTCGTTCGCCGCCCGCGCTCGGCCTCGGTCCCCGGCGTGCTGATCGGATATTACTTGTTTTTTTCCGCTCGCCTGCTGTAGTGCTGGCCTCTGTCCTGCTCGTTGTAGGCCTGGTTTTCGTTCGACTCCACGACGCCGCGCGGCTGTCCGCTCGCGGTTGCGAACAAAAAGTAGCCCCGCCAGCCCGTCCAGAAACGATGCTCAGAGGAATTGCCTTGATCAGCGAAGTGGACAACAGACTCAGGAAGGATCCCCCAGTGGCGGCCTCTTGGAGCGTCTTGGGGGCCTCTTGGCGGTCGCGGACGTCTCTTAGAGCGTCTTGGGTGCCTCGGAGAGCTTCTTGGGGCCTCTTGGGGGTCTTTGGGGGGCCTCTTGGAGGCCTTTGGGGCGCCAGTTGGGGCCTCTTGGGGCCTCCTGGGCGCCTCTCGGGGCGCTCTGGAAGCGCTCTTGGGAGTCTTGGGAGCGTTCTTGGAGCCCTCTTGGGCCATATTGGAGTCAGCGTGAAGCCTCGGATGGCCATCGGAAGCGAAAAGGCGAGAAAGCCCAACTCATTGATTTTCCTGAGGTTTTGGAAGGATGTTGGCCTCTTCGGGGCCTCGTGGGGGGGTGTCTTTGGCCACTTGGAGCCGTCTTGAAGCTGTCTTGGGGCCTTTGGGAGCATCGTGGGGGCCATCTTGAGGCATCTTTGAGCCACCTTGGTGGTCATCTTGGGCTCTCCCAGGCGCTCGTGGAGTCATCTGAAGTAGTGCCCCCCCCGCCCCCCAGGAGGCCCAAATGTGTCAATGATTTTGGCATTCTCGCCGAGGCCTCTTGGAGCGTTTTGGGTGCCTATGGGGGGCCTCTTGGGGCCTCTTGGGTCTTGGGGGCTTCTTGGGGCCATCTTGGGGCCATCTCGGGGCCTTTGGGGGCCTCCTGGGCGCCTCTTGGAGCCATCTTGGAGGAGATCGATCGCAGGAGGGGGGGTGACTCAATTAGCTCTCCCCCCTTTCAGGAGGCCAAATGGGGCAACAACTTTTTAGTAAAACCAATGATTTAGGTTTCCTCGCCGAGGCCGTTTTGGACGCTCCAATGCGTCGCGGAACCCCCCGTCCAGGTCCAGGGGAGGGGGTGGGGGGAGGGGTAAGCCCCTCCCCGAAGGAGGAAAGGAGCGGTAAAAGAGGAAACGCTCTAGACCAACTAATTGCGCCCAAAGGGCTGGTGGGACTTAACACATTGATTGGCCTCCGGTTGTTGAAGGGTCTTGGAGGCTCCCTTGGGCGGTTCGGAGGGCCTTTGGAACCATCTTGGGGCTGTGTTGGGGCCTGTCGGAGGTATGTCGGAGGCGACCTTGAGCCATCTTGAGCTATCTCGAGTCATCTTGGAGGCCAGATTGAAGTCTCTGAGGCCCTCTTCGAGCCATTTTGGGGGCTCTAACTACCCGCGCCCCCCCCCTCCCAGGCCCAGGAGAGGGGGGAGAGGGAGGGGTCAAAACACCCCCTAAAATAATAAGCCGCTTATCTCACCCCCACCCGTCCTTTCAACACATCAGCAACACCCGACGATCTTGCACAGGCCGATCATGGGTTCAGGATCGGTGTAGACGCCTCTGCCCCAGCCAGGAGGGAGTATACACTGATCCTGACCCCAGGATGAGACTGTCCAGGATCGCTGGAAGTCTATAGTTAGGTCAGCATCGTTGATCCCACCTCCATCCCCATTGGGCCATGGTATCTCAGCCCCGCCAGACCACCCCCCAAGATGAGGAGAGGCACCACGAAGCCCGACGGGAACAGCACACATCCCCATCTAGGGGGGTAGATCGGTTAGTGGAGCCAGGGTCATGTCAGTGGGGATGGGGATAGACGAAACGATTCTCAGTTGGTGCCTACCTATGAGGCTGTGCTGGAGCAGCCCCCGGTCCTGGTCCGCGGCCGCGCCCCGCGTGCTGCTGGTCGAGTGCTGGCGGGGCGCGGCCACCGAGGAGGTGGCCGGCCTCCCGTGCGCCGCGGAGTGGCTTGCGGCCGCGGGGGTGGCTGAGCCAGCAGGGGATGGCGAGGTTCGGAGGAGGGAAAGACACCGCTGCAGCGTCCTTCATCGCCACGACCGGGTTCGCCTAGAAGTCCTGGTCAGGGCGCGCCCCAGGAGAGGTCCGGCGAGCGGCGGTACCGGCATCGGCTGGTGTCTCCAGAGGCGGCAGAGGCCCGCGGACCCGCGGGAGCGGTTGGTGGCGCGGAGGAGGAAGAAGAGGGCGAGGAGTGGCAGGATCCTCGGGCGACGAGGTTTTGAGATTATTACGCGCACCGGCCCCGGCCAGGCCCATCCATGGCCCAGGATCTGCGCGCATGCCTCCCTGGCCAAGCCCACGGGGGGGCGTATCCACCGCTCCTGGTCTCAGGATGGGCCCGTGCAGGGGCTGAGGATGTGCACAGTTCTCGTCGCCCTGAAGGAGGGCGAGGCGGAGTCCTTCTTGAGGCCCTTCAGCGCCCTCGGCATGAGGGATCCTACCGAGGGCATGGGGAGGGAGGCGGCAGAGGCGGCAGCCGCTGCCGGGAGTGCCGCGGCGACTGAGCCCCCCTACTGGTCCGGGCGGGCACGGGCTTGCCCAGAGGGCTGGCACCCGGAGCACGTCGGCGACGAGACCACTCTCGATGCCCTCAGGCGCATGCTCGCAGTGGCCAGGCCCGAGGAGCTCGGGAAAGGCTACGACGTGAAGAGGTACTCCCGCACCTACAGGCGGCTCGACATCTCGGGCCCAGGACCCCATCGGCCATGTTATTCCTCTCCTCCCTGGACTCCCCCATTTCTCTGACCTCCCCTACCCCCCAGCGACGGTGGGGGGGGGAAAGGGGAAGGGGGAAAGGGGAGGTAGGAGTGGCATGAGTGGATTGGCTCCCTGGCCTCCATATCTACGCCGCCTGGCGCATCGAGAACCCCTCCGCCTTCCGTATCTTCGCCGAGAGGCGCTCGCAGGTGCCAGGGCAAATGAAGCTACAGGAGTAGTGAGGCTGATTTTTGTTGTCCTCCTTTTCCTCTGGGTCACTTACGCAAGGTCACGAAGATAGTCGCACTTCGCGGTCTGGGCTAGAGAGGCGATCTTCCCCTGGAGCCTCTAAGGGCACAACGCGACAGCGCGAAGATGACCCAGCTTCCTCTCCTCCTTCGTTATTTCCCCCTTTCCCAGGGCGAGGTGTGGGGAGGAGGTGAGCAATTCTCAGCTGTCCTTGCCTCCCCCGAACTCCGACGTCGTGTTTTTTTCACAACGTCGGCTCGCAGAGGTCTGGACCCCTTCCCCGAGCACCAGTTTCTCATCCCGTGCAGTTTTTTGCACGGTCCCGAGCTCTGATGAGGGCCCTCGGAGTCCAAAAACGGCAAGAAACTTCCCGTCGTGATTGTTTCACATAGAGGAGGTGGGGTCCTTCGCTTCCCTGAACCCTGACTCCAGATCCACCTTACTCTGGTTGATTGTGCGATAAAAAACTGCGTCGGGAATGCACTCCAAACGATGTGAACGAGTAGAGCGGACAAAAATCCGCTGCAAAGATAAGGCGGATCTTCACAAAAGGGTACGGTGGACACAGCGACGGCAAAGTAGGGCGGACATCGACATCGAAGACGCGTGAAAAGTAGGGTGGAAATCTCCGCACAAGCGCCAAAAGTACGGCGGATTCGGAGTCAGGGGAGGTGGCGCGCCAGGTGAGGGCGCTGCGCCAGGAGGGGCTTCTGGAGGCGCCCGCCGGCGCGGCCACGACTGCTGCAGGGGCCGGCCTGCCAGGTCGTGTGGACCCAGCGGCGAACGAGGCGTGGCTTCTGCACGGCTGCCCCCCGAAGGTCGTGGCGGACATCTGCCAGCACGGCCTCAGCGAGCGGTTGTCCTCGATGCGAGGAGCAGACGTCGGCACGAGCGCAGACTCTCGGAGGCCCGCGCGGACTTCTCGGATCGGCGCCGGACCCCTCTGGCGCGCTCCGCGCGCCGGCCAGGTCCGGCGCCGATCCGAGAAGTCCATGCGGACCTCCGAGAGTCTATGTCTGTGCCGTTCTTTCTCTTCCTTTCTCGATGGGCGGCGCCTTCGGGGCGGGCATCTACCTGGCAGAGCACGTCGAGAAGATAGACCAGTACAACACGGCTGACTATCCGGAGGGAGAGAAAAAGGGGGCCATGACCAAGATCGAACGCGGAGAGGTCGGAGCCGATCTTGGTCACCGTCCATATTGGTCAGCGTCAGTTCCTGAATCATCCTCGCGGCTCGGCGACGGCTGGCATGAACCTACGACCCGGACCCCGCGACATCTTGGCCATGGCCCTCGTGTCTCTGCCCTCGGCTCTCGCCAGCGGGGCGAGGGGCTGAATGCTCTGCACGGCCGCCTGTTCGGGGCGGAGGGCGGGCCACGGCACCCGCTGCACGGGGAGGACGACCCCAAACCTGGCTCCGAGAACGACCTGTTCTACTGCTTCGTGGTGAGGGCTGTGATCGGCTGGCCGGTTCGCACGCTCGGCTGTTGGCGCAAGGCGAGGTCGCCAGCCTCGATGGACCACGATGCCATCCCGTCGGTGCACCAGGACGATACTCGCCGAGAGCTGGCTATCGTTCCGGGGACGGGCACCGCAACGGTCCCGAGGTACAGGTTCAATAGTTTGATTGCAGAGCTGGGTAGGTTATTGATGCGATATCGTGAGTTTGTGATTTTCGATCGTACGCAAACTTATGCTGAGTACCTGGTGGCATACAGACGGCTTCCTTCGTGAGGGAAAACTGCTGCTCCTCCTCATCGTCTTCTTCCTCGTCGTCCTCTTTCTCCTCATCCGCACCATCCTCAGCATTATCCTGATCCACGCGCCTTCTCCCACCACCACCACCACCACCACCACCACGTTATCACAACCCCCTCATCCTTCCTCCTCGCCCGCCTCACCCTCGTCCGTGGATCCCCTGCTTTCCGCCTCGTCATCTGCTTTCTCCTCGTCTCGGCGGCGCGCCAAGTGAGAAAGTGAGAGGAGGCGGGCCTTCTCAGAAGGCGGCGGGGCCTCTCAGAAGCCAGCTGGCCTTGTGATGTGGCTTCGGAGAGGGCGTAGAAGCTTCTCGGAACACCAAAGGGTTGTTGAGCCTTCTGGGAAGGCCCGCCCCCTCTGCCTTCCCCCCTGGGCGCACCGCCGATCCATGCCCTCTGTGGCCTTGGGAAGTATTGTTATGGTATGATCTTCTTCAGTTCCGCGTGGCAGAGGCACGGTAGATGTAGAGGAACAAATGGCGTCTTGGTTCTCAGCGATCAGTGCCCATGTTGGGAGTTGCTTGTCATCCTGCCACTCATCTCAGCGTGTACAGCACGGTAGTTGGCGTCGCGCGATTAGGTGGTCTTGTGCGCAGCAGTAGTGGATGTTGCCATGGCTGTCTTGCCAGTGCAGGCTTCTTCTTCTTCCGATGGTTCGGGTCGGGCCTTGATAGAATCTCAGCGAGGTTGTTCACTACGCTGCGCGCCGCCTGTAGGTGCAAAAGCCAGCGATGGCAGTTGCTCTGAAGCATCTGTTCGACCCCAGTTCTAGTTAAGCTCGACTCTAGCTCAACTCAAGTTCGACTCAGGCTCGACTCGAGTTCGAATCGAATCGTCGGACGTTCGACGTAGCATCGACGCATGAGTGGAGCGAGTGGCTCCAGGAAGATCCCCAGAACGAGCATTTAACGATATGCGTCATCGTCGGGACTTCCACCGGCACTCTCGTGGCCGACGGGTTCGTGGACGATGGAGCCCGGCGTGAATCATTTGGGCGGTTTGGGGGAGCCGCCGGCAGGCCAGCGGTGAGGGTGCGCGCGGGGGCCGACGACGAATGCATCATGAGCGCCGCAGCGGAGCACGCCTTCGAGCTGGCACAGCTGGCACGAGGGCTACGAACATCCTGGACCTTGGATGGGGTGCCTTTGTGCTCTTCATGGTTGGGCTTTCCACCTGGGGAAGTTATTCGTTATATGGGGATCTGCACGCGGCCTTGGTCCCTCGGCGAAGGAGCCCATGCTCTTGAACCACATTGTGACCATGGTTCGACTGTACTCGACGTCTGGATCGGAGGAGCGCTGAGCGGATGCTCCCAAAGACAGACGTGTTGAGGGTGCGAGTTCACGCTCGGCAGTGGCTCCCTGGCGCTTCGTCACGCCCGTCTGTGCCTGTTTACGCCAATTGCGCTGGCCAGGGGGCTTGCTCGACAGCTGCCCTCCTTATCTCTTCCGCGGGCCCCAGGATTTGGCGCAGGAGGTCTCCGATGTGGAGCTGGACGCTCTCGGGGAGTCCACGGTGCGCGACTCCTCACGCACGATTGGTGCGTCACGCCTCGCACACAGCCTCTGGAACACCGTCGCCCTCCGTCTGGATCTCCGATACGCGTCGTACTTCTGGTCTTTCGCCTCCGGACAGCATCTCGCGAGCCCAGCGTTCATCTGTGGGGTTCTCTCTTGCCAGCGTCCATCTTGCTGGTCTCTCTCCGCTTGGTACGCCAGGTCGCTGTCGTTAGCGGATCTGGTGGCATTGCTGTCTTCGCAGTTGCTGCAGCTGGGTCTCCCTCGGCTTGTGCTGGGTCTGGAGGTCCAGGAGGTCCAGGAAGGAGGTCCAGGAGGTCCACGTCCTCCATTGCCTATTCTCTTGCCGCTAGACTGGCGACCAGGGAACATGACTCAGTATATGAACTCTGAGCCAGACCTTCTGGTCTTGATTCGCCGCAGATCTGGAGCTACTTGGCTCCGCTATCAATGTCGGCAGCACGCTTCGAAATTGCCAAAGCTCCCTCGCACGAAGTAAGGAACAAGAATATGGAATATATGGACTAGGATGGGATCTAACCTATTCGCTCGTAGTTTGTCTGACTCAGGGGACACTCAGTAACATTCGATATAAAACAGCAGCGGGCGCACGCTCGCAGTACAACTGGCTGTCACAACGCGTTGCTGCAGTGGCCCAGAGCTGTGCCATCGACATCCTCCTTCTCCCTGTCCTCCTCTCTCTCTATCTCTCTCTCTCTATCTATCTATCTCTCTCTCTCTCTCTCCTGCTTTCCCCGGTTTCGCTCTCGTGACCTCACCCCCTCCCGTCTTCGTCGTCGATGTTGCCCTGCGCGCACGCGCCAGGCGCATTGCCCCCCCCATCCGCGCACATGTTTTTCTTGATGAACTGCTCCGTCCCCCCCAAGTTGGTCCACCGCTTGCAGCCGCCCCGTGGACACGTGAGAAAATGTGCCCCGCGCACACCCGCCAGGCACATGTTGCTCCTCCCCCCCTCCGCGCACGTATTCACACATGTGAGAAACATCCTCCCCCCCTCAAAGTTGGGTCCCCGCCTGGGGGCCGTTGACTCGTGAAAACACGTGCCCTCCGCGCACGCGCAGGGCGCATGTTGCGCCCCCCCCCGTCCGCGCGTGCATTCTTACATGAGAAGAGTCCCCCCCCAACAGAAGCAAACGGGCGAAGGACCCAATCATATGCAAGTGTGAGTACAGCGTTGTGGGCACCGCTTTCGGCGGAGCTCCCCAGGGGGCCACGAAGCGCGTGAGAGGTGTCCTGTGCTGAGTGGGGGAGACGCATGCGGCCGCGGCCCCTAGTGTCTTCGGTGGAGCCCCCCATGGGACCACGACGCGCTGTACGGGGGGCGCATGCGGCCGCGGCCACTGGGGCCTTCGGTGGAGCCCTATGTGGCCATATGGGGCCGCGAAGCGCTGCACTGGGTGGGAAAGGCGCATGCGGCCGCGGTCACTGGGACCTTCGGTGGAGCTCCCTGTGGGGCAACGAAGCGATGTAGTGTAGCAGTGGAGGCAGCCGCGGCCACTGGGGCTCCCGGTTGAAGACGCATGCGGCCGCGGCCACTGGGACCGTCGGTGGAGCTCCCGATGGTGCCACGAAGCTCTGTATTGGTTGGCGCGGACACTCGTGGCCGCGGCTAGGCCATCGGTGGAGCTCCCCACGGGGCCGCGAAGCGCTATACTGGGTGGCGCGGACGCATGTGGCCGCGGCCATTCGGGATTTCAGTGGAGCTCCTTCTGGGGCCACGGAGCACGGAATGCGTGAGAGGTGTGACGAAACAGGGGCATGGTGAGGGCAGAGGCAGGGATAGGAGGAAGGAGGAGGGGGAGGAGGGGAAAACAGAGACGCGGGGCGCTGTCTCTTCAAAACGGGGACCCAACATTACAGGATTGTTGGGAAAAGTACCCCCCCTGGGTTGAGCCCCCCGCCCCAAGTTGGGTTCCCCGCCTGCGACCCCATGGGCACATGAGAACACGTGCCCCGCGCGCACCCGCCAGGCACATGTTGAGGCCCCCATTTCCGCGCAATTTGCGCGCAAAGAATTCCCACCCCTCACGTTGGGTCCCCCCTCTGGGCTCCGTAGAGACGTGAAAACACGTGCCTTCCGCGCACGCGATGGGCGCATGTTGGGCACTTGTGCTTTCCCTGGCAAAACATGTTGCCTCCCGAGCTGAGTCCCCTTAGGGGCTGTGATCATGTGAAAGCACATGCCCCGCGAGCACGCGCCAGGCGCTTGTTACCCCCCACCCTCCCCACCCCCTTCGCGGCGCCATGCGCATGTTGCCCCCCCCTCCTCCCCGCCCCCCCTCCTGCCCCTTCACGCGCGTATGTTTTTCGCGTGAAGACTCCGCCGACTAGGATTTGGATCCCCCTTGGGGGCCGTGGACACGTGAACACACGCATCCCGCGCGCACGCGCCAGGCGCACGTTGCACCACACACACACACACACACACACACGCACACGCACACGCACACGCACACGCACACGCACACGCACACGCACACGCACACGCACACGCGCACGCACGCACGCACGCACGCACGCGCATGCACGCACGCACGCACGCATACACATACGCATACGCATACGCATACGCATACGCGCACACACATACACACACACACACACACACATACATACACACACACACACACGACGCACGCGCACGCACACGCACACGCACACGCACACATCTACACACACACACACGCACACACACACACACACACACACACACTCCGCTTACGTTTGTAACGCCTAACGAATCCGCTGACCAGAAGTTGGGTCCACCCCTGGGGACCGTTGACACGTGAAAACACGCGCGCACGCGCCGCGCCAGGCGCATGCAGGCGCATGCTGAACACCCCCGTCGGTGGGCGAATGTTTACGCCAAAGGAATCGGGCGACGAGAAATTGCATCACC
>CAUYUJ010021048.1:30000-105000 GCA_963575745.1 Prorocentrum cordatum | reverse complement strand
TGCTGGGAAGACGCGCGGCGCGGTTCTCCCCCCACCGGTTGTCCCCCCCCCGTTTGACGAGCATCCGGCTAGTGCCGTCCTGTCCTGGCTCCTGCAGGGCCATCAACAAGTGACCCCCGACCGAAGGGAAAATGTCCCGGGATGGGACCCACGCCGTCGTGGAATGGGCATCGGTGGCACGGGCCTTCTTCAGTTGCTCATCTTCCTTTCTGCTTTCTATAAGGCAGGAGGGTCCCCCTCCTTCAGTCGTCCTAAATCCTGCCTTCTCCTCCTCCTCCTCCTCCTCCTCCTTCTCCTCCTCTTCTCGACTCCTCTCACCACCCTATCCTCCTCCTCTTCCTCCTCCTCCTCCTCCTCCTCCTCCTCCTCCTCCTTCTCCTCTTCTCGCCTCCCCATCCTCCTCCCCTACCGTCCACGATCCTTCCCATCCTGCGTGGCTTGTCTTCTCGTCCTCCTCCTCCTGCTCCTCCTCCTCCTCCTCCCAGAGGAGGCAGGCCACCCCCACCATCGACACGAGGCGAGAGTTCCCCCGTGCCGACGCGGCACCGCTTCGACGTCTTGTGGGCGCCAGGCGGCCGCCGCAGGTCCGCTCCGACGGCAGGAAGTGTCGCCAAGCGGGGCCAGTCCATATCATTCGCAGGGGGCAGGAGCAAGATGCTGATGTGAGGCGTGCTGGCCCGCGGAGGCGAGGGAGACACGCCCCCCAAGCGCATATCATATCATATCATATCATATCCTCCTCCTCCTCTTCCTCCTCCTCCTCTTCCTCCTCCTCCCCCTCCTCCTCCATTCCTTTTACTTATGATGGATTCCTCCCTCTCGCACTGGGCGTTTCGTCTGAGACTTCCTGAAGCGTAGAATTTGCACCATTTTCACGGATTGAGGGCGGTCCGCTTTCAAAATGTGAGGCTCGCCTTAGCGCCGCTGCGAGTGCTGCGGCGCCCCTCCCAACAGGGCTGCCGCCCTTGGGTCACCCCCGAGGCGACGCCCCCGCAGCTGGCGGTTGTCTGGAGGACTGGGCCTGCGACGGCGGCGCGGAGCTCGATTGGGGCATCTGCCGCTACCACGCTCACAGTCGATGGCTCTCTGGGCTACGATACGCCTTCCGTGATCCGCAGCTTGATGGCCGTGATCCGGGCTCGCACCGGCGTTGCATGTGCGGAGGCGACGCAGGAGGGCGAGTCTGGCGGCGGGACGTGGTACCGCTTGGCCGATCGAGGCCCCACTGCACACCCTGGCCGGGTGCGGCTGCAGCTGACGTCGCTGGAGGAGGTTCAACGGATCATGCAGGAGGTGCACGGTCGCGCTGTCCAGCTCGGCGCTGACCTCATCAGCATCACAGTCGCGAGTGACGAGGTGGAGCTGCAGCAGGGGAACGCGCAGCGGGGGCGGGCGAGCCAGGGCCTCGCCCCCGCCAGGGTGGCTGGCCGGCCTGCCTGAGCCCTAGATGCTGGGGAATTAAGGTCACTTCCCAATCTGGGCTCCGATATTGGGCTGTCGACCTCGACTTGCACGCCCGCCGTGTCGATCACGGCGGTCTCCCTCTCTGCATTCATCCTGCTGCCCCCATGTTCTCTGAGCCTCTCCTACGCTGCTGCGTGGAGGCGCGCGCGACGCACCACGCGCACCCCATTTGTAGCATCCGCTCCGATGCTCGCGCTGCCGCCGAGCTCCCAGCGCTACCGCCAGCGCGCCCTGCCCCAAGGCTTCGGGCTCGCCGCGCCCCTCGCCCTCCGGCGGACTCCCCTGGACCTGGTCAGCCGCCCGACGGCCACGCGCCTCCAGGCGCAGCCCCTGGGGGAGGTTGGTCTTGGCGCCGTTCCGGACAGAGTTGCACGGGGCGTCGTGGACCACGCAAGCGCTTCCTGCACGAAAGCGCAACCGCCACATGGCCAAGGACACCTACGTTCGACGGCTGTTGCAGAAGCGGGACTTCGTGACGTTGTCCGAGACGCACGGCCTCGAGGGCTTCGGGCGAGGGCATGGCATGTGGCTGTCCTCTGGACAGCCGCACCTAGTTCTCGCCAGGCACGTCCGGTCAAGCGGGGGTGGACTTCGTTGTGAAGAAGGCCTTCCTGGACAACTTCGACCCGGCGTTGACTCGTTGGGACGTGTTGGTTCCTGGTAGGGCCGCGGTGCTTCGGCTTGCTGGACCTCACGGCTCGCTCAATTTGTATACGATTTATTTCGCGAGCGCCAGCTCCAGCAACGTCGTGCAACCGCGAGGCGAGCAGCAGCAGGACGACAATGGACGACATTGACAGGCAGTCTCGGCGACAGCGTGAGGACATGCGGGTCAGGCTGGCTGCCGCTCTGGCCCGACTGGACGTGTTCTCTCCATCATCTTTGGGGACTTCAATTGGGTCACAGCGGAGCGCGACAGATTTGCCAAGTCCACGGGCGAGCTTACAGGTGGACGGGACGCTCCCGACGAACGACATTTCCACTCCGTGCTGGCTCGGCCTCGGGGCCTACACGAGCTGTCTCAACCTGCAACGATTCACGACAACGCCGCTGCCCGTTCTCGTTTGGACCGGGTGTGCTGGAAACCGTCTGTGGCAGAACAGTTGGACCGACATATTTTTTGCGTACCGCTGGAGTTCCTGCCGGCCGTTGTTGCCCAGTCCGTGCGCCAGGTGGCCCTCGCCCAATCTCAGCGCCCATCCTGCCGGACCCTGCGTGGGTGGAACGCGTGGCCGTGGAAATCCAGGAGCGGTCTCAGGCGGGCTCGCAGGATGCGAGTCTGCTGCAACGGCTACTGCTGCTCAAGATGGCTATGCGGGTGGCGGCCGACCGCATGGCTGCTGAACAGGCTCACGCGGCAAATCCTTCCATTGAGTCTGATGACCAGCTGGGCTATACTACTATGAAATTTGTGCGGGCGGCAGAGCAAGGTCACGCAGGGGTGCTGCAGCACTGCCTGCGGTCATGCCTGGAGCTCGGCTCCCTGACGGCCGATCGCATGGGCCTCGTCCACGTCGGAGGCGCAGGCACGGGTCAATTTCGCGATCACGCCATTGAGCTTGCTCGTGCGTCGGCCATTCAACAGCTCGCCGAGCAGCACGAGAACGGCCACTTCTCCAGCGACGCCGAGAAGGCCCACAAGCGCGACAGGATCCTCCAAATTATCCGACGGCCTTCCGCTGGCAGGTGCGCTGCTGTTCCGGCAGTGAGAAACGCCCGCGGCAAGGTCGCGACGGACCCGGGCGAGATGGCAGATGCGCTTCTCGACCACTGGGCCGCTACTTTTGCGTCGTGTCGCGTTGACCGCGCCCTGCTGCAATCGTGGATTCGGGAGAACATTTCTCCTGATGGTCCCCAGCCCCCTGACGGCCCTGAGCGGCGGCCACGGCAGAAAGACATGGCAACTGCCATTGGCGACTCTCCTGACTCGGCGCCCGGGCCGTCGACGCGCTGGCCAGGGCCTTGGAGTGCCTTGCCGAAGGCCCGAGCCAGCTCGACCTCGAGGAGTTCTTACACGGCCCTTCTGCTGAGCTCGGCTTCAACAGGGGCCTCATGGTGTCCCTCCCCTAGGCGCTGAGTGGCCGCGATGAGGTCGCGGGGGATTACTACGCCCCCGGGGACACGCCCACTCAACATCACGAACTGCGACATGAGCATGTTAGCCAACGCAGTGCGGCTTCGAGTGGAACCCCTGCTGGCGGAGCGGATCTCGCCTCAAAAGCGAGGGTTCGTGCCGGGCAGGTCGATGCTGGCCAACGTCGTGGACGTCGATCATGTCATGATGCGCGCTTCTTTGCGCAGCGACGCGGGCGCGGCGGTGTTCTTCGACTTCAAGGCGGCACTCCCCAGCGTGCCTGAAGACTTTCTCCAGGGCGCACTGGCAGCAAATGGGATCCCACATTGGGCGCTGCGGTTCGACTCAACGCTCTACCAGAGGAACAGATGCTCAATGGTGGCTGGTGGGAGACAGCGCGAAGGCTTTGAACTCCTGGCAGGCATCCGACAGGGCTGTCCGCTCTCGCCGCTACTCTTCTCGGCAGCAGTTGACTTTCTGCTCGGGAGAATTTCGCGGCTTGTTGGCCGGCGGCGAGCAGCGGCCTTTCCGGCAGAACACTGCGCACCGAGTCCGCCGACGCTTCCAGGGCGCCGCGCTGGCTGCTCTGCCCGCGCCTCCGAAGAACTGGATTGAGACGAGGACCCGGGACGCGGAGGTCACGCCAACCGACGCGCTTTTTTTGGCCCCAGCGCTCACGATGCGCTCGCGTCGCGTCGCTCCCCCATGCGCGGAGATTCGCGCAGACGCGATTGGGGCTGCTGCGCCCAGCGTCCCGAGGGGAGCGCCTGGCTTGCCGCGCACAGAGTGCATTGCATGGTGCGCCACAACGGGGCGCTTGGGCAGTGGTGCTGAAGCCGGCTATCCCCGGCCTTGCTTCGTCAGTGCGGGGGCCGCTCTATGTTCCCCACGCTGTCGCAGATCGATTTCGGGTCCCAGAGCGAACGGCACCCCCACCCCACAGCTCCATTTCTTTCTTCTCCTGTGGCCGCCCACCTCGACGCGCAGGCCCAGCCGCGCAGTTGCCGCCCCAGTGCCCTCCAGTTTCCTCCACCCGTCGGCCACTACTCCACGCTCCGACGCCTCCAGCGCCCGAGGCTCCCCCTCTTCCGACATCTCCGTTGCCCGACGCCTCCGGCTCCACGCTCCGACGCCCAGCCTCCGCCGCCCTCTGCCCCCCACGCCCCCGCCCCCCCACCGCCGCCCATCGACCTGCGGCCTTCGCCAGTTCAACGCTCCAGGGCTCGCAAAACGTGCGTGGCGGCATCTGGGTTTTGTATAGCGCTGCATGGTACTGGTGGGGTCCTCGCGCTATGCCAGCATCGCCTCCGACGGCCGCCTTTGCTACATGGTCTTCCTCTTCAACGGCCCCTCCTCCTACGTTTCCCTGGCGGCAACACTGGCGCGTGCATCGGCGCCGTTGTCGGCGCAGACGCCAACCCCGACGCCGCTGCCATGCCGCACTCTTGGACGTGCCGGCCCATCCGTGCATTTTGGGCGCGCTGGTCCGCCCTTCTCCGCCGCCACCCATCGACCTGCAGCCTTCACCAGTTCAGCGCCCCAGAGCTCACGGAGCGCGCGTGGCGGTATCCGGGTTTTGTATCGCGAGCGCCAATTCCGACGCAGGCCCACATTCCAGCTCCACTCCGCATGATGAGTGCCACGAGCAGCACGACGGACACCAAGAGCTTGTCCACGACGGGATTCACGCGCAGCACGACGGCGACCATTAACAGCACCGCGGCTGCCACGGAGAGCACGCGGATACCAAGGCCGACTTCGACCTCGGTTCCGACGCCTCTTCCGACGCCTACTCTAGCTCCGACCCCACCCCAGGCTTCAGCACCAACTCCAGCGTCGACTTTATCTTCGAATTCTGGTGCTGCTCCGACCCCAGCCCCAGAATTCGGTTCAAGGTGCCTGCATGCCGCGCCCGCTGGGTGGACGCCAGCGTGTCGCACCCAGCGACGGCACCGATGCCAGCTCCATCGCCCGCGCCTACGCCGGCACCACTCTTGCTACCACCACGGCTTCAGCCTCCACAGTCGACGCTGCCAACCACGCGCACCTTCACTCTAACTCCGACTCCTGCTCCGTCGCTGACTCAGCTTCCACTTCTGCTCCCCCTTCCGTCGCTTGCGCTTGGCCCACCCCCGGCCTCGCCTCCAACGCCGGCCCCGATCCCAGCTCCCACGCCGGAGCAAACGCACGACGACCGCATGCCCGTGCAGCACCGCGGCCACGAGCACTGGTATATCTGTCAGCGCGACGATCGTGATTATTGCAATGTACTGCGAGGGGGCCTGGAGGAGCAAACTCGGGGACGTGGGCGAGGACGTCGCAGACCCAGAGGACGAGGACGTGGAGCCAGAGGACGGGGGCGAGGATCGGGAGGACGAGAGCGAGGATCCAAAGGTGGTGGTCGGGAATCCTGACGAGAAGGTCGGGGACCCAGAGGACGCGGGCGTGGGCCCAGAGGAGCTGCGGCCCATCCCCGAGGCCTTCCGCGAGCGCCTGGCGCGGTGCCGCCGCGCGCATCGGAGTCGCGGGGCATGCGATGGTCTGGCCCGACGGACGCGGACAAGGACTAGGCCGCCAGCAGCACGACGGTACGCAGCACGACCATGAGCAGATTTGCGGCACGACGACGGCCATCGGCAACACGACGACGAGCACCATCACGACGAGCTGATCCGTATTACGAGTATGAGCGGCACGCTGGCGACCGGCAGCCCCACTCGGAGCACCGTGGCCTGGGGCAGCAGTTCGACGGCGCCGCCCATTGGTGAGACGAGCAGCGCGACGCGTACCACGTCGCCAAGCAGCACGTCGGGGACCAGCAGTTCCTCGCTGAGCATCACGACGGGGACCATCACTTCCACGATCTTGGTTCTCTGGAAGTCCACTCTAGCAGTGCTCTAGCAGGGCCCCGCCCGCAGGACCACTGCCACCATGACAACTGCCACCATGACCAGCGCTACCACCGTGAGCAAGTCCAACATGTGTAGCACCACAACACTGAGCAGCATCTGCACCGTAGCCACATCCAGCATGCGCAGCGCCACAACTTGGACCAACACTGCCACCGTGACCACATCCAGCATAAGCAAGCCCACAAACATGAGCAGCACCACCACGATGACCACATCCAGCATGTGCAGCAGCACAGTCTTGACCAGCACCTCCATCGTGACCACGTCCAGCATGGGCAGCACCACAAACCAGACCAGAACCTCCACCGTGACCACGTCCAGCATGAGCACGCCAGCACCGACTGCAGCATCGATGCCTACAGCACGTCGCCGGCACCGACTCCAGTACCGATGCCAGCGGCAACGTCGCTGGCACTGAGTCCGGCGCCAACTCTGGCACTCCGCATCCCCCTTCTCTTCTCCGACCCCCACTCAGACGCCAGATCCGGCTACGACCCCAACACCGACTCCAGCTCCAGCTATCACACCATCGCAGCAACAAAATTCGTGACATTTTAGTTGCGTCTTATGTTGTGGTGCGATTTTTTTTCTCCGAGCTAATGTCGAAGTCTCCGTGCCTGTCTGGGGTGGAAATTCGGGCAGCTCCAAGCCGTCATCGCATATACGATTACAGAGCCGCGCCTGGTGCCACGCCCAGGCCATGCCCAATTGGTCATACAGTTTGGCGTGCAGTGACAACCCCAGCACTGACGCCAGCACAGTCGCCAGCGCCCACGCCGACACCAACGCCAGCGTCTTCGCCGGCACAAGAACCAGCGTCTATACCAGCACCGACGCCAACGCCGACGACTGCCCCAACGACTGCGCCCTCGCCGGCAACATACCACCGTCTACATCAGCGCCGACGCCAGCACCGATGCCAGCACCAACGTTGGCACCTACGCTGGAACCAATTTCAGCGACTACATTGGCACCCGCGCCAGCACCAACGCTTGCGCCTACGCTGGCACCAGCCCAGCGCCTACACCAGCACCGACGGCAGCACAAACGCCGGCGCCGATGCCAGTGCCGCCGCCAGCACCGACGCCGACAGCAACGCCTGCGCCTGCGCGGGCACCAACGCCATCGCCTATACCAGCGCCCACTCCAGCACGGACGCCAACACCAGTGCCTGCGCCGACGCTGGCACCGACGCCAGCGCCCACAGCGCACCAGCACTGACGTCAGCACTGACGCCAGCACCAACGCCAGCGCCTACGCCTGCGCCGATGCCAGCACCGACGCCAGCACGAACGCCTGCACCTACGCGGGTACCAACGCCATCGCCTGCACCTGCTCCGACGCCAGCACTGACACCAGCACTTACGCCCCAGCGTTATCGCTGGCACAAGCGCCAGCTGCTACACCAGCATCGACGACAGCACCGACGACAGCCCCAACGCTAGCGCCCACGCCAGTGCCGACGCTAGCACCGACGCCAGCATCAACTCTGGCGCCTACGCCAGCACCAACGACAGCTCCTGTACCAGGACTGACGCCAGCACCGAAGCCAGCACCAACGCCGGCGTTTACGCCAGCGCCGACGCCACCGTCATCGTCCGCGCCGACGCTGGCACCAACGCTATTGCCTACACCCAGCGCCGACGCCAGTTCCGTCGTCAACACCAACGCCAACCTTCACGCTGGCACCAATGCCAGCGCCTGCACCAGCACCGACGGGCAGCACCGACGCCAGCACCAGCGCCAGCCCTCCACCAGCTCCGACGCCAGCACCGACGACAGCCCCAACGCCAGCTCCTATACCAGCACGAACGCCAACGCCTTCACCAGCGCCGACGTGAGCTGCGTCGCCAGCACCACCGCCGTCGGCGCCTGCGCCGGCGCCTATGCCAACGCCTACGCCAGCACCAGCAGCACCGACGCCAGCATGAACGCCAGCGCCTCTTACGCCAGCGCCGACGCCAGCACCGACGCTTCTGCTCGTGCGCACTACCAGCGGCACGCTGCGGTCCACCCCAGCACCCGCAGTCGCAGCTGCCAGTGCAGCCACAGGACGCTTGGGACTCTCAACTGTGTCCTCTGAGGCGTGGCATCTGTGTCGGGGGTGCCTGGGTTTTTTATGGAGGGCTTCTACTGTTCGTCCCCTTGGTTCGTTTCTGTTCGCCTCCAGGTTCTGCCCTCAGGGCTTGTGTTGAACATGCACAAGGGCATGCACGACTGGCATGACAAGCAGCACGACGTCGAGATGCGGGCCGACAAGACTGGTCGGTGAGCTGTGCGCCCCCGTATCGGCCACGCGGCTGGGACAAGCGGCTTGGAACTCTGTTCCTTTCCTTTCCTTTCCTTTCCCTCCTCCGCCTCCTCACTTGGCGCATAGGGCGCCCGATGCGTTGGCCGCCCGGTCCAGTGAGCCGCTTCCGTAGGGGGCCGCTCTTGGCCCGGGCAGTCGCCGTCGCCGCGTGTCTCCTGGCGGCCATGCCGCAATCACCCAATTTAGTTATGTCGTTTTCGAGTTTCTGGCGTGCGATTCTCGCCCAGTTTCCTCGGGCTGGATCTGGCGCTTCCCTTTTACAGGGTACCCATATGTTGCTTTTCTTATTGTGTGCTGTAACTAAGGGGCGTGTAGGCTTGCGTGGTGACCCACGGTGCTTAGCATTGTACCTTAGCTAGGTCACCTTCCACGTACTCGACTGGCTTAAACCACCCAGTCAGATTTCTAGTGGCATGTCAGGAATTTGGGGTATGTTCCGACCTTGTGTTATTATGTTGCGTTGCGGTCCGTATTCGCTGTTGTGCGAGGCCCGTTTATATGAATGATCGTTCGGATCATGGGGGAGTGCACTCACAACGGTTTAATACATCCATCAGTTTACCTCTCGCTCTTCTGTTCTCCTCCTCCTTCCCCCCCTTGTGGCTGGTGCTTTCTGTCTTCTGGCATCAGGCTGACTTCGCCCCCGTCAATTGGGGCTGCGGATCTGCATCGCGATCTCTTCTCACTCTGCTCTTGATGCGGACTGCTCGCGCGTGAGATTACACCATGATGATGGAATTGTTCTCGTGGAAAACATTCGGTTCAAGACATTGAAGAGCTTCACTGATGGAGGGCGGGCCGCTTTCAACATAGGGTTCTCGTCTTGGCACCGCGCATGTTAAGTTTAGATAATTGTAGGAGCTTCGCGGATGGAGGTCGATGCCTGTTCAAAATGTGGTTCTCGCCGTAGCGCCGTTTACATCCGTCTTAAGTGTTTACAGCAGTGGCAAGGATCCTCATTGCTGACGTCGCAAAAGTGGTGTTCTGGTACGGTGTCGGAATGTCAGGGCGCAACATTTACGTTGATTCGCGGTATTGAAGTTCCAGGAAGGGCGTTCTGGCACGATTCAGGATCCTCAAGACGCAACCGTAACGGTTATTCGCGGCGTTGAAGTCCCAGGAAAGGTGTTCTGGCACAGTCCAGGATTTTCAAACAGATGTTTTCCAAAAGGGCACTTCCCTCAGTGAAGATGAACCCTTGTAGGGGCCTATGAAGAGGGAACTTTGAGGGAGGATTGATTGCAATATCGATGATGACTCTTGGGTTTGCACTGGTCCTCCTCCTTTTTTACCTCTATCCCACAATCATGCTCCTCGTCTCTCCGCCTCCCGCTCATCCTCCGCCTCCTCCGCCTCCTCCTCCTCCTCCTCCAGCTCCTCTTCCCTGGCCCCCCAACTCCAAGCTCAAAGCTGCGCGGACTGTCTTGTCAAGCGTGATGACTGAAGCCCTCGACACGCCCCTCTCCCTTCCACCTCCCCTTCGCCTCACACCACCTCCTTCAAAACTGCCGCTGCCGCAGGCGGCTCTGGAGTCTTGCCCCCGGCCGGCGGCGCCGACTGGCTCGCCAAGCGGGGCCATTCCCAGATGGGCTGGTCACCGGACCGACGGGCGGGGCCGGCGAGGGACGGGGGGGACAGACGTCGAACGGGGGGGCCGAAGAAGGAGGACAAGGGGGGCCCGAGCGCACGGGCCGAGCGCAGGAGGGGGGGGAATCCAGGAGCCTCCGGGGGGGGGGGGGAGGGCTGGGTGCGCGCGCGTGCCGCGCAGGCCGCCGCGGGCCCAGCTCACGCCGGGCCCCTCCTCGAGGGCCGCCGGCAGACCCTTCCCCCGGTGGGAAGGCGGCACGCTCACCCTCGAGGTGGCGACGGCGATGAGGTAGTCGCGATTTTCGTGGGCTGCGATGCCCGAGGCGTGATCGGCGCCGTAGGTGCTCTTCGGGCCGTGGGCGGGCCTCCTCTTCCGGCAGCTGCGCGAAGAGGTTGTGCAGGCTATGCTCGAGGGCAGCCGCGTCTTCCTGCGGCCTGAGCAGCCCGCCGTAGTAGTTGCAGACGTAGGTGCGCTTCACGGGGTCATTGCGGAGCATCCTGACGTCGTTGTTCATGGTCTCGCCGTTCACGCGGTGGAGTATCCAGTCGTCCTCCAGTGTGAGCTCTCTGAGTCCTGAATGCAGCCCACAGGTGGTTGAGCTGCATGCTGGCCGTCGGTGGGTCTGGCACGCACCATCTGGACGTGGACTACCACTTGGCGTCGGCAAACAAAGCCTTCTTTGCCAACCGAGCCATACTGTGCGACCGGAATGTGTCTCTCTCTGCTCGCCTTGAGTTTTTTGGTCGCGTGGTAACGTCTGTGGCTTGTTTCGGCGCTGGTGTCTGGAAGCCGTACAGCGACTCTTTGCGCAAAGTGGACGTTGAATTCCGTCGACTGTTGCGGCAAGTCGTTGGCCGGCTGGCGGGCGTGGACTGGTCTCAACCTTGGCATGAGATTTTACATGTATGGCACGACAGACTCCATCAAATACTGACGGAACATGGCATTTGGACGCGGTCCAGATAATCACTGAATAAGTATTGGGATATTGCAGGATACGTTGCGCGTTTACCCCCGGACTGGTGGGCGCAGAGAGCCTGGAGATGGACGCCGCCTGGGTCGCGCTCACAGGGCCGTCCTCTGTTATCATGGGATGCGAAGCTGATTGCTTTTAGGCCACGCGAATCACATCGGATCCTGGCATGACGCTGCGCAAGATGGCGTCGCGTGGGCAGACATGACCGACGACTTCCTGGACTTCTGCACGTGAGCAGGCGCGCCGCCCCCTGTGTGCAGTATGTAGCGCTTCCTGCCCCTCCTTCCTCCTGCTTGTCTGTGCTGTGCACTGGCACCTGCGTTTCCCTCGCGCCCTGTATGGGCCCGCCCTCGTGCGAGCGGGGTGGGTGACTGAATGAATGTTGTCATCGTCGGCGTCGCTGAAACGGACAGCCGCGAGCTGCCCGGCTTCGTGGTGGGCCTCTGGCCGGCTTTGGCCTCCGTCAAGTCGGCCTTTCTAACGACCCCAGGCTGGGCCCTGCGCTGAAGGCGGGGGCGTGAACGGCGGCGGCTCCTCGGCGACGCGGCTGGCCTCCTCGGGTTCCTCGGCGACGCGGGCGGCCTCCTCGGCGATGTGGGTCGGTTTCTTGGGCTCCTCGGCGGTGTCTTTGGCCTTCTCGGCGATGTAGGTGGCCTTCTCAGCGAGGTGCGTGTGTGTGTGTGTGTGTGCGTGTGTGTGTGTGTGTGTGCGTGTGTGTGTGGGTGTGCGTGTGTCTGTGTGTGTTGTTTGTGTGTGTGTGTGTGTGTTGCGTGTGTGTGTGCGTGTGTCTGTGTGTGTTGTTTGTGTGTGTGTTGCGTGTGTGTGTGTTGTGTGCTGTGTGTTGTGTGTTGTGTATGTTATGTGTTGTGTGTGTTGTGTGTTGTGTGTGTTGTGTGTGTTGTGGGTTGTGTGTTGTGTGTTTCGTGTGTGTGTGTTGTGGGTGTTGTGTGCGTGTTGTGTGTTGTGTGTTGTGGGTTGTGCGTGTATATGTTTTGTGTGTTGTGGGTTATGTATGCTGTGTGTCTTGTATGTTGTGTGTCTTGTGTGTTGTGTGTTGTGTGTGTTGTGTGTTGCGGTGCGGTGCGGTGCGGTGCGTGCGTGCATGCGTGCGTGTGTGCGTGCGTGTGTTTTTGTGTGTTGTGTGTGACCTCCACGGGCTCCTCGGCGGGGTTGGTGGCTTTCGTGCGCTCCTCCGCGGTGTCCTTGGGCCCCTTGGCAATGTTGGTGGCCTCAATCATTTGGCCTTCCTCAGTGTCTGGGATGCGGCGCCGCGCACGAGGCCAGGGATGAAGTCCTCGGCTTCAACGTTGAAGGGGAATTGGCTGAGGTAGTTAACCCCTTGGGCCCCTCTGTTTTTTTGGGTGTTGCCGGTCCTCCCCCATCGGGTCCTTCGGCCTCTTTGGGCCAGCGCCCCGCTGGGTCCCCCTCTTTCGAGGTGCCCTCCTTTGACAGAGCTGCGATTGCAGCTCGGGCTGTGCTGTGGTTGCCCTGCTTGTACCACCACTTTTTTCACTCGTGGATCTCGTTCTGTAGCTTCTTGATGATCTCCGCCTGTTCCGCCAGCGTCGCGTTGGTCAGGCGGCGCGCGTGGGCTGCCCTGCCCCGCGCATCCCGAGCGGCCGTCGCCCGGAGGTTGTGGGTCCCGCTATCCTTGGGGTTATGGCTGAGGTCCTCTTTGTTGAAAAGAGGTGCGGCTCCACACGCTGCGAGACCGCGTCCTGATGGTGCTAAGCCAAGGCTGGTGTCTCGGCGTCGGTTGCCACGGGCCTGCGGCAGGGGGCAGGGGGGCACGGGAGGTCTCTTGCCGCGGGCGTGGCTCGCAGCGGCCGCCGTGCTGTTGCAGGTGCCGCGTGGGCATCGCGAGCGCCGCGGCGACCGCCACGATGGTCCAAGAGAGCCCCTGACGGCCCAAGAAGCGCCCAAGAGGCCCCTTAGACGGCCCAAGAGGCCTCCAAGACGTCCTCCAGGAAGGCCCGAAGAGGCCAACATGATTGATTGCCGTTAGGTGTTTCAAAGGTTTTGGGGTTTGCTCCTTAAGGGCCTTCCGACGGCCCGCTGCCGACATGGCGCGTTGCCTGGCGCCGCGCCTGAGCGCCGCCCGTGGGGGTGCTGTCGTCCTCTCCTCCTCCTCCTCCTCCTCCTCCTCCTCCTCCTCCTCCTCATCATCATCATCCTCCTCATCCTCCTCCTCCGCCACCGCCTCTTCCTCCTCCTCCTCCTCTTCCTCCTCCTCCTCCTCCTCCTCCTCCTCCTCTCATTCTCTTGTCCCAGCCACCCGGCAGAACATTGCTGGTTTGGTTGTTGTTGGCATTGGACTTATCAGTCGTGATTTTTTCCTTTGATGCTGAAGAGTTAACAACAACTCGTTGTCCTTCTCCTCCTCCTCCTCCTTCTCCTCCTGGCTCTCGCAGGACTCGAGCTTCAGATCCAGAAGACGGTGATCGTTCTGGTATGGGAGGCTTCCTTTCCCTCTGTCCAGTCTTTCACCCGACGCCTTATTTCCTTCCGCACCTCCAAAGGGAAAGACATACATATCCAATGGGAAGTTGAATTGGCAAATACTGGTTAAGGGTAGTCTAACTCTCCTTCTCTGTCCCAGGACCGACGGCGGCGATCACGCTGTGCAATACGTGTGTGATCACAGCCCTCTCCTACCTCACCCAGTGTTTCCCGTTTTCCTGCCACTTTACTACGGCACGAGCGCGGGACACTGCATAAGATCTTGCGCGCGCCCCCAACCACATGGCGCCTCGTTGACCTTCTCAGTGGTCGCTCGTGGTCGCACACCTCCTCTCCAGCAGCACTCGTCACTTCGTCGTTAACCTATGCCTGGAGGGCTGACAAGATCACCCTCCCAGGCCGGCCGCCGCTCTTTCAAGCTCCCGTTCAAGTTCAGGACCACCTCAATCCAGAAATTTCCTTGGCGGACCCGGTCCAGGCCCGCCTGCGGGCCATTGACTCCCCCGTGTTTGGGAAGAGCTACAGCATCGCAGAAGTCTGGCACGTCCTCGAGGAGATTTTCCCGTAAGAAGTTCCTCTGCAGCACAGGCAAGAGGCCAAGTCCGCGGCCGACGACGACGAACTGTCTTCGGCCGCTCGAGACCAGCGGCGTGCACGGGCACAACGAGCGCTCTCCTCGGATCGCCACGCCTCCCCCTACCCCGACAAGTTCGCTGAAACTTTGGCCTGCCGCTCACATGGTGCACTGCCCGCGCCCGCGATTCCTGAAGATTGTTCCGCACGCTGGACCGAGCTTTCCAGGCACCTGGCACGCAGAGCACCAGCAATTCGCTGGGCCGCATACGAAACACTTGCAGGAGCGTGGTGGACCAGCCACCGCTTCCCGTTCGGCCCGTGCAAGGCCTGCCTGCTCGGGTGCGACCGCTGTCCAGACCATCTCGGCCATTATCTCGCTTGCTATCGCCTGCTCCACGTCCTCGCCTTGCATCGTGCCCTTTTTCCTCCGACCCCCTCACCCGCATTAGCCTTGGGACACCTGCGCAGCATGCCAACCCAGAACAGTCCATTTCAGAAACCGTCCGACGCACGGCCCCAGTTTTACTGTTAAATGCGTGTTATCACGCTCGCCACGCCTGGCGCCGTGCTTGTTTACACGACGCGCACAGAGTGCTTGGCCACAACACTCCATGCTGTGAGGGCCTAGACGCCACCTGGGCTGAGGGAAATTACGGTTCCTCCTCCTCCTCCTCTTCTTCTTCTTCTTCTTCTTCTTCTTTTTCTTCTTCCTCCTCCTCCTCCTCCTCTCCTGCTCCTTCTCCTCCAACTCCTTTTCCTCCTCCTCCTCCTCCTCCCCCTCCTCCTCCTCCTCCCCCTCCTAGCCTGCTGCCCGAGCCCGTGCGCCGCAGGGGCGGCGCGCGCGGGCGGGCGGCGGGCCAGGCGCGGCCGCGCGGCCCGCGGCCCCCCTGCGGGCGGCGCGGGCGATACGGCGCGGCGAGGTCGTTCGCCCGCCTGGCACCGACGTGCCCGCCGCGCCAGGGCTGCGGCTCGTGTACTGGTTCGTCTCGGCCGTGCTGCCGAGCTTCTTCGCCACCATCACTCGTCCAGCGCGTTCATGGCCAAAAACAAGTCCAAGAAGAAGGGGAAGAAGGAGGCCGACACCCCAAGCCGACGTTCCAGACGGGATGTCTCCTCTTCGCTCTCGTCGCGCTCAGCTTCAAATCGTCGCTCTCCGCGTCACCATCATGTATCTGATGACCGTACTCGGGAGCGTGCTCGTGACAGGAGCCGCCCCGATCAGAGATCTCGAAGTCTTGGCCGACATGATGACGCCCGACCCACAATACATGACCTCGAGGCGCTGGAGATGGCACCAACGTTTCCTAGCCAAGAAGGAGCTGCGCGAGGAGGGGACCCGACTCACACGTTCGGAATGGTCGAAGGCACCGCCACGCCAGCGGATAGCCCTCCTCGCCAACCGATGCCATGGCCTGCGCCCTGGTCCGCCCCTGCTTCATCAGCGCCACAGGCTTCTATGTTCATGGCTGCACCCCCGCCAAACTCTGGGCCACCTCAAGCAGGTCAACCTGGCCCGCAGCATCAGCTATGGGAGATGCCCTCAGAGAGTTGCGGGAAAAGACAATCGCAGACTTCACGGCCGCTGCTATGGCATCACTGCAACAACAACTTCTTGCCGCTCTCGCAGCGGCCACCACCCCGCTGGTCAGTGCGTTCGAGCAGAAGTTTGAGGCACACATCGCACGACTTCGGGAAGTTACAGCTCAGCAGAGCTCTCGCATCGACGCTGTCGAGACACAAACATCGGCTCTTGAACAACGTCTGGCACATCTGGAAAATAATTAGATCTGACCCGACAGCGTCCGCGTGACCGCCCTGTGCCATCATCCGAGTGGGGCCGTTGCCCTGACTACAGCATCATGGTGGTGCGGTGTTCAGAAGAGGCCCCACGAGAAGAAGTCATCAAGACTATCACGCCGTGGTTGGAGGCGGCCAGCTTCACCATGGGACAGGAGGTCGTCGTCGTTGGCGACCCTGTGGCCAAGCAGTTCACGCTGGAGCTCCAGGGGCCGATGCTAGCGACCAGAGAGTCTAGACGGAAGCAAGCTCACACTTGTCTCCGCCTGGCAACAGGTAAATGGAGGGACTGCTTCGTGGATCTCCCGGCGAAGCGAGTCCCCCTGTTCACCGGGAATGACCAGAACAGGAAGGAGATCGCCACGGAGATGGCACTCAAGCGGCTCCGTAACTCTCTTCAGAAGGAGATGGGGCTCACCACGTTCATGGACCGTGACGGCGGTCGGCTTCTCGCACGATGGGAACCCCTCGCAAAAGTTGTGCCTCACCCTGGCATGAGGGTTCCCTCAGTGGCCTGGAATCATGCTGCGCTGGCCGACCACGGAATCAGCAAGGAGAAGGCCCAGCAGATCGTGCAGGCCACTTTCCAGGAGAAGACGATTGAGTGGCGTGGGTAACACTTACCTCGGAGCCGCCCAGGTACGCTATGCATCGTGGAACGCCTCCGCGCTGGTCCATTTCTCAACGGCTACACTGGGAAAGCGGCTCCTTCGTCTCCGAGCAATCGCATACTCTGACGCTGTCGTCGCCATTCAAGAAACTCATGGGGGCGAATCCTCTGTTCGTGAAGTGCTGCAACGTGCCAACATTCGACATCACGCAGTGATATCAGCTGGCCCAACTGTGTATGCTGGTGGTCTTCTGACATTGGCTCCTGATCTTTCCACGTTACTCATGTCACACGAAGTTGTGGTACCTGGGGGAGTGATGTGCGTGACGATAGCCCAACGTGACTCTGGGTTTACGGCATTCCATTGGAATGTCCACAATTTTGGGCTGACCCTCGACCGGGTTAAGGATATGATTGCGAAGCAGGCAGCGCTGGCTCACAGCGCCCCACAGATGTACACCACCATCCTTGTGGGCGACTTCAACATCGCCGACGGCACAACCGATCATTCGACGGCTACGTCATCTCGGAGGCGCGCCACTTCGCGTGCCGCCAAGCCTGGAGACGCCCTGTGGCGCTCCATCTTCCGCATGCTGGCGGAGTTGGGCTCGGAGCTGCCCACTCATTGGGATGAGGGCACGCAGTCCGCAGTGAAAATCGACAGGCTTTTCACTTCCACCCCGCCCTGGATTCTCTGCCAGACACGTCAATTATGCAGAACCCTCTCGGAACCCCAAGAAGCGTTCCTTCAACAGTTGTCTGATCACGTCCCCGTCATCGTCACGTGGTGCTCCAGCCGCTCCCCGACCTCCTCTTGCTCGCGCCCTCTCCCACGTTGGGTTTACCCTGAACCTCTATATGCCAAGACGGTACAGTGGTTTGAGGAGGCCGCAAAGATAGAGTCTCTCGCGTTCGACCCGCCAACCATGCTTCGCGTGGCCACTCGAAGCCGACAAGCTGCGGGGCGCATCACTCGGGATGCGATTCTATATTCGGACCGTCGTTCTGTCGCGTCGCGAGCGATGATGTCGAGGTCTATTGCGAGGTGTGTGTGGCGTGCTGACTTGATGCTTGCTTTGGTCCTCTGTGCTCGACATTCGTGGGTGAAAGATACGCTCGACATCTCATCGGGAATTCCGTGCCTCCTAGACCTTGAGGCCTTTATGAAGTTTCACTCAAACATTCAACATCAAGAACAGAGTCGTAGACGCAGCGACATGCTTCGTGCTGCCGACCGCGCGCATGGTTCTGATCGTAAGTCTCGTCTTCTCGGTCAGGCGCGTGCCCTTGCTCGCCGCGCCCAACTTTGGAACCCGCTGTCCCGTCGCAAGTTTTTGCTAGGTATCATCACTGAGAAGGAGGAGGAGCTGAACCAGGAAGACTGTGCTGGGACTCTAGGCCGTTCGGTGCGTCTTGGGGTCTCTCGAGCTCTTGATCAGGCGGTTCATGAGCACGTTGTCTCTCCAGGGCTCTCCCTCTTGCTCTCCGCTGGGCCCCAGTATTCGAGACCACTAAATCCGTCCCCCACAAGGCCGCTCCTTATCTGACCAAGTTCGCCACTTCAACCGACTTCACCGATATCAGGCCCCCTGTGGTTGCGGACGTACGGCGATTTCTTGGGCAAGCGAATTGGGCTGCACCTGGCCCTGATGGGCTACACTATTTTCCGTGGAGCATCGGAGCGGGCCCCGTGGCGCTGACTGAGGTCCTCAACTGGCTCCTGCAGGGCCACCCCATGGGCAGCGACTTCACGGCGCTGCTCTCCGCGTTCCTCCCGAAGCCCCTCAAGGACCCCATTGCCCTCCAAGATGAGCCTGATTTTGGTGGGGTTCGACGTGACCCTAGCGAGACCCGCCCTCTAGGCCTCAAAAACACATGCAACAAGGTGATATGTGGTGTTCTCAATCGCTGCCTTCATCCGGTTGCCACGTCCGTGGGCGCAAGATGCCAGAACGGCTTCATCAAAGGCCGCAATTCCTTCAACAATGTACTCATGTTGGACGCAGAAGCACGAAAGGCGAGCATTCTTGCTCATCTTCACCCCACAGAGTGCCCTGCTCTGCTTACGTTCGACTTCGCGCAAGCCTTCCCCAGTGTCAGCCAGCCCTGGTTATTTCAATGCATTGCCCAGCTTCGTCTCCCACAACCGTTGAAGAAGGCGCTTGAGAGCTTATATGCCCGCACCATGTGCTACTTTGGTGGTGAAGAGCTGCACTATATGTATTGTATGCGTTCGGGGGTCCTGCAAGGGTGCCCGCTTAGTGGCACGCTCTATGTTGCGGCAGCGAACCCATTTCTGCTTGACATGGAGGCAAGCCTCTCCCGCCCTTCTCCGACCTTGGGGATCCCGCGGGCGTGTGCCGACGACTTGGGGGTGGTTATCTTTCTGAACCGTGCGTATCATAGATTGGCTCGAATCTTTCGCCTGGCGGAGGAGCTAGCGAACCTCTTCTTGAAGCATCGGAAGTGCGCTGCCATCCCGCTCGCCAATCAGCCTAGTGAAGATACGACGATGGCGCTCCGCTCTGTGCTGACTGGCCTCAACCCTGCCTGGAAGGCCTTCGCCATTGTGAATGTATGCACTTATCTCGGCTTTCGTATCGGCCCTGGTGCGAGTGTGGCAGACCAATGGCATGAACCTCTGACCAAGCACCACGCTCGAGCTGTCGACATCAGCTCGTCTGGCGCACCGGTGTCAGTGATGGCCTCCCTCTTATCGCGAACGTGCAGTACCCGTGCTCAGCTATGTGGCGCAACTCGTCCCTCTGCCTTGGAAGAATGGACAATGTCAACGCCGCTGTATCGCTCGTATCTTGCATGCTCCAAGCTCTATGCTGCGGACGGCAGACTGCTTCAACCTTCACGCGATCGGTGGCCCACGCTTCCCGTCAATTTATGCGGCTGCAGCTGCAGCCAGGCTGCGGACCGCAGTTATTACTTGCCCATCGTGGAAGACAGTCATGGCCGACCTGGTGGATACGCTGATCACACAAGGATTCGCCGCGTGGTGGGACCTACCTCAAAAAGCTCCGCCCTTCTGGCAGGCCCCTCCATTTGTGTCATTTCTGGAGGATGCGAGTCGTGGCTTCCCTCGGGATCCTCATCTACGCAATGGTGGGCGATTGGCAGTTGAGACTTGGCTGGCAAATACGGGGCATATCGCCCGCTCCATCATACGACTATTTGGTGATGCGGCTCTTCCCGCTCCCCTGCGTGCCACCCCCCGCCAGCTCGAAGTTGCTTCACTTGGTCGCTCTCCCCCGAAGATTAAGTGGCAGGCGGTGTTCATGGCTATCATCCAACGGTCCACCTTCCCACCATCTCTCTTGGACCTTATCCAGAGGAGAGTGAAGAGGAATTTTGGCTTCTACGTCAATGACATGAACATCTTTGCAGACATCTTAAATGGTGCACCAACGGCATGGATCAGTGTTGCCCTCAAATCATGGACAGGAGCGTGGATCACTAATACACGAATGCAACGTGAGGCAGGGTGCATCTACGGATGCAGCGGGGCTTCGGACCGCATCGCGCACTATATTTGCGACTGCCCACGGCTGCGCCATTTTGCAGCGCTGGCTCTGCGCTCTGACCTGCCATGCTCAGTTCAAGGTCGGCTGGGACTTCTACCTGAGGGCTCGCTTGCATTCCTGATCGCGATGTACCATCACTACCGATTGGTCCCCCACAAGTTCGGCTCCCCTCCATCATACCCAGAGGCGGCAAAGCTAGTGGAAGCCACTCGACTGGCAGTACGTCTCCCGCTGCGCGGCAAGCAGCTGAAGTGGATCGCGAGGGCAGCTCTCCACCATCACGTCCTGCGAGCACGCCAAGTATCAGAGGAGACACGCACGACATCTTCCTCATCCCAGAGCTCATCAAGTACCTCCGACGACCTGTCTGAAGATAGCTGCTCTCTGTCCGCTCCCGAGGACATTGGTGTAGCGGCCACGACGCAGGTTGATGGGAATGCTACCACTACCAGTCCTACTCCGAGGAGTTCGAGGCCCTGTGGTACCCCAGGATCGGCATCAGGAGCGGGTTCCACACCTCCGTCGAGACCCCCTGATGTGGCGCACTGTGCGGAAAATAATGCCCATGTTGTGCGTAGGCTCTTTGATAGTGACTAACAGCTATCCTCTTCTGGCCCTCCCGCCTTATGTGATGTTTCGTCGAGCGCAGCTGATCAGCCCACAATGTTCCAATGGGTTGAATATGAGATGCCTCGTGACCTGCCGGCCATTCGCACGATTGTCCCAGACAGTAGGTCAGAGTTTCCCTCTGCCCTGTTCTCCCCCCGTCTTTCCCCCTGTTTGCCCTTCCTCTCCGACTGCGGTTAGCCACCCCTCTCACACGTATGTGCTGCCTAGTGTGCTCCCGTGCACTGGCGATCAGACTCTGCATCCATCAGATGTGCAGGTGATCAGGCATAACAGGATTTCGAATGCGCTGTATAATGTGCACCATTGGCCTCCGTCCTCCTCTTTAAACGTCGCTTTGCCGCGCCGCAGCGCCCATGGCCAAGTGGCTGAGGGACACAGCGCGATGGAGGACAGGCAGGCAGGCGTTAGAGAGTAGTGCGGCACGACGACGAACCCCTCGGTTACGCTTCGCCTCCTCCTCCCCCTCCTCCTCCTCCTCCTCCTCTTCCTCCTCCTCTCCCTTCCTCTCCCGCCATTGTGCCCCATCCTCGCTTATACGCCTCCCACTCCTCCTGCAAGCCCGTGGGGATCTGTTCTGTCTTTCCCACGGTCCGGACTGAACCTAAAAGGGCATCCGTGTTTCATCCTCCTAGCTGCACAGACCCATTCGGCAAGATGACCAAGCTGAGCCGTCGCTTTCGAGGCAGGACATGGTCCTTGGACGGGTGCAAGACATGGTGCCAGGACAGGGCATGGCCTTTGGTTTTCTCTGTGTAGTTACCCCGTTCTCGAGTGGCACACCATAATACGATGTTGAGCGTCCTGGAGCTTTCGGATCGTGAGTATAGGCCTGTTATAGAGAGGCTGTGCAGTGACATGTGCTCAGAAGCACTGAGCAGATCGTGTGTGTTCACACCGATCGGCAAGCGAGAGAGCGACAGGAACACCGAGGGAATTCTCCTCAGCCCTCTCCACAGTCGGGCTTGAGCCTAAAGGGGTCTTCTAATATGATCCCCCTGGTTGCACTGCCCCGAGGCAGGACATGTCCTGTCCTTGGGTGGCACAGCAAGGTGGTACACCAGACCTCTGGTCCCACCAGTGGGGTCAAGGCGCCCTTTAAGCCATACCACCTCAAGCATCCTCTTCCTCCTCCTCTTCATCCTCATCCTTCTCCTCCTTTTCTCGTTCAAGCTACTCGAACTCCTCCTCCTCCTCCTCCTCCTCCTCCTCCTCCTCCTCCTCCTCCTCCTCCTCCTCCTCCCTGCCCCCTTCCTCCTGGGCTCCCCCCCTCGCTGGTCGCTGGGCTCCTGCTGCCCTCCTGCCTGTCGCTGCACTCCCTGGTGACGCCGTGCGCCGTCCGCGTCGGGCCCGAGCTGCAGGTGACGCGGGCCCACGGCCAGGCCTGGCTGCGGGGGGCTGAACTTCGGCGGCGGGCCCGGGGTGGGGGCGGCCAAGAGGGAGGTGATGGCTAAGGGGGGGGGAGATCGTGGAGGGAGCCGTCCGTGATATCTCCCAGATCCCATGGCCCTCTCTTCTTCGTCCGTTGTGTCTCGTACCCCCCCCCTGGGCCGCGCACCTGCCTCGGGCCGTGATTTGCGAACCCCCCTCTTGGACTCCCCCCTCTTGGACGCCCTCGACGGGAGGGAAGGCTCGTCCTCGCCCTCGCCCTCGTCGTTTTCTTGCGCCTGCTGCTCGAGGGGGAACGTCAGAGGGGGCCCGGCTCACAGGGGGAAGCACCGAGCCGGAATCGGCGGCAGATCGGCGACAGGCCCCCGAGAGCGACCCCGCACGTTCTCGGACAGGAGGCGGAGGAAGGGGGGCGGGATCGGCGGCGCGCACGGGGGGAAGTGAGAGGGGGGGCAGGCCTTCTCTGAAGGCGGCGGGGCCTCTCAGAAGCCCTCGCGCCTTCCGAGAAGCCACCTCTGTCTTCGGAGAAGCTTAGAAGACTTCTCGTCCGAGCCTTCTGGGAAGGCCCGCCCCCTCTGACTTCCCCCTGGGCTCGCCGCCGAGAGCTGCTCCCGGCCCACACGGTACGTTCCGTGCTAGCGTGGGGGAGTCGATCGCGCGGGGGTCGATCGCGACTTCGTCGGTCCTCAGCGGTTTTCCAGCCTCGGGGCGCTTTCCAGCAGCTTCGCCTCGCCGAGAGCGTCCCGGGGTGCTGGGATCGCCCCGAACGGCCCGCCAAAGGCCCAAGTCATGTGCCAGAAACCAGGGGGCCCCCTGCCATGGCCAGGCCAGGCCGCAGGGGCCGAGCTGATCCTGGCCCACAGCACACATGCAAAGACTCGAGGAGGGCGGGGAGGATCGAGGACCGAGGAGGGGAGTGTGTCCGCACTGTTGGGCCTCAGGAGGCTTCTAGGGACCTCCACGCCCTTCCTGGGGCGAGGTCGATCTCCGCCACGAAGGGATCACGATGGCCTGCGGCCCGGCCCTGCCAGGGGTTGAGCTGCTCTGGGCCCACACCTCCAGGGGCTCGAGGATGTCGAGTCGTCGGATCACCCCCACCCCCTTTCGTGAAAAAATACTACGTGAGTTTTTGGCCGCTTTCGGCCTCCAGGCCCTCACCGCAGGTCGAAAATGGCCACAAAGCTCGACATTGCGAAAAAAACACTACGTCGGAGCTCTGGGCATGGGCAACGTCATGGGGGAATGGGGGGCGAGGGGGGATGCGTCGACACCAATCGCCCATCCATCGCCGACAGTGGTCCGATAGCCAACCCAGCCCAGGAACTTGTGGATTCGCCATCGGGGCCTATCGCCGATCTATCGGCAGTGTATCGCCGATTCCAGGCCGATGTTTTACCCCCTGAGCCAGCCCCCGTTCTCGTTCCCCCTGACAAAAGCGACGACGATCCAGTTCTGCAGCACGATGCCGAGTCGAATTGCTTGCAGAACGAGCGCTAGCAATGTTTCCAGACAGGCCTTCTTCTGAAGGTAATTGTTTTTGGTTTCGCAGGCTCCAACATAGTCAGATAGCCTTGCCACTTCAAGGATTGGTATGCCTCCTCTTTCAGCCGCCTGCAGTAAAGACGCTGAGATAAGGACCACCTGGGGCTCAGGAGGGGCTCTGGCTTTCGTGGTTAGACCTGGATCCAGCCCAAGTGGAGTTACCGTATGTTGGAGTTGGATCGAGCCGTTCTTTAGGCCCAGGTCGTGGCCAGGAAAGCCCCTCCGTCCTTCGCTTCTTATTCCTGATTATTCCTGGACCGAGTCCTGCACCTCTGATGCTGATGATTGTGAGCATCCCCCCGCGCCCCCAATTTAACATAGGCGGGCTGCGCCGCGACGTGTCGATCTGTCGACTGACCGAACTCCTGCACCCCGCTGGCAATGCCAACCAAAATTGAATCGGGAGAAAGGTGCGCGTTGAGGTTTGCGCCAGCACCCTGTCCACGCCAGACCCAACTCCACTTCAAGGTTCACGCTTCAGCCCGCCTCCTCCGAGCGGTCCGCACCGAAGCAGCCGCCGCGCGGCGCTGTGGTGACCCGCTGCATGCGGTCGCTCAGGGAGCGGGTGGGAAGGCTCGCAGACAGCCGCCCGTGGGGGACCGAAAATCACGGCGGCCCGCCACCCTGATCTCTCAAGAGGCGTCTGGGTTTGGGCTGGCCCCGGTGCTCTTTCTCTCCCCCCCCCTCCTTGTCCCTCCTCCCCACCCCCTCCTCCCCCTCCTCCTCCTCCTCCTCCTCCTCCTGGGTGCTTTCGCAAGTAGGGCGGAAACCTCCGCCCTATTTTTCAGGCTCCTTCGAAGTAAATGTCTGCCCTACTTTGCCGTCGCTGTTTCCACCATGCGTTCGCGGAAGTACCCACCCGATCTTCTTGGGGTGGAAATGTCCGCCGTATTTGTTGCGCATGTTTGGGGAGCATTGCTGGCACAGTTCTAAGTGGGAAGGGGTGGGGTGGAGGGTCCGGCAGGGTCTGGGGCCGCCAGCACAGTCGAGTCTGAGCAGCAGGTCGGCCCTTCCAAAGTGCGGGTGCCTGCGTGTCCTGTGTCTCGCGCCCGACGTCCTCCACACTCTTGGGGCAGTGTGGCCATCGGAAGTCCACGGACGACGTCTGTGCACCGTACACACCGCGCTGGCGTTTCCCGAGGTGCCGTCGGCCCTTCATCCGGGAATGGTACGGTCCACAGCTTTTCGGCCCCGAGGGCCGAACAAGACTCCGCACCGTACCAACGTTGGAGCGGGGCCCGAAGGGAGCCCAACAGTTTGTCCCTCGGCAGCGCCAGCAGTCGTCGGCGCGTGTGTCGTTGCCAGCGGGCCGCGCCGGGCGCGAAGCGCGGGGACAGGTGGAAGAGAGTCAGGGGCAACGATAGGGGGGGATGGGCATCGGGGGGGATGCATCGACCCCCAATCGCCCTCTGATCGCCGATAGGGGCCCGATAGCCCCAGCCTGCCCAGGAAGGTGCGGATTCACTATCGGAGGCCCATCGCCGATCTATCGGCGACGTATAGCCGATTGCAGGTCGATGCATCCCCCCCTATGCGCATCCCCCCTATCGTTGCCCCTCGCGGAAAAGAAGAGGGCGGCCGCGGGGGAGGAAGCGGGAGATGTAGCCCGACCGCCGGGGGGCGGCGGGAGAGGGGAGCGCAGGCGGCCTCGGGCACCGAGCCCGGCGTGTGTGGGAGGTGTGTGTGTGGGGGGGAGCCGGAGGAGCAAGCCTTGAGGCGGACACAGCCCTCATAGACGGAATGCTCAAGAATGGTCTCAAAAGATGGTCTGGGGGCCAGTTGGGGCAGTTGTTTCACGGTGTTCGAGCACGTGCTGACTATCTGTCCCGACCATCTTGTGGTGTTGGGTCCTCGTTTTGACAAGACAGCGCCCCGCGTCCTCGCTCACGCTGCCCTCCTCCCTCCTCCCATCCTCCCCCTCCTCCTCTCCTCCCTCACTTTGGCACACACACACATCACACGCTTCGTGGTCCCGTGGGGAGCTCCACCTTGGGCCCAGATGCCAGAGCTCGCATGTGCCCACCGCACCCATTTTAGCACTCCCCTCACACGTTTTGTGGCCCCATATGGAGCTCCACCGGAGGCCCACATGCCAGCGCGCGCACGCGCCCACCGCGCCAATTTTGGGACACACATAAATTGCTTCTTGGCCCCATAGGGAGCCCCGCCGAAGGCCCAGATGCCAGCGCTCGCATGCGCCCACCTCGCCCATTTTGGCACGCCCCTCACACCCTTCGTGGCCCCAAAGGGAGCCCCACCGAAGGCCCAGATGCCAGCGCCCGCGTGCGCCCACATGCGCCCACCGCACCCATTTTGGCACACCTCTCACACAGTTTTTCGCCCCATAGAGAACTCCACCGAAGGCCCAGATGCCAGCGCTCGCATGCGCCCACCGCATTCATTTTGGCACACCCTTCACATGCCTCGTGGCCCCAAAGGGAGCTACACCAAATGCGGCGCATACAACGGCAGTACCCACAACTGCATTTGGTTGGGTCTTTCGCCAGGCTAATGTATTGTTCGTCGAAGATCCCCCTGTAGGAGGACATGCCCGACCTAAAGCAAGCCATCGAAAGGGAGCCCAGACGTGGTACGGTGCAGTAGCGCCGTTCCTCGCACGCGTCTTCTCCAGTCAAGCTCGACGGGGCGGTGCGGTAGCACGCGAACGCGCACGCTCGCGCCTCGCCGTGCGGAGCCTCCCCCCCGTTCTCGAGGTCATCGACGAGATCAAGCTGCCCTGGGAGCAGGACGAGTTGACCCCCCAGCAGGCTCCTCGAGGGGAGGGAGGGGCTTCTCTGACTTGAGCGTGGCATTATTCCTCCTCATCATCAGCATCAGCATCAGCATCATCATCAGCATCATCATCAGCATCAGCATCATCATCATCATCATCATCATCAGCATCATCATCATCCCTCTTCGTGGTCATCCTTCTCATGATCCTCATGCGCCACGCGCGTCCTCATCCTCGGCCTGGCCCTTCCACAAGCTCATCCCCTTGCAGATTCTGCTCGCTGGACCGGATCAAAGCGTGACGTGAAAGGGGGCCTCGGCGAGGGAGGGTGACCAGGAGTGTGGACGACGAGAGACGAAGCGGCAGAAGGGGAGGTGTTTCTGCGTGGATGTGGGCACTGCGGACAGCGCGCTTCAAAGTGCAGCGGAGGCTGCGGAATCTTGGCAAGCAGCCGAGCGCGGCGGGGGCCTTGCCCCTCGCGGAAACCCTGGACCCCGGGGCCGTCCAGGGGAGGAGGGGGTGGTGGAGGGGAGGGGGGAGGAGCAAAAGGATGAAGGGGGAGGAATCCACAACAAGAAAGAAAGAGAGATATCGAACGAGACAGAGAGAGAGAGATACCTCATAATGCGAATGATCGTAAGAGGGGAAGCGGACACATGAGAGTGTCACCTCTTCGTTCTGGCCTTCGTCCTCATCCTTCTCCTGCTCCTGCCCGTCCTCGCTCCGACTCCTCAGCCAACACGTGTGCTCCTAACGTGTTACCGTTCTTGCATTGTCCCTTCCATGTCAGCTCATGGGTGAGATGTTGTATGTTACGCCGGTCGCCATGACTAGCCATGACTAGCCATGACTAGCCGTTACAGTCTCATCGAGTAGAGATAGGCGGGACTATGGCTCGCGTGTGCCATTGGCATCTGGAGTAAAGGAAACATGATTGTTAAGATTGCACGTCTTGTTCAATTGGTTGAGTCCTGAACCCCGAACTCTAAACCCTTTACGGTGTGCTTATTACGACTCGGGCTTGTGACGCGTTCGGCAACTCGCCCCAACGCTACCACAAACAGCAACGGATTATTTTCGTCGCTGTTCAGCAGCATGTGGTAGGTTGATTCACGAGGTACGTCGGCCGATGGGATGATGTTTGACTGATCTAGGGACAGTTGGCTTGTGACTTGTATTCAGATTTGGGTAAGGTGTAAGCTTCAACATGATCCTCATAGTAGTACTGTCGCTGGGACATTGTCGCACCGCCGACGTCGCCGATACATCGCTTATGTATCGGCGATGCATTGGGGATGCGGCGCGACCCTCCGACCCCGTCTACTCGGACCCCGTTTGGGAGGCCTCTAGTCCTTCGAACCTCGATCCTCGAACCTCTCCCGGGTTCCGTTCCGACCATCATCCAGAGGCGAGTCCAACCGTGGCGACGAGGGAACGGTAGCAATGTCGGTATATTCTCCTCTTGTGACTTTCGATCTTCGAACTTCGAACCTCGACCCTCGAATTGCAATCCTCCGATCCCGGCAGGCCTTCCAGGTTATCCTCGACGCAGCGCCGGCGGCGCAGCAGCGCGCCGTCAGCAGGGACGGCTTCCTGCTCGGCTTCGAGGCCCCAGAGGTGCTTGCTGGGCAGCTAGACGCCGACCGCTCCAAGGCGCCGCCGTCGCTGATATGCTCGCGAGGTCTGCGAAGGGCCTGGTACGCTGCTGCACCGCCATTTCGAGTGCTCACCGGCTGGGGGCCGCCCTGTTCTGCCGCGTTTGGCATGCTTGTCCAGGCCCGTGCGCTGCCTGAGGTCTGGCGTTTCCTGGAGCGGGCCTTGCGGCATCTTCGCCCTCGGGTTGACCGGGGGCCCCCTGCCCAGGACGTGGTTGTTTGCCGGCAGCACTCGGGCTTAAGAATCCCCACTGCTCGAGAAGCCTTCTGGACCGTTCCGCGCTTGATTTTGAAGCCCAACGGGGCGAGGAGTACACGGCCACTGCGTGGGCCATTATCACGCTGGAACCGATTGGGCCGCTCGGAGTGCAGGACGTTGTCTCTTGTGCGTGCTCGGCGTAAGCTCTTGGCACTGATGGGGCCGAGCTCGCCGCTGTAGTCCGCTTGCTTGGAGTTGCGGTCCTACTACCTACCTCCTTCCACTGACTCGGATTTGGTGTTCCTTGGGGTCACTGACAGAGGCCCCAGATGGACCGCCTCCCACAAGTCGGCGTGGGCTTATGCATTGGCGCCCCCATCGAGGACTTTGGGGGCCCGAGGGGGACGAATCTGAGCATGCGCAAAGTCATTGTGCACTGTGCGATCGCACGTGTTCAGCAAGGCGTCATCAGCAGGAAGGACAGTTCTGCAATTTGCATGTCGACATCTGGGCCAAGTTTGCTGGCCGTGTCTCTCGAATACTGGCTCTGGGGCGTGATTTGTTGGCGAGGTCAGAGCAGTTTGCTGAGCACGTCGCGCACTGAGCCGCTGTCGTGGCTGAGTATGTGAATGCGCGCGACACGGCACACATGAGCAAGCGCGTGCGTGTCGCACGAGCGCCGCCTGAGTTGCAGGCTGTCTATCTTCTATCTTCAGTTCGGGCACATTCATGTTGGCCCTGTGAGCCGCTCCCAGTGCTCCTGCTGCCGCATTGCGGCCCCCCGGCGCGCCGATCTGCGGGGGGTCGATCGAGAGTCGCGCGGTGGATGCCAACCGTCGGTTGCAGGAGCGAGGCGAGGCTCATCACAGGTTTGTTCGAGGAGGCCTTGCGAGAAGCCTCACGCATTGGGGTCGCCTGCGTCAAGTGTGGTGCCCACAGTGCCAGGCAGTTGAAAGGTTTTCTTCTCCCTTGTAAGGCCCCAGGAGCCCACGGCAGGAGAGCCATCAAGAGGATGGCCCAGGGGTTCTTTCCTAGAGTCTCTAAGGCGGAGGTTCCCACCTGGTGGATTTGTCTGTAATGTTTGTTGCTGTGGATTGTGCGGCCCTCACACGCGGGCCCCATGGAATCGGCGTGAAGAGGAGCAGGACGAGGACAAGAGTGATGAGAAAGTGGGCCGCAATTGGTTCTTACACTCCCCACTCCCCCATCCCTCCCTCCCTTCCTCCCTCCCCCCTTCCCACTCATCTCTGCATTTTCTGTCCTCCTAACTTCCTCCCTCCCCGCCTCCTTCCCTCCCTTCCTCCCTCCCCCCATCCATCCACCCACCCACCCCTCCCTCCCTCCCTCCCTCCCCCCCCCTCCCTCCTCATGCCTCGCCCCCCCTCCTCCATTACTCCGACGTCGTGTTCCATCCATCCTGTGGTGTTGGGTCCTCGTTTTGAAGAGACAGCGCCCCGCGTCCCACCTCCTCTCCTCTCCTCTCCTCTCTTCTCCTCTCCTCTCCTCTCCTCTCCTCTCCTCTCCTCTCCTCTCCTCTCTTCCTCCCCTTCCTCCCTCCTCCCGTCACCCCCTTCACTTTGGCACACCCTTCACACGCTTCGTGGTCCCATAGGGAGCTACACCGAAGGCCAACATTCCAGCGCTCGCATGCGCCCACCGCGCCCATGTTGGTACGCCTCCTCATACATTTCGTGGCCTCTACGAAGCTCCACCGCAGGCTCAAATGCCAGCGCTCGCATGCGCCCACCGCGCCCATTCTGGCACGCCCCTCACACGTTCCGTGGCCCCGTAGGGAGCCCCACCGAAGGCCCAAATGCCAGCGCTCGCATGCGCCCACTGCGCCCATTTTAGCACACACACACACACACACACCTCACACGCTTCGTGGCCAGCACACACGGAGCCCCACCGAATACCCAAATGCCAGCGCTCGCATGCTCCCACCGCACCCATTTTGGCCCCTCGCACGTTCCGCGGCCCCGTAGGGAGCTCCCCCGAAGGCCCAAGTGCCAGCGCTCGCATGCGCCCACCGCGATCACGTTGGTATGCCCCTCACACGTTTCGTGCGCCCACCGCTCTCATTCTGGCACGCCCCACCGCACCCATTTTGGCACACCTCTCACACGTTTCGTGGCCCTATGGGGAGCTCCACCGAAGGAAAGCCCAAACGCCAGCGCTCGCATGCTCCCACCGCACCCATTTTGGCACGCCATTTCACAACGTTTCGTGGCCCCATGGGGAGCTCCACCCAAGGAAAGTTCGAATTCTAGCGCCCGCATGCGCCCACCGCACCCATTTTTGGTACGCCCCCTCACACGTTTCCTGGCCCTCAGGGAGCTCCACCGAAGGCTCAATATCTAGCGCTCGCATGCGCGCCCCGCACACATTCCAGCACACCCTTCAAACGTTTCGTGGCCCCATGCGGAGATCCGCTGAAGGCCCAAATGCCAGCGCTCGCATGCGCCCACCGCGCCCATTTTGGCACCCCTCACACGTTTCGTGGCCCAATGGGGAGCCCCAACCGAAGGCCCAAGTGCCAGCGCTCGCATACGCCCACCGCGCTCACGTTGGTACGCCCCTCGCACATTCCGTGACCCCGTATTGTAGGGAGCTCCACCGAAGGTCCAAGTGCAAGCGCTCGCATGCGCGCCCTCGCATGCGCCCACCCCGCCGCGTCCATTTTGGTAACTTCTCACACGTTTCGTGGTCCCAGCTGGAGATACTCCGAAGACCCAAATGCCATCGCTCGCATGCGCCCACCGCGCCCATTTTGGCACACCCGTCACACGCTTCGTGGTCCCATAGGGAGCTCGACCGAGGCTCATGCCAGCGCTCGCATGCGCCCACCGCGCCCATTGTGGCAACCCCCTCACACGTTTCATGGTCCTGTAGGGAGCTCCACCGAAGCCCAAATGCCAGCGCTCGCAGGCTCCCACCGTGCCCATTTTGGCACCCCCTCTCACACGCTTCGTGGCCCCAGCCGGAGATACTCCGAAGACCCAAATGCCAGCGCTCGCATGCTCCCACCGCGCCCATTTTGGCACACCCGTCACATGTTTCGTGGCCACATAGTGAGCCCCAACCGAAGGCCCAAGTGCCGGCGCTCGCATGCGCCCACCGCGCCCATTTTGGCACACACAAACACACCTCACACGCTTGGTGGCCCCATAGGGAGCTCCACCGAAGGCGGTGCATACAGCGACGGTGCCTAGAGTTGCATATGGTTGGGTCTTCCGTTGTAATGGTTCACAACGTTGACCCCAGAGGCCTGGACCCATTCCCCAGGACCAGTTTTTCATGTCATGTAGCTTTTTTTTCAGACGGTCCCGAAGCCCAGTGAGGGCCCCTAGAGGCTGAAAACAGCCAGAAACCTCCCGTCGCATTTTTCCACGACCGAGAGGATACGGGGGACGACTCGATATCCTCGAGCCTCTGGATATGTGGGCCTAGACAGCTCAGCCCCGCCGCTGGGCCTGGTCGTGGGCCGTCGCGGGTGGAGGTGGGGGTCCCTCCCTCCCCTTTCTCTGTCCCCCCATGCCTCTCCCTCCCTCTTAGGAGTTCGACGACATCTGGGGCTCCTCCGAGCGCGCGCCGTCCTACGTGGCGCTCGCGAAGCAGGCGGGCTCCAGTGACTGGCTGCTGCGCTCGCAGGAGCGGCCGACTGGTCGGCGGCGTGGGGTGTCGACATGGTCGCGGGCAGACGAGGGCCACGCCTTCTACTCCTCCGTGGCCCTCCTCATCTTCATCCTCCGTCCCCTTCTTCCGCCTGATTATCCCTCCTCTTCCTTCGCTTCACCTGGCTCCTCGTCACTATTCCATCCTGCCCCCTCCTTACACTCGCCCCTCCCATTCCTCCGCCTCCGCATGCCCCCTCGCCTCCTCTCGCATCCTTATCCTCTTGTTCTTCCTCCTCCTCCTCCTCCTCCTCCTCCTCCTCCTCCTCCTCCTCCTCCTCCTCCTCCTCCTCCTCCTCCTCCTCCTCTTTCTACCCCCAGGGTACCCGCACTCCTCCTCCTCTTCCTCCTCCTCCTCTCCTTCTCTTCCTCCTCTTTTTCGTCCCGAGCTCCCCTTCAGCTTGAATCCGCCAGCTTGGGCGTGCTGCGGCCCGCAGGCGAATAGATGCGGTCAGTCCGCCACTCAGGTTTGCAGTGCTTCCCATTTTGTTTCGTAGCGTCTCATGATCGAGGGTTCGAGTGGAGGTGAGCAAGCACCACACAGAAAACCCACAGGGGAACCGGGGAGCCCAACCCAGGACACCGTCCCTGGACGGCGGTTTCGCTCGAGACTTCCCCACCACTGATTTAGGACTCGTGTTTTCGCCCCTCATATGCCAGCTACGTGTCTGGTCTGGACGGCCACGACCCCTTGTGAAACATACACTGGGGTGTACATGGCCGTGCTCTCACCCTTGTCCCAGCTGCATCTGTCTTGGGACATCCATATGACTAAATCATGGGAGTGCACGGTTTCACTGGCCGGCCTCCTAGTCCTCGACCCGCCTCTGCACCTTTGCTGCTATTGGAGTGCTTTGCGGGGATGATTTTGAGGGAGGGGCTTCAGACACCCCAGAGATCACTGTTCTGTGCTAGTATCCGTTTCCTCTTCCTCCCCTTTCCGTCCCCTATCGAGCGCCTCCCTTCGGGTGTGGCGTGTGGCCCCGTGCCGACCGCAGAACGCCATCGCAGGAGCCGCTGCCCGACGGCGGCGTCGTCGTGCGGCGCGAGGATCTGAAGCGGGTGCCGCCGCGGGTGGGCGCCCAGTGGGTCCGCATGCAGCTGCACACGCTGGATACGGGCCTTCACGGGGGAATCCTCCTCCAGATGGACGGGTGGGGATGGCGATGGGCACGAGGAGGAGAAGGAGGAAGAGGGTGAGGAGGAGGAGGAGGAGGAGGAGGAGGAAGAGGAGGACGAAGAGGACGAGGAGGAGAAGGAGGAGGAGGAGGAGGAGGGTGAGGAGGAGGGGGAGGCAGGGGGAGGGGGAGGGGGGTGGGGAAGGATGGGCAGGAGGAGGAGGAGGAGGAACAGGAGGAGGAGGAGGTGGAGGAGGATGAGGAGGGGGATGGGAGGAGAAGAAGGAGGAGGAGGAGGAAGAAGGGCAGGGGCATGGGTCGGGAGGGGGTGAGGCAGAGGACGGGGGGGAGGGGAAGGGCGTAATATAGGTGCGCTCGCACCATATCTGCCATCCTACCCCACCCACCCATCCCATCACAGTGCGCTGATGTTTTCTTTACCCGCTGGCGGGTGTCATAGCAGACCTGGACCCCCCAAAGGACACCATCGTGTTCTGCGAAGTCGGACAGGGGAACTGCCTACATTGAAGAAGGAGGTGGCGGATGAGCTGGGTGATGAGCAGGCAGAAGAAGATAATGAGGAATCAGGAGGACGAGGAGGACCAGCAGCAGCAGCTGACGCTGGAGCGGAAAGAGCGGGAGGAGCAGGATGGCCAGGGAAGGGGGGGAAAGTAGCTGGGCGACGTCAAGAAATATTCGGATCCAGATACATGGCCTGTGCTGGGGCGGCAGCGCCAGTCTGAACGACGGGAGCAAAGTGCCGATCCTGAAGTGAGTCCCACGTTGCAGCGGGAGCGCTACTTTGAAACACCGAGACCGTTCGTAGTGGATGTTCGCCAGCGCGGACCCCAAACAGGAGGTTCTTGCAATCTACGCGGTACAGTCGATGTGGTGCAATTAATCTTTGACCGTCTTGAAGCTGTCCTCTCCATTGCTCGTGCAAACATCCCACCCTCCCATCCGCAACTTGGTCGCAAGACCTCTCAAGACAAGACCGTGACTGTACGTACCACATGACACTTGGCCACGACACCGACGCCGACGACGACAGCCACAACGACGACGACGGCGCCGCCGACACCGACTACGACGACACCGACGACGTCTCCAACGACTTCGACGACGACAACGACGACACCGACGACGACGGCGACGACGACGACGTCAACCACGCCGACGACGACGACGACGACGCCGACGCCGACGACGACGACGACGACGACGACGACGTCGCCAACGAAGGCGACGACGAGGGAGGAGGAAGGACGACGACGGCGACAACGACGACAATGACGACAACGACGAGGGAGGAGGGAGGACGGCGACGACGCGAACGACGAAGAAGCAGGAAGGACGGCGGCGCCGACGACGACAACGACGAGGGAGGAGGGAAGACGACGACGACAACGGCGACGACGACGACGGCGACGAAATAGGAGGGACGACGACGAGACGCCGACGACGGACGACGACGACGACGAGGGAGGAGGAGAAAGGACGACCACGGCAACAACGACGACGGAAACGACCACGACGCCAAAGAGGACGACGACGACGAACACGAGGAAAGACAGAGGACGACGTAGGCGATGACGACGACGACGACGCGGGAGGAGGGAGGACGGCGACGACGACGACGACGACGCAAGAGCGCGCGCGCACGCTTTTGTTCAAAATCCGTGTTGCGAAACCTTGTGTTTTTGTAGGTTGTTGGACACACGATTTTGAAATCCTTCCGAAACCGCTGGGTTTTGAAGGTTTTCGGCATACGCGCGCGACGACGCGCGCGTCTGCACTTCGTCCCTTTTTTTGCAGAGGATTCTCGCGACGGCACACGGCCAAGGGCGTTCGACAGATTTTGACACGCGCGCGCGAAGCCCGTTTAATACCATTTTGCAAGAGCTCGCAAGAGTTCGCGCGTAAGCTTTTTTTGCAAACCAGTGTTGCGAAACCCTGTGTTGTTGTATGTTTTTTTTTGGGAAACTCGATTGCGAAATCCTTCCGGCACCGAAGGTTTTTGAAGGATTTCGGCATGCGCGCGACGACGCGCGCGTGTGCATTTCGTCCCGTTTTTGGCAAGGGATTCGTGAACAAGTGTTATGTTAGAACAAAAAATGTCACCGCATAGTGTTTTTTACAAGGGGCCCTCAGAGGGGGGATACCAGCCCCCCGGGGATAGTGTAAATTCATATTTAGGATGGGCATGTGGTCAGAATCATATGTGATTTACATACCCGAAACGGGTAGTGATAACGCCGGGGGGGGTAGATCCTATTCTGTTATTAGAAAGGAGAATTGATTCTCTTGCGCAGGGTGTCTAGAGCTCCGACCACTTTATTTCGGCGTCGTCGTCGCTCCCCCCCAGCTGCCTTGTGCCCTTCATGTGTCGCTATATGTGTCGCTGTGTGCCTTGTGCCCTTCATGTGCCGCTATATGTGTCGCTGTGTGTCGATATGCGTCTCCATGTGTGCGTCGCTGTGTGTCGCTATGCGTCGATATGCGTGTGTCGATATATGTCTCTATATGTCGATATGTGTCGACATGTGTCGCTATGTGTCGCTCCCCAGCACCCCAGCGCACCGCCCCCTCCGCCCCGACGACTTTATTTCGGCGTCGTCGTCGCCCCCCCCCCTCTCCCTCTCCTCAGCAGCCCAGCGCGCTGCCCCCTCCGCCCCGACCACTTTATTTCGGCGTTGTGTCGACATGTGTCGCTACGTGTCGCTCCCCAGCACCCCAGCGCACCGCCCCCTCCGCCCCGACGACTTTATTTCGGCGTCGTCGTCGCTCCCCCCCCCTCTCCCTCTCCTCAGCAGCCCAGCGCGCTGCCCCCTCCGCCCCGACCACTTTATTTCGGCGTTGTGTCGACATGTGTCGCTATGTGTCGCTCCCCAGCACCCCAGCGCACCGCCCCCTCCGCCCCGACGACTTTATTTCGGCGTCGTCGTCGCCCCCCCCCCTCTCCCTCTCCTCAGCAGCCCAGCGCGCTGCCCCCTCCGCCCCGACCACTTTATTTCGGCGTCGTCGTCGCCCCCCCGGTCCTTTTCCCCAGCAGCCCAGCGCGCCGCCCTCTCCGCCCCGACCACTTTATTTCGGCGTCGTCGTCGCCCTATTTCGGCGTTGTGTCGACCCGCCCCCATCCCCCCGACCACAGCAGTGTCCCTAGCGCGCCGCCCCCTCCGCCCCGACGACTTTATTTCGGCGTCGTCGTCGAGCAGCCCAGCGCGCTGCCCCCTTTTTATTTCGGCGTCTTGCAGCTTGCTCTTCAGCGCGCCGCCCCCTTCGCCCCGACCACTTTATTCTCTTGCACAGCTGTGCTCTAGAGCTCGGACCTCTTTATTTTCGTTCGTTCGTCGTCGTCCCCGGCCCCTGGTCCGGTCCCGACCCTGGACCCAACCTCCCCACCCCGTCCTGGCCTCAGCCCCCCTCGCCCCGCTGGCCCTGGCCCTGGACCCAGCCTCCCCCCCACCCGGCCCTGGCCCCAGTCCCCCTCGCCCTGGACCCTTTATTTTTGCTCGTCGTCGTCCCTGGCCCGGTCCTGGCCCTGGACCCAACCCCCCCCCTGGTCCTGGCCCCAGCTCCCCTCGCCCCGCTGGCCCAGGGCCTGGACCCAGCCTCCCCCCCGCCGGCCCTGTCCCCAATCCCCCTCGCCCTGGACCCTTTATTTTCGTTTGTCGTTGTCCCTCTGGTCCCGGCCCTGGACCCAACCTCCCCACCTGGCCCTGGCCCCAGCCCCCGTCGCCCCGCTGACCCTGGCCCTGGACCCAGCCTCCCCCCCGGCCCTGGCCCCAGCCCACCTCGCCCTGGCAACCCTTTATTTTCGCTCGTCGTCGTCCCTGGCAGCTGGTCCGGTCCTGGCCCTGGACCCAACTCCCCCCCTTGCTGGACCCTTTGTTTTCGTTCGTCGTCCCTGGTCCGACTCTGGCCCTGGACCCAACCTCCCCCCCTGGTCCTGGCCCCGTGGAGCCCCCCTCGCCCCGCTGGGTCCCTGGTCCGGTCCTGACCCTGGACCCAACCTCCCCCCCTGGTTCTGGCCCCAGCTCCCTTTGCCCCGCTGGCCCAGGGCCTGGACCCAGCCTCCCCCCCGCCGGCCCTGTCCCCAGTTCCCCTCGCCCTGGACCCTTTATTTTCGTTTGTCGTTGTCCCTCTGGTCCTGGCCCTGGACCCTGCCTCCTCCCCTGGTCCTGGCCCCCCGCCCCCCTTGCCCCGCTGGCCCTGGCCCTGGACCCAGCCTCCCCCCCCCCGGCCCTGGCCCCAGCCCCCCTCGCCCTGGACCCTTTGTTATCTTGCGCAGCTGTGTACTAGAGTTCGGACCTCTTTATTTTCGCTCGTCGTCGTCGTTCGTTCGTCGTTCGTCCTCCCCCCGGCGGCGACAAAAATAAATTCCTGGAGGAAGGAGGCGAAAGCCTCCTGTCTCTCGCGGCTCCTTAGTGCAAGAGCCAGGGCACGCGTGCCACTTGTTTCTGTTCGCAGTAAGTTGTCCACCCCACTACTCGCGCAAACTTCCCACCCACCCAACCGCAACTTGGTTTGCAAAATCTCTTAAGACCGTGACGGTGGGTACCAAATGGCACTTGGCAGCGACAGCGACGACGACGACGACAGCGACAACGACGACGACGCCGCCGACAACGACTACGACGACACCGACGACGTCTCCAACGACTTCTACGACGCCGACAACGACGACGGCGACGACGACGACACCGACAACGACGACGACGCCGACGCCGATGACGACGACGACGATGACAACGACGACGATGACGACGCCGACGACGACAACGACGACACCGACGACGACGACGACGTCAACGCCGCCGCCGCCGCCGACGACGACGACGACGGCGGCGACGACGACGACGCCGACGTCGACAACGACGACGACGACGCCGTCGCCGACGACGACGACGACGACGTCGCCAACGAAGACGACGACGAGGGAGGAGGGAGGACGACGACGGCGACAACGACGACAACGACGACAACGACGAGGGAGGAGGGAGGAGGGAGGACGGCGACGACGCGAACGACGAAGAAGGAGGAATGACGGCGACGCCGACGACGACAACGACGAGGGAGGAGGGAAGACGACGACGACAACGGCGACGACGACGACGACGGCGACGAAGTAGGAGGGACGACGACGAGACTCCGACGACGGACGACGACGACGACGACGAGGGAGGAGGAGGAAGGACGACCACGGCAACAACGACGACGGAAACGACCACGACGCCAAAGAGGACGACGACGACGAACACGAGGAAAAACAGAGGACGACGTAGGCGACGACGACGACGACGACGCGGGAGGAGGGAGGACGGCAACGACGACGACGACGATGACGACGCAAGACCGCGCGCGCACGCTTTCTTTGAAAATCCGCGTTGCGGAACCTTGTGTTTTTGTAGGTTTATCGGACACGATTTCGCAACCCTTCCGAATCCGATGGGTTTGGGGTTTTGAAGGATTTCGGCATACGCGCGCGACGACGCGCTCGTCTGCACTTCGCCCCATCTGTTGCAGAGGATTCTCGCGACGGCACGCGCGCAAGGGCGTTCGACTGATTTCGACATGCGCGCGCGCGAAGCCCGTTGGTAGCATTTTGTGAAAATCTTGAACCTCTGGTTTTCTTCAGACTTCGCAAGAGCTCGCGCGTAAGCTTTTTTTGCACATCAGTGTTGCGCAACCCTGTATTGTTTGTATGTTTTGTTGGAAACTCGATTGCGAAATCCTTCCGACACCGACGGTTGTTGAAGGATTTCGGCATGCGCGCGCGACGGCGCGCGCGTGTGCACTTCGTGCCAGTTTTTGCAAGGGAATCGTGAACAAGTCTTACGTGATGTCCCCGCGTATAGTTTTTTTACAAGGGAACCTCAGGGGGGTCGATACCGGTTCCGCTGTGATAGTGTAAACTCATATGTTGGATGGACATGTGGTCAGAATCGTATGTGATTTACATACCCGAAAGGGGGGCGGATAACGCCAGGGGGGGGGGCAGAGTCTATTCTTTTTCGAGAAAGGAGAATTGTTTGTTAAACAAGGGAGTTGGCACATCCCGCGCTCTTGCAAACATCCCGCCCACCCACCCGCAACTTGGTTTGCAAAACCATGCGGTGGCGATTGCGATGCATGCTTGGCGTTGGCTGGTGCATCTCTGCGGCCGCGGTGGTGCTGACCGCTCGGCACATCCAGGCGGGCACTTGAGTGCGAGTCGGCGGCTTGGGCGGGTGCGGTATCATGGCAACGTCGACAACGGCAGAGACGACGATGATAGTAGCGATGTTGGTGGCGATGTTGACAACGACGAAGGCGCGGCCAGTGCAGGCGCCGACGCTGATCACGCCGGCGACGGTGGCGGCGTCTTCGCGTCGGTGATGAAGGTTATGGAAGGAGTTCGACATGCGCGCGCGGCCGACTCGCGAGAGTGGCCCGCATCGTATTATTTGGCACGGATCCCCCCCCACCCAGCACGCGCGCAGGGGCCTTCGAATGATTTCGACATGCGGGCCCCCTTCGACGACCTGGAGGGGGGGCCTGAGCACGCGGCGCACTCGGGCGCCACCGTCGCTGGCGCGCCCGATGTGGACTCAGGGAGCGAGTGCATCCAGCGCAGCTGGCAGCAGGCCGCCAACAAGCTGCTTGGTTTTCCCGGAGCAGCAGGAGTTCCCAGCCCGCGGCCCTGGACCGCCAGTCACGGCCACCCCCTTCCCGGCCCCGAAGGGGGCGGGGGCGCGGAGGCCACCCGTAGCAGGCACAGCGAGGCGTCGCCACCCGGCAACCTGCGGCATCCTTTCATCTAGGCGCGCACGCTGCAGGCGCACACTTTGGCCCACCTCTACGGCTCGTGGGCCTCCCGGCCGGAGGTTGCCATCCTCGTGCACGAAGGGGGGGTCGAGTTCAACTGGGATGCGATGCGAGGTGGGGCCAGGGGCTTTGGGCTAACCTGGAAGCTCGCAGCGGCCAGCCCTGGCTGCGCGCGCCGCCGCGACCCCGAGGCCGACGCGTGGGCCACCCGCCACGCCGACCTCGCGGCCATCGCCGCATTGGCAGCCAGCGGCAAGGGCACTAGGCAGATGCTGCGGCGGAAGGACCTCCACCTCTCCACCCCGCGCGACATCGCCAAGCCGTCCGCCGCAAAGCTCCCAGGAAAGTTCCAAGCGCACGCGGCGAGGGCCACGGATCTTGGCGGGAGGACCTCGCGCGACCTGGCCGCGCTTCGGGACCTTGCCCGAACGCTTGCTGGCGACGCTGGGAGGAGAGCCCTGCAGGAAGGCAGGCGCGGCTTCGCGGCCCGGGCGGACAAGGCCGCCGCGGGGCAGCTCCACCGCTGGGTCAAGGACGGCGACATGGAGCGCCTCGAGGACCAGACCAATGGCTGTATGCTGGTACACCCCGTCGACGCCATGGCGACCGCGGCGGCCGCCTGGGCCAAAGTCAGGTCCGCCACGCACGACCGGAAGTCAGTCATTCCATCGGCGCTGGCCCAGTTTCGCCAGCGAGCTGCTGACGAGGACCGACCACCGCTCGAGCTGGATTGGCTCGGCGCTGTCACGCGCAAACTCGAGGCGCGCAAAGCCCGAGGCGTGGACAGACCGAGCCCCCTCGACATCGAGAGGCCCCCCGACAGCGGCAAGAAACAGTTCCTGGACATCCTCCACCTGGCCGAGCGGCACTGCACGTGGCCGCCGCAGCCCAATTGCACGCTGGGCGCAGTGGTGGGCAAGCCCCCAGGGGGGGATCGAGTCCCGGGCCTTCCCCCATGCCCGTCCGCATCTGGGTTCGGGCCCGCAGCGGCGCGGTCGACAAGTGGTCGCAGGGCCTCGAGGGCCATTGCGACGCGGCCATTAGAAGCCCCTTCCGCGCTGCGCGCCGCGCTGCACAGGGCGACCTTGGACGAGACGGCCCAGCACTTAGGCGTGCATCATGCGCCCCTCTACGCCGACATCGAGAAGTTATTCGACTCGATCGACCTGGCCTGGCTCATCGAGAGGGCCCTCCACCCGCGTTTCTCGCCCACCATTTTGGCCCTGCACGCGGGGGCTTTTCTCGCGCCGCACTACCTCAAGAGGGGGGGTGGGTTGGCCCCCCGATCTTCGCCAGCCAGTCCATCGTCGCGGGTTCTACCAACGGCGCCCGGTTCGGCGGGGCCTTCCTCTGCCCGGCCCTGCAGGCGGCCCCAGGAACAGGCGCAGGCCACCGCCATCTGATCCTACATCGACGACGCGGTCTGGCGGGCCGAGGGGACCAGGGACCTCGCCACCAGCCCCCTCGCCGCAGCCAGCTCGGCGCTGGCCCAGGAGTGCGCGAGAAATCGCTTCGCGGCCCCCCCGAAGACCACCCCCTCGTCGCGACCGCGGCCAACCTGCGCAAGTCCATCGCCAGACGCATGCGGATGCTGGGTGTTCCAGGGCACGCAGCCACCAGCATGGCAGACCTCGGGGTGGACGCGGCCACGGGCAAGCACCGGGCCCAGCGGAAGGCGAGCGCAAGGCATGAGAGGGCGGCTGAGCGAGCCAGGCGCGCCACCCGCTTCCACCGAGCGGCTGCCCGCCTCGGCAAGCTCGGGGCCGGCCTCCACGCCGCGGGGGCGCAGCCACAGGCGGTTTTTGGGCACGAGGTGTGGGGCGTCGCCCCCTCGCGCATCACTCAGCTCCGTCGAGCGGCTGCGGCAGCGGCTGCCGGCGCAGGCCCAGGGCGCTGCCTAGACGCCGCCATGGCCACTCTTAACCACCACAAAGACCCAGCCATCAAGCTCCGCACCCAGCTGGTCAACGAGTGGCTCGCGCAGTGGCTGGCGAAGCCCCAGATTCACAAGCGGGCTCAGCGCGCGCGGCCTCACGCGCGCCATCGACTCCTTCGCGCGAAGGGAGGCAGATGGAGGAAGGTCAGGGGGCCAGTGGCAGCCATCATCGCCACGCTGGTCGACGCTGGGTGGCGCCCAGCCAGGCCTGACTCGTGGATAAGGTCAACGGCGGAAGGCGCGGGGGAGTGACCATCCCCCTGGCTGACGCCAACGGTTGCCTCATGGTCGGCTTCTACGAATTCTCCGAGCTGGTCGACGACCTCGCCGAGGACCTGGACGCCCCGCGGTGGAAGCGAGCTGCGGAGCATGCCCATGGCGCAGGACTTGGCGGCAACGGCGACGCATCGCAGATCAAACGAGAGCTCAACAATCATTGCGCTAAAGAGGGCCGCTGGTAGGAGTGGGCCTTCAATTGCCCAGTGGCGGCGGGTGGGCAGTGGCCGAGGCAGAGGCAGATCAGCGCGGGGTATCAAGGGTCCCCTCTTTGTTAGCGCTGCCTCGCGGATGAGGAGTCTCTCGAGCACCGCATTTGGCGATTTTCGTGCAACGCGGGCAAGCCAGCCTGCGACCAGACGGCCCACCTGGCCCCGCAGGCCTTCAACCGCGTCGATGGATGTCCAGCGTTGTGTCTCCGAGGTATCAACCCAGCCGCCAACTCCACCCCGCCGCCACCGCAGCCACGCGAGGAGAGGTTCGTGCTGGTCGGCCACCCCTGGCCGGAGCCGTAGGACGGGCCGCGCGCGATCTTCGGCGACGCCCCGGGCGGCAAGCACAGCGACGACTCTCGCGGAAGGAGGGTCGACGTCGGCCTCGCCCTCATCTCGAACACCAGTGGCCGTTGGCAGCCTTGCGCGGGGGCCATCGCCACGCTTCCTGGGCGAGAGCAAACGGTTCCTCGCGGAGAGATCTACGCCTTCGTCGTGGGCATCGAGCGCACGAGCGCCGATGTCGAGTTCGTCACAGACCATAAGCCGCTGCTGACCGCGTGGGACAGGCAGCGCTGGACCAACCTGAGCGGCGGCAGGGACAGTGACCTCTGGGCGCGCGTTGGCAGAGCACTGGCGGCCCAGCCCAACGGGCGGGCCAAGGCCACCAGGACGCCCTCCCACCAGGGCGACGACGGGGAGCCCATTATCTCGCAGCATCTGGCCACGGGCAACTGCTGCGCCGACAGGCTAGCTAACCTCGGCGTTCAGATCGCTCAGCAGACCGCCGCGGTCAGTGCCCCGCACGCCGACAGCTGGGACGTCATTGCTTCGCAGATCAGGAGGCGCGCGAGACGGGCGCTCTTGGGCGCGGCTGGCGGCGACCCCTGGTTCACCGAGAGGCCAGCAGCTGAGTCGGCCGCCCACTTTTCCCGTCTCCTGAGTGCCATCGACAGATCGGAGCACCAGGTCGTCGCCCTGGGCCAGGGCAAGTGGATGCGCCTCCTCTGCCGCCAGCTGTTCTTCCTCGCCACGCTCAGGGAGGCGGCTGCGGGACCCTGCCACCCTTCAGCCATCGACTGGGCCTTTTTCGACCACGTCATCGAGGGCACGCGAGGCAGCCCAGTCGCCATGGGCACGGGGGCCATCCACAGCTCGCTCCGCATCATGGAGCGGCCCACCCACAGCCTCTTCTTCTGCAACGTGCGCGGCGCCTACGGCACGAAAGCTGGCATGAGGCTTCGGGCGGAGTGCAAGGGCACCATTTCCCGCAAGTCGGCGGAGGCCCTCAAGAGGATGGCGAGGTCGGCCTCCCTCCCACTGCGGCCCCCCGCAGGCCACCGCCCAGGCGGGTCGCATCGGTTCCGCCATCGCCCACGTTGCAGCGGGCGGTCTGGCCCCGCCCGACCCCCAGATGCCGCCGCCGGCTCAGCAGCCCCCCCCCCCCCCCCCCCCTCCGCAGCGGAGGAGCAGTTCACTGCGGCCATCAGCATCCTGCACGGCCAAGCGACCAGTTCGGCAGCCAGGCCATCCCGCTCCAGGACCAGCGGCGCGGGCAGCACGACCTCGTCACGACCTCTGGCCACGCCACCACGAGGAGACGCAGCGCGGGGACGACTGCTGCAGCGGCAGCGGCCAGCCCCGCCGCGGGGACACCTGCAGCGGCGGCAGCGGCCAGCGCGGGGACACCTGCAGCCATGGGCAGCAGGCGCCCGCAGCGCCCCGAGCGGGAGCGCAGCAGCCCAGCACCTAGGAGGGCTACCCTTGGCCTGCCGACGTCGGCCATGCCAGGCCCCAGACTGTGGCTGCAGGACCACGCGGCGCCGTATTCGGGCGGGGTCATCCTCTACTGCGAGGCTACCGCCAACGCATCGGCAACGGCCAGGCCCACTGAGCGGGCTGCGCCCGCGCCGCGGCAGCCTGCCCCCGCGCCCAACGGCAGCTGCGGAAGTGTCCCCCGGCCCTTGCGGAGGGAATGGCACTAGCGCAAGCGCCGACCAGCGCACCCCGCAAGAGAAGGTCAAGTTGTTCCTCCAGGCCTCCCGCGGCAGGGACAGCCACCCTCAAGGCTCACGGAGGGAGTCCCAGCGGCACGGCGTCGCCCTGCAGGCGTCGCTCCGCCCTGCAAGGCGTTGCCCCCGGCCCGCAAGTCGCCGCATCAGAGCCTCCCGATGGCAGCCCTTCTGCACGAGCGGAGGGTTATCATAATGGCGGGTCCCTGGTGGGGCCCGCGTCACGAGGCGCTGCAGTTGCGGCGGCCGCTGCGCGGCCAGGCGCGAGCAGGCCGCCCACCCCCTGCCGCCGCTCGCGTCGCCCAGACAGCTGCCAGAGGCAGGATGTAGCGGCCCGAGGGACACAAGCCCCGTCGGCGACGGGCCCCCCACCACCTGCCCCTCCAGAGCAACACCAGGTGGAGAGGGACTACATCGACATGCGCCACTACCTCCGCGACTGGGCGGCGCACTGGTTCAACGGCGCCACGATTCAGAGCAGCGACCAGCACGCACGGCAGAAGCAGCGCGTGCTATTCCTCAGCACGATGTTGGCCCAGGGCAGTCATCCCCTACTCCAGAGCCTTAGGCGGTGGTTCGGCAGGCCGATCGGCGAAATCGCGCAGGACCTCTGTGCCGGCGCTCGGCGCCAAGACGAGCTGAGGCGGCGAGCTTTCGCCGTTGGCTGCGAGGGGGCCAATCTCGAGGAGCGCCAGCGGATGGACCAACGACATGCTCAGGAGTTCCACAACATCCCCGTGATGTTCCGCAGAGCCCTTGGTGGCAGGCAGTTCGGGCCCACAGAGACGCTCGCGAGACGGCGCATGCCTAGGCCCTGTACCCCCACTGGCCCACGAGTCGGAGCGTCGGAGCCTATTGGTGGCAGTCCTATTGCGCATGCGGCTGGCTATCCTAAGGACGGGCCCCTGGTGGGAACCGCACTTCGAGGCGCTACGGCTGCGACGACCGCTGCGCGGCCAGTGCGTTAAGGACAGGCGCCCGCCCAGCGTGGACATGGACGCGTTCGACTGCCCCCTGAGGAGCGAAGGGGCGGCCCGCCCAGTGGAAGCACGGCGCACGGCGTAGCGGAGAGTCACGGGGACAGCCGTAACAGTGCACGGCTACCGATGCCCATATTGGAGCAGGTCGGCTCCGACTGCTTCTTCGAGTGCGGCGTAGTGGAGTCTTTGGGACTACCATCGCAGCGCACGTGCTCAGGAGCTGCAGCAGGGCCAGTACCAGGTCATGGCCAAGGGCGACATCCACGGCGGCATCGGCAGGGAGGCCCAAGGACTTGAGGAAAACCCCGCGAGAGGGAACACCCCAGGCTCAAAGTCGCCACGTCGTGCTACCGCCTCGAAGGAAATTCGATGCTCGTGGATGCGCACTCTGGCTGGCAGCCAGCCAGCCGCGGCCACGGACTTCCACGCGCACCAAGCAGAGCAGCGGCTCAGGCACTTCCTCGACGGACTGGCCGACCTTACTGGGCAGTGGATGGCCAACTGCATGGAAGAGATGTCCGCGTTCCTTGCGGCGGAGCCGTTCAGCTCCCTCTTCGTGAACTCGCCACCTGGAGGGGCCTGGCGCATGAGGCAGCGGAGGGCCAGGGAGCTGCGCGAGGAGGCGCGGGGGGGAGGCCGTCCAGCGCGGCCGGCAGCCGACCAGCAACCGCCCTAGATCCCGCCGCCCCGACGACCCAGATTCGGGAGCCGTTCACCGTCCAGAGCTGCTGCCAGCCGCAGGGCGCCGCCGACCCCCTCGCCGTCCCCGTTTGCTTGGCTGAAGGAAGGCTTGGCGCAGCTCGCCAAGTGCGGCATGGCGGCAGCTGCGGCGGCTGCCCCGTCTGCCGCAGCGCCCCCCACCTGCCGCAAGTGGTTCAGGCTGCTGGGGCGCCCGTGAGCCCCCCAAACACCGCGGACCTGCGGCCCTGCCCGTGGGCCGCCGCTGGCGCGAGGAGGGGAGAGAGCGCCGCCGCTGGAGCGGCGGCGTGGGCGGGGCCCCGGCTGCCAGGAGGGGCGGTGCGAAGGTCCGGGCGGGGCGGGGAGCAGCTCGCTGAGCACCCCGATGCCCCGCCCCCGAGCCAGGGGCAACCTCGCGCCCACCCCGCGTGGAAGAGCGGCGAGGCGCAGCAGGCGGGGAGAACCCCGCCCATCATGCGGGGAAAATTCTGCCAGCGCGGCGCCCTGCGGGGCCCCTGCCGCGCCTGGGGTACCCAACAGCCCCCCCACCCCAGGCCGCGCGCAGGGGTGAGGAGCGGCTGGCCGCCGTGGCGGCTGGCGGAGGGCGGGGAAGTGCCGCCAGCGCGGCGCCCCGCGGGGCCACCGCCGCGCCTGGGGTACCTTGCAGCCACCCCCAGGCCGCGCGCGGTGGCGAGGAGCGAGCGGACGCGCTTCGGGCGCCGCCGACGAGTGCGCCACCGCCGCGCGCGGGGAGCGCGGCCGCGTAGCGGACTCCGTGACATCTGGGGTCCTGGCGGTCGTTTGCTTGCGGACGGCCGCCAGGGCTTCTGCAATGACGTCCCATCCATCCATCCATCCATCCATCCATCCATCCATCCATCCATCCATCCATCCATCCTCCTCCTCTTCCTCCTCTTCCTACTCCTCCTCCTCGTTTGATGGGCAAGCTCCTGCACCACCCGCGCGACCGGGGTACTGGCGAAAAAACTTCAACGTGCCCCGGCTCCCGATCCAATGTTGGTTGGCATCGCCAGCAGTGCGCAGAATTTCGGCCAGTCGAGACACACTGCGGCGCAGCCCGCCAATATTACATTGGGTCGGGGGGGGGCACAACAACCAGCATGAGAGGTGCAGGTTTTTGTCCGTCGACCGCTCCTCTCGAGGAGGAAAGGGAGGAGTCCTGTACCCCCCCCCATCCTCCCCAGAGGCTGGGGCCGCGAGGAGCTGCGGCGCATGCTGCTCCGCTACGCAGGCGCACGCCTGATGCTCCCGCAGGCCAGCGCCTCCTTCCCCTTTCCACCGGCCAGGCCCCGAGGGCCCCCGAGGAGGAGGTTGTTGGGGACGGGCCTGAAACCAGCACGTCACCGACAATCAGCCAAAGTCGGAGGCCTCCCCACAGAGGAGGAGGAAGAGGAGGAGGAGGAGGAGGAGGAGGAGGAGGAGGAGGAGGAGGAGGAGGTTCTTTTGACTTACAGCTATCCTGACTTGATCACTCCCCCAGCGGCGACCGCCGCTGGGGGGGTGATGGCTGCGCCGTATGACGGCCCCGTGAAGCGCCGACCCAGAATCCGGATCCGCCGTACTTTGGGTGACGTCGCAAGTAGGGCGGACATTTCCGCCTTATTTTCAATGTTCCTTTGCTGTCAATGTCTGCTCTACTTTATCGTCGCTGCTTCCATATTATGTTTGCGGAGATGTCCGCCCTACTTTCCCGAAGCGGGCGGACAGGTCCATCATGTTTGTTGGTTCGTTCGTTTGGGGTGCATTTCCGACAATCTTAAGCCGAGAAATGGACCAATGCACGGTGGATTTGGAGTCAGGGGAGGCAGGGGCCACGAATGGAAACGCATAACGGGGGACAGGGCCCCCGTGCCATTGGACGACTGGGTCTCGAATGCGCAACCTGCCCCTGTTCTGTTGGCCTTGGAATATGTTGGCCTCAGGGTGAGAACGTTGAGGAATGCTGCCCTGACTGCAATAGGGGCTGACGATTTCTCTTTCGTCGCTGACATCATGTCGGTGAAATGCGGATTGCCGTCAATGGTAAGGGACGTCTGGAAAGTTGTTAGAATCGTGGCGCATCACTCCTCTTCTGCATCCGTCTCATCACCTTTTTGTTCCTCTTCAATCGGATGCCAGGACCTAGAGCGGACAACTCACCTTGCAACCTCAAGATGTGACTTGCAATCAATGTCGGATCAGCTGGAGGCGGTTCCCAGTGCACATGATTATGAGTTTCTTTTGGCAGGGCGGGCACGATGCGCAGGTCACCTTCACTGCCTGGGGCAACGGCCTTGAACGGTGACTGGTAATATGTACTGAATTCACCCGAGTATTCTTGCGCCTTCAGGTGAAACTTGAGATGGAGTGCCTTTACCGATGAAGGGTGAACTGGCTACGCTAACAACTTCCTATCTGGGCAACTCCTCTTGCCTGCTTGGCTGAAATCCCTCCTCACCCTGGAGAAAAAGGTTACCATATCTTCTTCGATCTGCTGAGTTGCCTTGTTCTTATATTTGTCATTACCACTGCCTGCCTGGCGGGGTGTCTGACGCTTAAAGACTGGTCGCCCGCGCAGGGGCGGGGGCTCGGTTCCACGGGCAAACGAACCATCTTCGCCTCTCCCGAGCCACCTGGAGGGGGAGGAGGGAGGAGGGAGGAGCGAGGGACAGGAGGAGCAGGAGGCAAAGGAGGAGACCCCCCCCCGACCCGACTCGCCGCCTCCCCCCTGGGGCCCCCGGCCCGCTGGAGGCTGGCACGCCAGTCGGCTGGCTGGCCTGCGTGTGCAGGCATTGGGCCGCCCGCGCGGAGGCGCTGGGGGAGGAGCAGGTCCTTCTTTCCCTTCGAGGAGGAAGACGCGACGAGGAAGAGGACGACGAGGACGACGACGACGAGGAGGACGAGGAGGAGGAGGAGGAGAAGAAGGAGGACGAGCAGGAGGAGAAGACGGAGGAGGAGAAGACGGAGGAGGAGAAGACGGAGGAGGAGGAGGAGGATGAGGAGGAGGAGGAGGAGGAACAGAACGAGCACGAGGAGAATGACGAGCACGAGGAGGAGGAGGAGGAGGAGGAGGAGGAGGAGGAGGAGGAGGAGGAGGAGGAGGAGGAGGAGCCGCGGACGCCCGAGCGTTTGCAGCGAATGCGCCCTTTCATGGCGGCGGCCAGGCGCGGCGCTGGTGTCATGGCGCTCGCGAGGCACATGTGCGCCAGGCGCGCCAACGTGTCCGACATCCGGGGCCACAGCTACGAGAATGTCGCTGGCTCCACGGAGCAGAGGTTGCTTGCGCCGCCCTGTAACTAGCCGCGCAGCCAGGTGGATCGGCTTCGCCATCCGACGATGCTACAGAGTCGACTTCAGGGACATAGCACGACTCACCGAGGCCATAGCAACAGCCAGCAGCACGACCGCAAACCACTACGGCATCAGAGACGACGAGCACCTCCACGCAGACAGACAGACAGACAGACAGACAGACAGACAGACAGACAGACAGACAGACAGACAGACAGACAGACAGACAGACAGCCCTCCACCATGAGAAAGGAGGCGGCCACCTTCGCACCGGCCGTGCCACTGGGCCACTAACGCCAGCATCGGCGACCTTGTAGGGCGCACGAAGACGGGCACCAGCAGCTGCACCACGACGCCAGCCCCTCTACTCTGAACGCGGACGCTCTTGAATTTGTGCCAAACCTGGTCACGAACATACTCGCGACCATCGACTCCAGCACCAGAGCGTATGTCGACAATCATACCGACGCCCCGCCCGACTCCCATTCTAAACTCAGCCCGACGCGCCTGCCCTTTCCCACGCTTGCCCCCGCGTTCCCCTTCCCCACGACACGGCCCTCACAACGACGCCCAGCCCTGCCACGACGCCTCGGCACGACGATTCGACGCCCTGCCCGACGCCCCACCCGACGTCTTATCCGACGCCCAGCCCGACGCCTCACCCTACAATCAGCCCGACGCACCTGGCCTTCCCTACTCCTGCCCCCGCGCCCCCCCCACATACCCATGGCCCCTCACCCGATCCGACTGCCCCTCGCCCTACCCGACTGCCCGCGATCGCCCACCCAACGGATCTCGAGACGGCCCCCCACGACGGCCCCCAGCCCTCCTGCGATGCCGCACCAAGATGACCCTTCGCCCGACAGCCACCCCACGCCTGTCTTCTTACTGGGACTATCGCGTCTACGCGGTGAGCGCTACCTACACGGACGGCCATACGGCCCACAGGACGGACGACACGACAGCCGATTTTCCGGCCGACTCGATGCCACCTTTGGACGCCTCCCTCAAGGCTCTCCCAGCTTCCCCGACGGCGGCGACGACAACGACGACGACGCCCCCCGCGACGGCGACGACGACCACGTCAAAATTTGCCCAGACGGACGACCCAAGGCCTGTTCTTACGACGCTACCGACCACGAGAACAATCATTTTCAGACGCTTCGCTCTAATATGTTCGCATGCATGCATGCAACATGTATGTCCTAAATTATCGATACCCGCCCTCTTCGACTTCGGACGTGCCCCCCTGGTGGGCTTATCTTCCTTACCTGTCATGTGTAGTTGGCGCAGCCACTAACACAGGGGAAAAGGGGGGAGGAGGCAAGGGACAAAGGGAACGAGAAGGATGGAGCACGAGAGAGATTACCAGGAGGGGGTTCGGAGCAGACACGTGCGGGTCGGGCGGGCAGACCTTAGGGTGGTTCAGGCGGGCAAGCCCAGACAGCCGGGTCGACAGGGCGCGTCGTTGAAGCGTCAGTCGTGCATGAATCGCGAGGAAGTCTTGAGGGATAGCGCGATTCTTGAGTACTCGTGAGGAAGTCCAGAGCGAGAGTGTGTTTCTTGAGTGTCGAGGGCGCGGCGTTTCAATACATTTCGAGGAAGTCCCGCGCGAGAGCGCGAGTCCTGCATCAATTGTGAGGAAATCCCTCGCCAGAGCAAAATTTGAAAAAATGTGCGAAGTATCCGGAGGGAGCCGTTGTTGTGGTGCTTCGTGGGCCAACAACGCATTCTGAGCTTCAAGTTTTTCCCTTGTCAAAAACACGGCGCGAGCTTGAGAGGAGCAGTTCAGTTAAAAAACACAAGGTGCACCAGGGGGGGAATCAATAATACTTGTTTCAGAAATGCGAACTCTACGACGACGACCCGACGCCCTTCCCCACGACGACGCGCCTCCCACAACGACGCCCCCCCCTACGAACACCCTACTCGACGCCCTGGCCTCACGACGCCTTATCACGACGGCCCGACGCCGTGCCCGGAAGCCCTGCCCGAGCCCTCGCCCGACGCCTTGCCCGACTCCCCAGCCCGACGCCCCGCCCCACTCCTTGCCCGATGCCCCGCCCAACGCACACCACATGCCCGACTCTGGCGGGGTCTACTTCGGCTACGCGGTCAGCGGTGCCCGCACGGACGGCCCACAGGACGGACGACCCGACCCCCGACCCCGCGGCCGACGCCACGCCACCCCTGTCCGCCGACCCACCGACCGGACGCGACCGTACGACGCAACCGACGGACGACATCGGCCAACACATTGGCCAACCCAACAGCCTCCACGACGCCCAGACCGACGCCTGGCCCGACGGCTAACCCTACCTCCGACCCGACGGCACACAACGCCGCCGACCCGGCGGCGCAACCGGCGGCCGACCCGACGGCCAGCCCACGGCCTCTACGACAGCACTGGGCAGCAGCCCAGGCGAGACGAGGACAAGGACGACGACCTTTTCGACGACCTCCCCCACGCTTCCCCGTCGCCCCACACCTGACCCAGTGCTCCGCCCGACCTTCCACCCCCACCCGACGGACCCGACGCCCCTTCCCCGCCCACGACGCCCTCTCCCACGCCCTGCCCGACGCTCCCAAGTGGATGGCATGCAGCCGGTGGGGCCTCAAGGCCAGCTGGACCCACCGACGGCCGACCTGCCTCCCACGACCCCTACCCGCCGCCCCGCCGCCCCACACCTTACCCGGTGCTCCGCCCGACCTTCCACCCCAACCCGACGGACCCGGCGCCCCTTCCCTGCCCACGACGCCCTCTCCCACGCCCTGCCTGGCGCTCCCAAGTGGATGACATGCAGCCGGTGGGACCTCGAGGCCAGCCGGACCCACCGACGGCCGACCGGCCAGCCGGACCCACCGACGCCCGACCTGCCTCCCCCGACCCCTACCCGACGCCCCGCCGACCTCTCCTCTCGACGCCCCTCGCGACCCCTCCCCACGGTGGATGCGATTCACCAGCGCGGTGCCCCACGCCCCACCCCTTCCCTGGCAAGTGCGCTTTGACGACGCTCCCCGACAACCACGGCTCCCACGACCCCTCCCCAGACGAATCTTCCTCTCCCTTGCCGCGGAGGGTGCGCTTCGCGGACGCGCCTCCTCCGCGCTCCTACGGCCGCCTCAACGACCACCCCGACGGCCACAGCGGCCGCCGACGACTTCCGACGGCCACCGACGGCCACAACGCCACCGCCACCCCGACGGCCACTACACCCGTGCCCCCTACGATGGCGAGGATCCCGCCCGAGCCCCACGGAGCTTGGAGCTCGACGATCTCCCAAGCGACGGCGCCCCTCCCGACAGCAGCTTTACTCGGCGCGTGCGATTCGCCCCCACACACCATAGACTGCACCACGGCTGGCCAGCGATCTGGGACATCCAGACGGGCCCAGAAAGCCATCGGCTCGCACCCGTTCCCCAGTCTCTCTCTCTCTCTCTCTCTCTCTCTCTCCGCTGCCTGGCATCGCCCTGCATCTCTACCCTTCGCTGCACGGGGACCTGATCCGTGGCACGGGCTGGGTTCACCTCCTGGATCGCCACCCATGAACTTAGTTGCCTCGATACGCGCGTTTTGAAAGGCAACACGTCCCGTGTTCAAGACGTCCGTTTCAATACGTTGCGTGTTGGCGCCACGTATTGGACCACGTTTTGGCGAATGTATCGCGTCGGACCTACGTTTTCAGCCTACGTGTTGAGTTCCGTATCGATACGGTACGTGTTGCGTGTTGCGTATCGGGGCAGCTAAGCCCATGAAGCACCCGTGCGACGACGACCCGACGACCCCCACGGCCAATCTCACCACCAACACCACTGCTTGCAACCGCAATCGCACGACAGCACCCCCCGAGGGGACGACACCACACCCCCACGGCAACCTCTTGAGCCAGACGCACAGCGACGAGCTCAAGGAATTAAGCGGCCCGGGAGTTAGGCCACGCCCGCGGCGGCAGGTCCAGCTGCGTCAGGAAGGAGAGGGAGGATGTGAGTGAGACGAGGTCTGGCGGAGGTTGGCCTTAACCACAGGGCCGCCGATGCCAGCGACCCCCCCCCCTAGTGAACCCCCTCGGGGGATTCTTAGGGGTGCGTCGACCATGTTGGCGACCCTCCCCCTCCCCTCTCCCGCTTCTCCTCGTCGTGCTTGCTGCCCTCCCGCTCTGCATCGCCTCTCTCGCTTCCCCTCCTCTGCTGTCTGCCTTCTCGGGTCGTCCCCTTCGGTCGGTCTCCCTCGCCTCCTCGGGTAGCCCCCCCGTTAGCCAGAAGAGCCTGCTTTCAACGACAGCCCTTCCGCAGGGAGGGCTGGGACAGGCATCGGGTCATCCATCGACCGAGCCAGCCTTTAGCTTCGAGCTTCGCGTAGGAGGAGGTGAAGGAGAAGGAGGAGGAGGTGGAGGAGGAGGAGGCGGAGGAGGAAGAGGAAGTATTCCAGGATCCAGGAAGAAGGAAACGCCAGGGGGGGGGGGAAGCTCGACGTTAGCTGGCGTTTCCGTCGGTTCCGGCAAGTTTGCCAGCCTGATAATGTTTTCCAGCGGCTGCGCCTCGTCGAGAGCGCTCCTGGAGTGGCCGGATTGCCCCGAACGGCTGCCGGAGACCCGAGCTATGATTCGAGAAACAATTTCGGTGGAGGAGGACGAGGAGGACAAGTGTAAACCCAAGACATATCAACGATGTTGAAATACACCATCCCTCCACGTTCCCTCTTCATAGGTCCCTGCAAGAATATAGCATCATTGCGGGAAAAGGCCCATTAGAAGATAACCGTTTGAGAATCCCCAATCGTGTTAAAGGCGCTCCTGGGACTTCAACAACGAGGATCAACATCATTGTTGTTGCGGCCTGACAACCCTAAATCTGGCCAGAACGCCTTTTCCTGGGTTTGTAAGACCGCGAATCAACATGACTGCTGCGTCCTGACACGCATCAACCGTGCCAGAACTCAATTCTTGAGACTTCGACTATGCGAGCCCCCGAAACGTTGGTAGCCTTCCAAGGCGTATGTGCGCGGCGCTCGGGCGAGAGCCACATTTTGAAAACCACCCGTCCTCAATCCGTGAAGCCGTTGCAATTGTTAGGACGCGTGTGTGCGGCGCTCAGTCGATGAACACAATTTGAAAGGCACCCGTCCTCCATCCGTGAAGCTATTGCAACTCTGCAGCTCCAGGATCAGAATTGGCGAAAGAGTCTCAGGCGGAACGCCCAGCCCGCCGTACCGACACGTCTCGGGGTGCGACAGGGAGGAGCTTCTATCAGGAAAAGGCATGGAGGAGGAGGAGGAGGAGGAGGAGGAAGAGGAGGAGGAGGAGGAGAGGGAGAAGAAGAAGAAGAAGAACAAGAGTGGCTCCCACCTCCTCGCGTCGTGAAGAAGTCACGACGGGAGGTTTGGGGCCGTTTTCGGCTTTTGGGGCGCTCTCAGCGGGCCTCGAGAAGGAGGAGGAGGAGGAGGAGGAGGGGGAGGAGGACGTGTGTATATATAGAGAGAGAGGGAGAGAGAGAGAGAGAGACACAGAGACAGAGACAGAGGCAGAGAGAGAGAGAACATAAAACAGCAATAAACAAAGAACTGACAAAATAAAGAACGAGACACGCGCACACACACACACACACACACACACACACACACACACACACACACACACACACACACACACACACACACACACACACACACACACACACACACACACACACACACACACACGCACACACACACACACACACACGCACACACACACACACACACACACACGCACACACACGCACACGCACACACGCACACGCACACACACATTGAACAACTGCCTAAGCATAAACTTACACAGCTCCGCGCGGATTTCTTTAATCGGCGCTTGTCTTCCCTGACAGCGCTTCCTGCGCCGCCCCTGGCGTGCTCCGCGCGCCAGGGAAGGAGTTTCAGCGCCGATCTAAGAAATCCGCTCGGACCTTCAACCGTTTATGATATATGTGTTGGCTTTCTTCTAGTAGGAAGGAGGGATGCCCGGATCGGGAGCTGAGCTTCGTGGATTCTGTGTGGGGTGTTTCTCTTGTTTGGGCGCCTCCAGCAGGCTTCTCTCGTCGTCATGGCCAGATTCCCGTCGAGATGCTGGTCAGGACGCGCCCGGGGAAAGGTGGAGGAGGAGGACGACGACGACGAGCAGCAAAGTGTTATCTGTATTTGTCTTGACAGGGATCGTGGGGGGGGTTGGCGTTGACCCTGGTTGGCGGCAGGTCGAGTGGGGGAGGGGGAGTATACTAATAAGGAGCAGCGGTTGAGGGCGAAGGGGGAGACAAGGGGCGGGGGAAGACGGAGGAGAACGGGTGGACGCAGCGGGAGTAGGAGAGGGAAGGAGGTGGAGCAGCAGCAGCAGCAGCAATAGCAGCAGCAGTTGTCAAGCGATCGCAAACATGGATTAAGGGGGCGTGGATTAGCTACGGGCCCCGTTTCCATAGGAAATCGCTGATTGCCGCCGCCGAACGAGGCGCTACCAGCCGCATGTTGGGGAGGGCACCTCCCCCGATCCATGGACTCGTCGTCGTCGTCCTTCTGTTTCTTCTCATCACTCTTCCTCCACCCCCTCTCTCTTCTTATTGTTCCTCCTCTTCTGCTGCTCCTCCTCCTCCTCATCATCATCTGCTCTTCTGTTCTTCCTCCTCCTTCTCCTCTTTCTTTCTTTCTCCACTCCCCCCTCCTCCGCTTCTATCCATTTATCCTTTCTCCGTTCATGTCCTTTTCACTACCTCTCTCCCTTCATTCTCCGTTTCCCCACACCCTCGGAGGGAGAATGGCAGAGCGGGAATCGGAAGGAGGGGGGCACAGCGGGGCGAGGGGAGGTTGAAGTGAAGAATTGGATTAGGTGGAGGATGCAGGGAACAACGGCGACAGCGATGGTGAGGCCGAGAAAGACGCGCGTGATGAGGGTGCGGAGGAGGGGGAACAGTAGGAGGGGGCGGGGAAACGGAGGGATGGAGTGTGAAGAGGGAGAGAGAGGGGGGGAGAGAGAGAGAGAGAAAGAGATACAGAGAGAGAGAGAGAGAAACAAAAGAGAGAGAGAAAGAGAGAGAGAGAAAAGAAAAGGCGAGGATAAGGAGGAGGAGGAGGAGGAGGACCAGGCTAAGTCCAGGATGCACCAACGGCGCTGCAATCCGCCCTCCCGTCCCGAGCCTCCTCCTCGGAAGTGCCCGCAGGCATTCCTGCGCACTGCGGGGGGCACCCCTCGAGAAGACGAGCGCCCAATGGGCCAGCCATTCTGGCGAGAGACTCGTCTTGGAAATGGGAGCGTTCTGTACCCTTCGAATTCGCCACGGCCAGAGGTCCTCCTCATCCTATTCCTCCTCCTCCTCCTCCTCCTCCTCCTCCTCCTCCTCCTCCTCCTCCTCCTCCTCCTCCTCCTCCCCGAGAGCCCGAGAGCGACGAAAAAGCCCCGAGGGCCCCGAGCGCCCTCGGGACCCGCCTGCCTCCCCCGCCCTCTGTACCAAGGTGGATACTGCGGCCACGGCCAGAGGAGCTACGCCATGCGGCCAAGAAACAGTGTGATGTGTTTCTGTCATTACAGGTCCTTTTTGTTCGCCCCCCCCCCCCCCCGCGACGGGGAAACGGGGGGACTAAGAACCAGTTGGGGCACCGCGGCGGAACGGACCGAGCAACGACCCGCAAGCACTGAACAAATGCACCATGGACCCGAAAAAGACGCAATGTCTTTCTGGGCAGAAATGAATGTGCGTAGTGCGCGGGTGGGGAGAAAATCTGGAAACACAGGAGCACCTGAGACACCGCGTCCGCAAGGACCGAAAAACGACCCGCAAGGACCGAACACGTGAACCGTGAGCCCAGAAAGACGTATTGCATCTTTCTTGGGGCGGGAGTGCATCAGGGTTCCTCGTTTGGGCAAGGGGAGGGGAGCTGAGAAGCATCTGAGACCTGGCGTCGGCAAGGACCGAAAGCGACCCGCAAGGACCGATACGCATGCGCGTAAGGCTCGGAACATATTCCATACGACCGAACACGTTTTTGGTACATGGAGTTTTGCTGTCGCCAGCAGGGATGCGACAATGTGCAGGCCTCGAAAACATAGCGAACACTCCTGCCACATTCATCTGTGAACGCCTCCCCCTCCCCCCAATGTTCAAAGTTGGCGGTGGGTCTGATGAGTTGCACCTCGACCGCAGTCTCCCCCGCGCGTGCCAACTTTGAGTTTTGGGGGCAGGGGGGGTGTTCACTAGTTGTTTCCCTCTACCGTAGCGTCATGCAGTCTGAGGAGGTGTCACGCCAGAGCCTCGTCTGTTTAAGGAGGCGCCCTCCGTCCGCGCAGCTGTTGCACGCCGGGCCGTGAGCGCTGGGGAAGTTGCACGCGAGATCCGCATTCTGGAGCAACAGAGAGGAGCCGCCGTCCGCCCTTGCAAATGCCAAGCGAGTGTACACGTCTGGTCATAGACTCGAAGAGCTCCAGAGCGGCACGGTTCCACGTCCCCCGTCCTTGCAGGTTCTGGACACGTTGAAGGAAGGTGACTGCGCGCCGCGCCAAGGCAATGGCCACATCATGAAGACCGTTGGCATTCATCCTTGTAGCTGTTGGATGCTTGAAGGCGGCTGTGCTCGTCGCTAGGGCGACGGCTACAGCTTGAAAACAAGCCGCCCTCCATCGGTGCCCCTGGTGGCAGCTTTTAAGATGAATGTGCGCGGCGCGAAGGCGAGACATTTCTTTTTAAAACCGTTCGTTATCCATCCATCTATCTGCTGTACGCTTTTGCAGCAAATATGGTCGACGCCCAGGCGAGAGCCACATTTTGAACACGACCCGCTCTATCCGTGTGCCTGTCGGGAATGTCGAGCTCCAGGATCGCAGTCGGCGAGGGTGATTCGGGCGAAAAGCCCAGCCCGCCCTACCGACACGCCTAGTGGTGCGACGAGGAGGAGAAGGTACCTCCTCCCTCCTCCTTCTCCCCACTCTTCCCTCACTCCTGGCTCCTCCCTCGGCATGCCGCGGGTTGACGGCGGGGTGCCCCTCCTCGTTTCGAGGGGCTGCGTTCGGAATGAGACATTCGCGCGTTGCCCTGTATCACGGGCTATGCGATTATTCCGATTACTCGACGATGTTTTTGGCACGAGGGCCGCCTCAATGCCGTAGCCACCACCACCACCACCACCTCCTCCCTGCTCTGAGATTTCCCCGCCCCCCGAGGTCGCATATGAAGAGCTCCGCCAGGCCATCGGCGATGGGCGCCTCCCTGTCGCGGGCGCGTCGGTGTGCGGCGAGATCGCGCCGCAGGGCGTGACCTTGGGGGGCCTTGACCAGAGGCCCCTGGGCCCTCTGAGAGCGAGTAAGAGGGAGGAGGAGGAGGAGGAGGAGGAGCCTAGGGACTGGGTGCACATAGCCAGGACTAGACCGCGTGAGTCACAACTGTCACCTAACAAGCACGAGCGCATTGGCGGCGAGACATGTCCTCATTCGAAGCATGGCAGCGAATAAACGCAGCTGATTTGCGAGGCACGGGGATCGAGAAGTGTTCTTGGAGCATTCTCCGTCGCCATTTTGGCTCAAGCTGCTGTGGCGGATTGGATGTCACTGCCTGGTAACGAAGTGAAAGTTCTCTCTTTGGGTGTCACTTTGTTTGTTGTGGCAATGCTGCCTCTTTATGAACTCGGGGGGATTTTCGATGGATTGTTGGCGGCTCCTTCCTGTTTCAGGCGGCCAGCAAGCACCTCGAGGCCGTGAGTGTCAAGGGCCCTCCATTTAGGAAGACGCCCGGAGACCAGTTGGATGCCAGCAGTTTCGGGAAGACGGTAGCGCGCGCAGGCGATGGTGATCGGCCAGATGCGCACGCTCCTACGACAGCTTCTGCGAACACAGCCGCGAGTGCTGGCGACGGGAGTGTAGCTACGGTTGCGCGCGCTGGTGATGGTAGTCGGCTGGATGCGCACGCTGTTGCGACAACTTATGTGGCAGCAGCCTTTCGCACTGGTGACAGGAGCGTCAATATGCGTGAATTCGGCTGGACATTCCACGGATGGTCTCGGCTAGGGAACGCCTCGCTGAACGCCGCGCATACGTCGATCGAGGCAACGGAGTCCTCGGCGAATTCATCTGGTGTCCAGGATGCGTTGCGCATGGTTTTGTTTATCTCAGCCACGCGGTCGGATCGACACACTAGCTTTTTAGAATGTCAGGCAGATTTGATGAGCCGCTTACCAATGCTATCCAGGGCGGATGCCGTCTGATCTGTGTTGGAAGACGAGCGCAGTGTTGTCGGTGCTGTAGAATATATTGTAGAGGTGTCCCAGCGGCTTCGGCAGAAGTATGAGCAGCTGTTGGCCCCGTGGACGACTGGAACTAAGCAAGCTTATTTCTTGGAAAACCCAGGAGGGGACTAAGGAGCACAGAAAGCTGTACATGTCGTCTTTTCTAGCGGGTGGTTCAGCAGTTATGATTGAGTCCGACGTTGTCATCTACAACGGAAACTATATGATATCGCTCACGGGTATGCCAGATAATCGGGGTATCTTTGCGAGTTGCAATTTAAGTCCATGTGTACACAAGGTTCGCACCATCTGCTGCGATCAACGTTCTGGATGCGGTCTCCAGGACGATGTTAAGACGAATGCGGATTTTTATGCTGTTCGATTGGACCGCATCCCTAGAGATGCCTTCAACCATTGGGATGGCAAGGTTGGAGAAGATGTAGAGTTGTTTGTTTCTCAAGCTTTCCGGTCGATTTATGCGGCGAAGAAAGAAAGGTACATTTGGCAAGATCACAACGATTACGCCTGCCAGACACGAGACAGCGAAGTATGGCACAGCTCTGAGGTGCGCTGCGTTCTTCTGCACGCGTGGCAGCTCGAGACACATCTGTGGCGTACTGGTTTTTGTGACCAGGGATTCCCAATATCTTCAAGACAATTGTTAATGGAGGCATGCTGGAATGGCGAGGAACTCGACGAAGAAATGTCGGCCAGGTGGTCGCAGATTGTAAATTTCACGTCGGGCATGTCGACAGTGTCGCTCGAGACAGGCACCACTAGTTTACTGCGCGTGGTGCTTTTCATCAAAACTGTGGGGTCTAAGCAGCATTTGGCTTTTTTGTCGTGTCAGGCGGGATTGCTCAACCGCTTACCTAGGCTAACAATCGAACGCAGACGCCACACTCTGTGGGATTGCACAAACTTTCAGCGGGAGAGGATAATGCGCCACCGAAAGAGAGGCGCCAGTACGAAAAGCTGGTGCGCGATTTGCCATGCAGAAGAAAAACCATTCGCTTCATCAAGAACTCTGGATACCAAGCTGGCGCAGTCGAGGCAACACATATAGCTTTTTCATCCGGCTGGTTCGACGGTTATGATTGAGTCATCCGAATATACCCAGGTGTTGTTATCTTTAAAGAGAACCCTCTGTTCGATTTCATGGAGAGGCCAGACAATTGGGGTGTCTTCGCGGGTTGCAAGCCAGGCGACCTGTGTCGTCAACATTATAGTTGTGGTCTGAAGCGTACATGCTATTGGACGCACACGGACTTTAATGCCGTCCGTCCTGATCGGCTTCCTTGGGATCCGAGGCGTGCCTAGGACACGGGAACAAGGACGCGCTCGGGAAGAGGGTGGAGCAGCAGAGCATATTTGTTCAGGGCGGCGGTATGACGCGGTCATAGCGCGCATTGTTTCTTTATCTGTCCACTCATAGTCGCACCGAGTTGTACGCCGAGTTCTCTCTAGTATACGCCGAGTTCCCCCTCATTTTCAGCAATAATCGTCACAGTCACGATGTAGACACTAGCAATACTCATAGAGCCCACTGTCCAATGATGGTATTTGTGTCGCAGCGGCGAGCGGCCCGTCGCGGTCGTGTCCAAGCGGGTTATGTTTTCGCGAGTGCTGTCCAGGAGCGCAACAGAAAGTTGCATGAGCAGTCTTGAGAGGGGGGGCCTTGACGCCCCACCCCCGCCCACTTTCCTCTGCCCGCTTCGTGCCCATGTTACCATCTCCTCGAGGCTCTTGGTCATAGATCGAGACAACAAGCACCCTACCTCCGATGCGGTCTGGAGGCTTGTTGTCGGCACTGATTGCCCACGCCTGCATCTAGGATGTTTTACCCCAGGCAGGCTGATCAAGCACCTCCACCGAAGCAAGCGATGTCTTGCCACCGTCCGCCACCACCCCGCTCGACCTCACCCTCAAGACGTTGAGCAACAGAGGATGGTCACGAAAGTGCAGATAGCCAGCAACAGAGCAAAGGGTGTTTCTGACACTATGCTCACAAACCGCCCGTCAGAAGGTGGCGATGGTGATGGTGATGATGATGATGATGATGATGATGATGATGATGATGATGATGATGATGATGATGGTGGTAGTGATGTTGCTGCTGATGATGATGGTGGTGATGATGACGATACTGATGACGATGATGATAATGACGAAGGTTATGATGATGACGATGATGCTGATGATGATGCTGCTGACGATGACGATGACGATGATGATGATGATGATGATGATGATGATGATGATGATGATGATGATGATGATGATTGTGGTGGTGCTGGTGATGGGGATGGCGATGGTGATGGTTTTTATGATGATGATGGTGATGATGATGATCATGTGATGATGCTGCTGATGATGATGCTGGTGGTGCTGATGATGATTTTGACGATGGCGATGACGATGATGATGATGATGCTGATGATGATGCTGATGACGGCAATGATGATGATGATGATGATGATGATGATGATGGTGATGGTGATGGTGAAGATGGTGATGACGGTGGCGGTGGATGTTGATGATGGTGGTGATGGTGATGGTGATGGTGATGTTGATGATGATGATGGTGGTGGTGATGATGCTGATTATGACGATGATGTTGGTTACGATGGTGATGTTGACCATGATGATGATGATGATGATGATGATGACGATGATGATGATGATGATGATGATGGTGGTGGTGGTGGTGGTGGTGGTGATGCTGATTATGACGATGATGTTGATTACGATGGGGATGTTGACGATGCTGATGTTGCTGATGATGATGATGCTGATGATGATCATGGTGATGACGATGATGATGACGACTGATGATGCTGTTGCTGCTGATGATGATGGTGATGATGGTGAAGCTGACGACGACGAGGATGATGTTGATGCTGATGCTGATGCTGATGCTGATGATGATGATGATGATGATGATGATGATGATGATGATGATGATGATGATGATGACGAGAAGGAGGAGGAGGAGGAGGAGGAGGAGGAGGAGGAGGAACAGGAACAGGAGGAGGAGTGACAGCAGCAGCATCAGCAGGAGGAGCAGGAGCAAGGACAGGGCCCTCCGGAGCCAGGAAGTGGAAGAGGAGGCGGAGGAGGAGCATTGCTCGCCGTCTCTCCTTCTGCTCCTCCTCCTCAGATACTAGTCCTCCTCCTCCTTCTCCTCCTCCTCCTCCTTCAAGGCGCACCGCGCGCCACGGCCACACGGCCAGCTGCTGCCTGATCAGCTACGAGCCGCGGGGGCTTGTGGCGGACGAGACGCAGCAGACGCCCGAGTAGGGAGCGCACGTCCTCCTGTCCCCCTCCTCCTCCCGCTCTTGTTCCTTCCTGCTCCTCGTGATCTTTCAAGAAGACAAGACGGCATACAGCAGGCACTGTCGGAGCTCCGCGCGGATGTCCTGGATCGTCGCTGGAGCCCCCCTGGCGGCGCCTCGGGCGCCGCCCCTGGCACGCTCCGCGCGCCAGACAGGGGGGTCCTGCGCCGATCCAAGAAATTCGCGCGGAGATCCAAATATCATGTCAATGCCATTACTGTTCCGCTAGATTCCCCTCCTCACCCTGTTGCTCCTTTGCCTCTTCGTCCTTCTGACCCTCCTCATTCGTCACCTGATCCTGCCGGTCTTGCACCTACCAATACGTAATCTCTCTTGGTGTCCTCCCCTCCCTTCTCCTCATCATCCCCATCCTCTTCCCCTGGGAGGCAGGAAGAGCATCACAAACAGCTGGATGGGAAGCATGATCACGGGTGTCTAAGATGGCTGTAGTGTACACTTTTCTGTACGTTCTCGCTGGGCATCCTGTGCACCTGAAAGCATCCCACAAATCGCCAAATCCCGTGCTTCCTGGGTGAAGGTGGTGGTGAGCTTCCTTCCCCCTGCCCTCCTCCCACTCCTGCTCCACTCGGACGGTATTTTCCGATCGGTTGAGACCGCCGTGGTGTGCGACAATCGGGCGATCAGGCCAGGCGGACCCTTTTCCAAGAAGGCAGGCGCGGTCACGGGCGCCAAGGTTCGGGGTCCAAGAAGTTTCTCTTCACCTCCAGGGGTCGCGATGGATGGGACAGCCATTTCCCCGGTAAGGGTTTGGGCCCAGGATTATCTTTTAGTGCGCGGGCCTTTGGCCCTTTACCAGAAACGTGTCGAGCAGGTGAAGTCGGAATTCGGCACGTAGAAATACGGGTGCAGAAGAAGGGTCTCCAGCATGCGTCTCGTCGCGCATGCGATGGGCACGTCTTTTCACGCGTTCGTGGCGACAGCGGCCCCCCCAGGGATATCCAACTTACTCGCGTCGTGTTCCCTACGCGTGAAAATGCATGTGCGGAAGGGGGAGATGCGTCTCGTCGCACATGCGTTTGTCTTGTGTTTCCACCTGTTCCTGGCGACAGCGGGGCCCCGAGGGGAGCATCCAATTTACTCGCGTCGGGTTCTTGAAGCTCGAACATTTTCAGGTGTCCACGCGGGCGTCGGATGTCCAACATGGTGTGGGGGGAACGTTTCGCCTGAGACATCATGACAAAATGGGGATGTGGGAGGAGTTGTTTTACGACGTTGGTTCTCAACACATGAAGGTTTCGCTTGAGAAGTTGGAGATTAGACGCAGGATATCCAACATGGTGTGGGGGGTGGGTAGGGCGTCTCGATTGAGACGTCCTGACAACATGGGAAGGTTGGAGGAGTTGTTTTGCGACATTGGTTCACCAAAAAAAGGCTTCCGCTTAGGATGGCAGGGGGGCCGCGTCGCCCCAGACATCCTCGCAACATTGGGATGCGGGAGGCGTTGTTTCACGACGCTGGTTCTCCAAAGCCAGGCCTTCGCCTGAGACATCTTCATAATAATGATACCTATACGACCACCCTTCGGGTGAGAAGGAGGTTCGGGAGGGGAGGAACCAACGTCTCACTCGACCGGTCCCACGATCGATCTTACTATCGATCTCACGATCGGTCTCGCTCGATCGATCTCACTCGATCGATTTCGCAATCGATATTACTCGATCTGTTTCAGTCGATCGATCTCACAATCGATATGACTATCGATCTCACAATCGATCTCACTATCGATCTCACGGTCGATCTCACAATATATCTCACATTCGGTTTCACAATCGGTGTCATTATCGATATCACAATCGATATCACAATCAACGTCATCATCGACATCATCGTCATCAACGTCATCAACATCATCATCATCGGGGCGCCATCATCATCACCAGCATCATCAACATCATCATCGCCACCATCATCATCGGGACACCATCATCGTCACCATCATCATCATCAACACCATCGTCATCGGGACACCATCATCATCGGAACACCACCATCAACATCATCCTCTCATCACCATCATGAACAACATCGTCAACATCATCATCTGGACACCATCATCATCGGAACACCACCATCACCATCATCATCTCATCACCATCATGAACAACATCGTCAACATCATCATCATCGGGACACCATCATCATCGTGACCATCATCATCGCCATCACCATCATCATCATTGGGACACCATCATCATCATCAACATCAGCATCATCATCATCGGGCCACCATCATCTAAATCATCACCACTTCATCATCATCCTCATCATCAACATCATCCTCATTATCATCGAGCACCATCATCGTCATCATCATCATCAACATCTTCATCACCGGGGCACCATCATCATCATCACCATCAACAGCATCAGCAGCAACATCATGATCATCATCGGGACACCGTCATCATCATTTTCATTAGCATCATCATCATATCATCAACATCATCAGGATCATCAAGATCATCGTCATCATTGCGACACCATCACCATCAGCAACAACATCAGCATCACCAACATCACCATCAGCGGGACACCATCATCATCACCACCATGGCCATCATCAGCATCACCTTCATCACCATCATCGGGACACCATCATCGTCACCATCATCATCAACATCATTATCATCGGGAAATCATCATCAACATCATCATCATCATCGGAACACCATCATCATCATCATCAACAGCATCATCATATCATCGCCATCATGAACGACATCATCAGCATCATCGTCATCGGGATACCATCATCATCACCAGCAACATCAACAGCATCAACCTCATCATCACCAGAGCACCATCATCATCATCGTCAACATCATCATCCTAATCATCACCGTTATCATCGGGACACCATCATCATCATCAACATCAGCATCATCTTCGTGTCGCCACCATCAAAATCATCATCATCACATCATTATCCCCATCACCAACTTCATCATCATCACCATCATCATCATCATCATCATCATCGGGACACCAGCATCGTCATCATCATCAACATCATCCGACGGGACACCGGCGGGACACCGCGCGGCACCGGTTGCCGGAAGGGAAACTTTTGGTCAGTCGCGCCTCAGCTAGAGGCGGGACATTTCTCGCCCGCCCACGCAGCTTCGCCTCGCCCGCACGTGCGGCACGCACGAACACGAAACCGAAACCGATTTTCCGGTAGGGGGCTCTCCGTTCCACTTCGATCTCACCCCCTCACCTCCGATGTTGGAGTTCGGGCGTCGGATATTCGACATGGTGTGGGGGGAGCGCATCCCTGAGACATCCTCGCACGATGAGAATATTGCAGGAGTGTTTTACGACGTTGGTTCTCAAAAGTAAAGCTTTCGTTTGAGACATTTTTACAAATTTGATATGGTGGAGATCAGGCGTCGGATATTCAACATGGTGTGTGTGTGTGGGGGGGGGCGGGGCGGGGCGTTTCGACTGAGAAATCCTAGCCACATGGGGATGTTGGAGGAGTTGTTGTACGACGTTGGCTTTAGAAAATGAAGATTTCGCTTGAGACATCCTGGGGACATTGAGATGTTGAGCTTGGGCGTTGGATGCCGAACTTGGTGTGGCGGGACGTTTCGCTGTAGACATCCTCAGACAAGATGCTTTCTGTGAGCTCACGAATTCGATATCTTCAAGAGCTTGGCTCTCGTTTGAGAGGTCCTCGCACTTGGAGGCGACACCAGAGAACCCTGGCAGCATAATATTTGACGTGATTTCCTTACCGGGTTCGTAGGTTCCTCAAGTCTCGTCACAGATTCGAAGTCTGCGGGGTCGGTAAGTCTCAGGCCAAACGCCCAGGCCGCCCTTCCGACTGGCCTTGGGCTGCGCCAGGGGGGAGTTATTTCAAAGGAAAAGGAATGGAGGAGGACCAGGAGCAGGAGCAGGAGGGTGGAGGAGGGGGAGGGGGAGGGGCAGGCTGGCGCAGTCCACTCCCCAGCCTGCCCCCGTCTCTTGCTGTTCCGCTCCTCCTACCTCTAGGAGGAGGAGCGGGACGTGGAAGGACGGGCGACTTGCATTGCTTACGCTCGAAGAAGGAGAAACGGCATAAACACAAACTTTCGGAGCTCCGCGCGGACTTCTTGGATCTGAGCTGGACCCCCATGGCGGCGCCTCCGGCGCCGCCCCTGGCGCTCTCCGCGCGCCATGGAGGGGTGTCCAGCACCGATCCAAGAAATCCGCACGGAGCAGCGACAGTTTGTCATATGCAATTGTTCTTCCTTTATTACGCGGTTCCTGGTTGTCGGACCTGCGGCGATCCCATGCAGCGCCACAGGGCTTCTTATGATGGGCGGCGCTTTTTCTGGCCAGATGTGGGCGAGATGCACCAAAAGGCACAGTGCCTTCGTGTCCAGACAGCGCAACGGCTGGCCTAAGTCTGCACTCGCGCGCAGGCGCAACACCGCGTCCAGTGCCGCGAGAGGTGGCAATGTACATAGGGCGCGCGAGAGTCAAGCCTCAGAGTCTTCGCACCCTGTGCAGTTTTCGCTGCCGCGCGCGGCGCCCACCTACAAGTTTATAGTGGTTGTGCCTCGAGATTGTCTCAGGGCCATGCGTTCGGTGCAAGCAAAAGTTGAGCATGCAGAGCGCAAATCATGCACATCGATATGTGCGCGGGCCGGAATTTCGATCGATCTGAATCACACGGGCATGCCGTGGTCGGCTTTGGGGGGAACGCGCCGAGTTCGGCCAAGTCTGGGGCCCTGGAGGGGCCCAGAATATGCTTGCACACGCAGACACATAAACATAGACATAAGCACATATACCTGTACATATATATATATATATATATATATATATATATATATTCACATACACATACACATATACATATACATATACAGACATAAACATTACATCTACACATCGGTATTTCATATAAACATACGTGTGCACGTATATTCCTATACTAATTATCTCACACCAGGAAACCGACAGGGATGGGCCCCACCCCACCCCCCAATAGAATCCGGAAGGCCCTGGGGGTCCCCGAGGCTCTCCTGGGCCGTCCCCGGGGGCCCCAAAGCGGACCAAGAATGTTCCAAGAGGCGCCGAAGACGGTCCAAGAGGGCCCCGAGACGCCCAAAGATCGCTCCAAGACGCCCAGATGGCTCCAAGACGGCCCAAGAGGCTTCCAAGGCGTCCCACAAGGCCTCCAAAAGCATTCCCGAAAGGGCCCCAAGAGACCAAAATCGTCGAATTCGTAAAGATAAACGTAGATTAATAGCATCTACGACTTTTCGGCCATCACCGCGTGGAAGACTGTCCAAGAGGCCTCCAAGCCCGCCCCAAAACGGCCCCAGAGGCTCGCATGAGGACACCAAGACGGCCCAGGAGTTTCCCAAGACGGCCCAAGAGGCGCCCAAGGCGGCCCAAGCGAGCCCCAAGACGGCGCCAAGAGGGCCCGAGAAGGCGAGCCTGAACCGAAAATTCTAGCCTTCCACATCCTTCCACCCCAAGCGGCCCCCGTGGGAGGCCCCAAGAAGCCCCCACGAGGGCCCCAAGAGGCCCCCAAGACGCCCGAAGACGTCCCCAAGAGGCGCAAAAGATGCCCCAAGAGGGCCCAAAACACCCCCCAAGGGGTTTCGAAACTGCTTCAAAGAGACCCCCGACATTCAAGAGGCCTCATACCCCAAACTTGGACACGGTGGCGGGATGGGCCGAAGGCCATTCGATCCGCCGCCCCCTGTTGATTCATCACAGGGGTGCCTGGCGTGCTGAATCCTCTCGGTTTGGGCTTTGGTTTTTTTCCAAAAGAACTCCCCCTGGGGCTCCGGCGCGTCCCGTCGGGGTCCCGGGAGGATTGCCACGGACCTCAATTCCTTACTTTTCTGCCAAAGACGGCTCCAAGATGGCCTCCAAGATGGCCAAGATGGCCCAAGACGGCCTCCAAGATGGTCCAAGATGGCCTCCAAGTCCGCCCAAGATGGTCCCCCCAAGATGCCTCCAAGACGGCCCAAGATGCACCCAAGACCGCCTAAGATGGCCTCAAGATAGCCCAAAGAGGGCCAAGAGGCTCCCAAGAGGCCTCAAGGACAGCCCAAGAGCCCGTCGAGAGGTTCTCCAGGAGGGCCCGAAGAGGCCACAACTTAGGTTTTTGAAGGATTTTGGAATTTGCTTCTTCTCGGCATTCCGACGGCTCAAGACGGCCCAAGAGGCCCCCGAGATCGCCCGAGAGGGCCCCATGACGGCCCAAGTAGCCTCCAAGATGGCCCCAAGAGGGCCCCAAGACGGCCCAAGAGGCCTCCAACACGCCCAAGATGGCCTCCAAGGCGCCCAAGATGGCCTCCAAGACGGCCCCGAAGCGCCCCAAGAGGGTCCCCCGTTGGCCCAGAAAGGCCTCCAAGACGGCTCCCGACAGCGTCAGACGTGCCAGGAACCCACCAAGATGGCCGAAGTTGGCTCGAAGCTGGCCCAAGACGGCCCAAGAGGCCGGCCCCCAAGAGGGCCTCCAGGAAGGTCAGAAGAGGCCAAAAACATTGATTTGCCTTAGGTTTTTGACGGATTTTGACATTTCCTTCTTTTCGGCCTTCCGACGGCCCGAGACGGCCCAAGAGCCCCCACCCCCAAGAGGCCTCCAAGACGAGCCAAAGAGGCCTCCAAGAGGTCCTTCAGGAGGGCCCGAAGAGGCCAAAATCATTGTTTTTCCTTAGGTTTTTAAAGGATGTTGGCATGTTCGCCTGTTCGGCCTTCCGACGGCCCAAGACGGCCCAAGAGGCCCCCAAGATCGCCCAAGAGGCCCCCAAGAGGGCCCCATGACGGCCAGTGGCTTCCAAGATGGCCCCAAGAGGGCCCCAAGACGGCCCAAGAGGCCTCCAACACGCCCAAGATGGCCTCCAAGGCCCAAGATGGCCTCCAAGACGGCCCCGAAGCGCCCCAAGAGGGTCCCCCGTTGGCCCAGAAAGGCCCCCAAGACGGCTCCCGACAGCGTCAGACGTGCCAGGAACCCACCAAGATGGCCGAAGTTGGCTCGAAGCTGGCCCAAGACGGCCCAAGAGGTCCCGAAAAGGGCCTCCAGGAAGGCCAGAAGAGGCCAAATACATTGATTTTCTTAAGGTTTTCGACGGAATTTGACATTTCCTTTTATTCGGCCTTCCGACGGCCCGAGACGGCCCAAGAGCCCCCAAAGATCGCCGAAAGATCGCCCAAGAGGCCTCCAAGACGGCCAAGATGACCTTCAAGATGCCCACGTGTTCCCCGAAGGCTTTCCAAACCGATTCGGGGAACACATGGTCCGATGGCTTGGCAGGTCTGGCCTCAACGTTCGGCCACATAGGCGCTTCCACAAAGGCAGGGGGCGGCGGTGATTGGCGTCTTCGATCCGCCGCCCCAGTTTGATTTATCAAAGGGGTTCCTGGCGTGTTAAATCCTATCGGTTTTGGTTCTTTTTCAAAATTATCCCGGCAAAGCAACCTAACAGCGATGTGTAGGAGCATATCTGGAAACATTCCCCTTAAGATTCAGATGAGAATCCAGTTGTAGAGTTCTGCTGTTCTCGCAGTCGTAGTCGCATTCGCGATGACAGTCGCAGTGGCAACGGCAGTCGCAGTCACAGCCTCAGCCTCAGCCTGCCTCAGCCTCAGCCTCCGCCTCCCTCAGCCTCAGCCTGCCTCAGCCTCAGCCTCAGCCTGCTTCAGCCTCAGCATCAGTCTGCCTTCAGCTTCGGCCTCAGCCTCAGACTGCCTCAACCTCAGCCTGCATCAGCCTCAGCCTCAGCCTCAGCCTGCCTCAGCATCAGCCTGCCTCAGCTTCAGCCTCAGCCTCAGCCTGCCTCTGCCTCAGCCTCAGCCTGCTTCAGCCTCAGCCTCAGTCTGCCGTCGGCCTCGGCCTCAGCCTCAGCCTGCCTCAGCCTCAGCCTGCATCAGCCTCAGCCTCAGCACGAAGCGACCCAGCTAGAAGGACAAAGCGCTGAATGTACACCGATGTGTTCGACGACTGCGTATGTAATGATGTGACGATATACAGACTGAGCCCTTCGTGAATGTCTACATGTTTTTCTGACGCCTACAAACGGCGCTGACGTGTGTGAGAAAATTGTCCGCGCAGCAAAAGCCGGCGAAGCGTGCAGACAGCCAGCTGCAAAAGGTTGCGAGCGGCTCTTGGAAGACGTTTACGGAACGGAGCTACGGTGTCTGAAAACATTGGCATCGAAGCGAAGAGCCTCGGAGCCCTGCAGCCTGAGAAACACCGCAGGAACTCGCATACTGAAAAGGAATGCATTGCAAACCGCACGTTGCGAACCCTGCAGGCTGAGAAGCACCGCAGGATGTCGCATGCTGAAAAGCACTTGTACTGCAGAGCGCAGGCTGCGAAACCTGCAGGCTGAGAAGCACCGCAGGAACTCGCATGCTTTCGAACACTACTGCTCGAGACCGCAGCTGGAGAGCGGCAGACCGCAGGCTGAGAAGCACCGCGGGCAGAGAGACTTGCAAAACTCAGATGTCCTGATCGTCTTGGAGGAAGTCACGCCAGTCCGGCGGCTGCCAAGAATCGATGATGCGCCTGGAGCCACCGCCCGTGCTGCCGCCGATGTCCAGGTAGTCGCCATCGCCCCTGAACAGACGGCCGTGCCCGCACGCCAGAATCGCTTGGTTGCGGATTTGAAGCAGCGCTCCGCTCTCAAACATCTGCAACACGTCCTGCTGCCTGCGCGTGAAGTTCGGCTTTGCCTGGCCAGCCTGGGCAGACAGATGGAGGGAAAGCCGCTCCCCCTCGTTGTAGCGCGCGATGGCCTCGGCCTTCTGGTGGTGCAGCCGGCGCCGCTGTTGCCGCAGAGCTTCCTCGGGAACTGCTGCATCACGGCCCTCACTGTGATCAGCTTGCAACGCTTGCGTTAACCAATCAACGTCGAAGCGCCCTGAGAAGGCCAGCACCTCCCAGATCTGTTTAGTACCGGCCACACGTTGCAAATGGCGATGCCACCGCTTACGCTTCTGGTCTTTCACAAACTTGGCGACGCTACCCAGACCTGCACCCTTGGCCTGGCCACCTTTTCCCGCAGGCTGAGAAGCACCGTGAGAACCTTTCTTACCGCCTGGCCCTTTGTTCGGACCCTGCGGAACCGCATGGCCCCCTTGTGGCGCAGACTTGCCTTTCGCTTTTCCCTTTTCGATATCCCGTTCCTGAAGCGCACGCTGCTGCCGCGACTGCTCGTACTGGTCGCGAGCTACTCTGACCAATTCCTGGCGCTCAGGCTCCGTGAGAACGTAGCGCATGTCGTCGATGTTCTTGCTCCGCAGAAAGTCATGTCGAAGCTTAAGGACAGAGAGAATGGCTCGGCCAGTCTCCTCCTGAGACGCAAAGGCCGTGTCATATTCCGAGCCAGGCTGAGGAGCGCCAGCTGGATCAGTGTCCGCTGGCTCCGTGGACTTCCTCTTTTTGAAAAGCAAGAGACTGAGATGATGGAGGACTTTCGGATCGTACTCCTCGTCGTACCTGTCGTCCCAAAGCTGCCTCAGCTCCCTGTGCAAGTCGTCCGCGCGATTCTGAACGACATCCTCGACGTAGTCGGGATCACCCGGTGAAGTCGGTGAAAGCGGAGGAGCAGAACTCGGCGACCGATCCCAATGCACAGAAGACTCGCGGTCCGCCTGTACGCTGACGTCGGCGTCGGAGACGTTTTCGACGACAATTTTCCGCCTCTTGCTCTCCCCAGGCTGAATAGCACCAGGGAGAGTGAGCACAACCGCCACCGCATCGTGTGCGTCGTTGCGCATGCCACGATCCGTAAAAGACGCGCCAACGGCAATGGAGCAGAAACGGGCGACTGCTCCGCAGACCGCGACGTGGTCGCCTTTGAGGTCGGCCGGAGTGGCATGGACCTCCCATACCTTCTCGTCGTTCTGCTCGCGCTGGTAAGCCTCCCGCGCCTCCTGGAAAGTGAGGTTGTCGTCGCCGACTACAAGCACAACGACTGCCTCGTTTAGATTCTCAAGAATCTTGGCCAGGCCGTCCAGGTGCAAGCGGAGATGGCGAACTGTCCGCTTTCGAGTCTGGATGCTCGGCGGTTTCTTGCCGCACACGATGTGCATGTTGGCGATCACCACGTGGAACTTGTCATGGCCTGGTTTGTTCACCTCAAAATGTGAAATAACAGCATCAATATCTCGGCCGCTAGGAGGCCTGTAAACTTTGCTGTCTTCGCACAGAGTCAGTTCCGCAGGCTGAGAAGCACCGCGGAACCCCCAGAGAGTCAAGTAGTTGTCGACCTCCAAGAAGCGAATGCCATCACCGAAAGGCTTACTGAGGATCTCTGTCACGTTGATCCCTGCTCGGCGAAAGCCTTCACGGAACGCACCGACCTCGCAGCCACAGACCATATCAGCATCAGCGGTCTCCACTATCTTGGCGCACAACCTTCCGAAGTTAGCGCAGTGAGTGGCCGCCTGCTTACCAGTCATCATGCCCTGCTCGAACCCGAAATTGAACGAGGCGACCGTGAAAGACGCAGGCTGCACAGCGCCAGAACCAGGCGTCTGTCCACCTTCCTCCGCAGGCTGAGAAGCACCGCGAGGCGGCGCAGGCTGAGAAGCACCGCGAGGCGGCGACACTTCGGACGAGCCTCGCGGAGCAGAGGCTGCGGATGAACGTTGGACATGGGGGTACGGCCAGGGGAACGCCATTGCAATCAAAACTCAGTGGACTGCAGTGAATGAATGTAGTGGCCAATTGAATGCAGAGGACTGCAGTGTCACTAGCAAGTCCTGAACCAAACACAGCTGTGGCGGAAGGAATATGAAGCGTCTGGCTATTCAAAATGTTGCCCGGCAATGGAGTTCTGGGAACTCGAAGACCAGGAAGTGGACTAGAGTTGGCTCTGGGCATCCAAAATGTAGCCCAGGAATGGAGTTCTGGGAACTCGAAGAGCACGAAGTGGCTTACAGTTGGCTCCGGGCATCCAAAATGTGGCCCGGGAATGGAGTTCTGGGAAATGGAAGAACACGAAGTGGCCTACAGTTGGCTCCGGGCATCCAGAATGTGGCCCGGGAATGGCGTTCTGGGATGTCGAAGAGCACGAAGTGGCCTACAGTTGCATCCGGCCCCCCAGAATGTGGCCCGGGAATGGCGTTCTGGGATGTCGAAGAGCACGAAGTGGCCTACAGTTGCATCCGGCCCCCCAGAATGTGGCCTGGGAATGGAGTTCTGGGAAGGCGAAGAGCACGAAGTGTGTGACTGTTGGTGAAAAACGAGCCCGGCTCATGCCGCCCGGAAACGCCCCAACACCTGCCTGGACCCCCCTGTGGAGTGATCTGTGAGCTCTTTTGACACTACTAGAAACCTATCAGTCTTCGCTGTTACGTAAAAATCCCCCTGGGGCTCCGGCCCGTCCCGCCGGCCACCCGGAAGACCCGGCTGCAAATGCCAAAAACGGCCGTTTCGCTCGGGACATCCTCAACAAATCGCGAAGATGGCCCAAGATGGCCTCCAAGTCCGCCCAAGATGGTCCAAGACAGCCTCCGAGACGGCCCAAGAGAGTCCAAGACGGCCCAAGACGGCCCCAGAGGCCTCCCAGAGACCTCCAAGACGGCCCAAGAGGCGTCCAAGAGGTCCTCCAGGAGGGCTCTTAGACGACATCGCCATCGTTATCATCATCCGGCCCTGGTGACCCCGGTCTTCCGAACCGAAGGCTCCGTCACTTGCCCCCGCCCCTCCAGCCCGCGCCCCCAACTGGCTCCCGAACCTTCCATCTCCCGTGGGCACCACCGCTACTTCATCGTTGTTGTAGTCCTACGTCCCATTCGCAATGCCAAAACGGCCGAAACGCCCCCAAGAGCGGTTCCAGAAGGCCCAAGATCACCCCAAGTTGACCGACGACGGCGACGACGACCACGTCGTCGTCGCCATCGTCAAACCGCGCACACCTCTTCCACCACCCCGCGTGTTTTGCCGTTTTCCGCAACCCACTTTGCCTCCACATATAGCTGCGTTTCGTCCCAATACGCCCGTTTGTCCTCCACCCTCTCGCCT
>CAUYUJ010021048.1:5000-27500 GCA_963575745.1 Prorocentrum cordatum | reverse complement strand
GTGCGTGTGCGTGCGTTTGTGTGTGCGTGCGTGTGTGTTTGTGTGTGTGTATGTGCGTGCGTGTGTGCGTGTGTGCGTGTGTGCGTGTGCGTGTGGCGTTGCGTTTGCGTGTGCGTGTGCGCGTGTGCGCGTGTGCGCGTGTGCGTGTGTGCGTGTGTGCGTGTGTGCGTGTGGCGTGTGTGCGTGTGTGCGTGTGTTCGAGTGTGCGTGTGTGCGTGTGTGCGTGTGTGCGTGTGTGCGTGTGTGCGTGTGTGCGTGTGTGCGTGCGTGCGTGTGTGCGTGTGTTCGAGTGTGCGTGTGTGCGTGTGTGCGTGTGTGCGTGTGTGCGTGTGTGCGTGTGTGTGTGTCTGTGTGTCTGTGTGTCTGTGTGTCTGTGTGTGTTTTGTGTGGTCTCTGTGTGTTTTTGTGTGTGTATGCGTGTGTGTGTGTGTGTGTGTGTGCGTGTGTTTTTGTGTCTGTGTGTTTCTGTGTGTCTATGTGTCTGTGTGTCTGTGTGTGTTTTGTGTGTGTGGTTGTTGTGGTTGTGTGTGTTTTTACCTAACAGCGAAGACTGATAGGTTTCTAGTTGACTCAAAAGAGCTCACAGATCACTCCACAGGGGGGTCCGGGCAGGTGTTGGGGCGTTTCCGGGCGGCATGAGCCGGGCTCGTTTTTCACCAACAGTCACACACTTCGTGCTCTTCGCCTTCCCAGAACTCCATTCCCAGGCCACATTCTGGGGGGCCGGATGCAACAGTCACACACAAAGTGCTCTTCGACATCCCAGAACGCCATTCCCGGGCCACATTCTGGGGGGCCGGATGCAACAGTCACACACTTCGTGCTCTTCGAGTTCCCAGAACGCCATTCCCGGGCCACATTTTGGATGCCCGGAGCCAACTGTAGGCCACTTCGTGCTCTTCTATTTCCCAGAACTCCATTCCCGGGCCACATTTTGAATGCCCGGAGCCAACTGTAGGCCACTTCGTGCTCTTCGAGTTCCCAGAACTCCATTCCCGGGCCACATTTTGAATGCCCGGAGCCAACTGTAGGCCACTTCGTGCTCTTCGAGTTCCCAAAACTCCCATTCCTGGGCTACCAGGAGGAGGAGGGGAGGGGGAGGACTACCAGGAGGAGGAGGAGGAGGAGGAGGAGGAGGAGGAGGAGGAGGAGGAGAGGAGGAGGAGGACGAGGAGGAGGAGGAGGAGGAGGAGGACATTGCCGGGCAACATTTTGAATAGCCAGACGCTTCATATTCCTTCCGCCACAGCTGTGTTTGGTTCAGGACTTGCTAGTGACACTGCAGTCCTCTGCATTCAATTGGCCACTACATTCATTCACTGCAGTCCACTGAGTTTTGATTGCAATGGCGTTCCCCTGGCCGTACCCCCATGTCCAACGTTCATCCGCAGCCTCTGCTCCGCGAGGCTCGTCCGAAGTGTCGCCGCCTCGCGGTGCTTCTCAGCCTGCGCCGCCTCGCGGTGCTTCTCAGCCTGCGGAGGAAGGTGGACAGACGCCTGGTTCTGGCGCTGTGCAGCCTGCGTCTTTCACGGTCGCCTCGTTCAATTTCGGGTTCGAGCAGGGCATGATGACTGGTAAGCAGGCGGCCACTCACTGCGCTAACTTCGGAAGGTTGTGCGCCAAGATAGTGGAGACCGCTGATGCTGATATGGTCTGTGGCTGCGAGGTCGGTGCGTTCCGTGAAGGCTTTCGCCGAGCAGGGATCAACGTGACAGAGATCCTCAGTAAGCCTTTCGGTGATGGCATTCGCTTCTTGGAGGTCGACAACTACTTGACTCTCTGGGGGTTCCGCGGTGCTTCTCAGCCTGCGGAACTGACTCTGTGCGAAGACAGCAAAGTTTACAGGCCTCCTAGCGGCCGAGATATTGATGCTGTTATTTCACATTTTGAGGTGAACAAACCAGGCCATGACAAGTTCCACGTGGTGATCGCCAACATGCACATCGTGTGCGGCAAGAAACCGCCGAGCATCCAGACTCGAAAGCGGACAGTTCGCCATCTCCGCTTGCACCTGGACGGCCTGGCCAAGATTCTTGAGAATCTAAACGAGGCAGTCGTTGTGCTTGTAGTCGGCGACGACAACCTCACTTTCCAGGAGGCGCGGGAGGCTTACCAGCGCGAGCAGAACGACGAGAAGGTATGGGAGGTCCATGCCACTCCGGCCGACCTCAAAGGCGACCACGTCGCGGTCTGCGGAGCAGTCGCCCGTTTCTGCTCCATTGCCGTTGGCGCGTCTTTTACGGATCGTGGCATGCGCAACGACGCACACGATGCGGTGGCGGTTGTGCTCACTCTCCCTGGTGCTATTCAGCCTGGGGAGAGCAAGAGGCGGAAAATTGTCGTCGAAAACGTCTCCGACGCCGACGTCAGCGTACAGGCGGACCGCGAGTCTTCTGTGCATTGGGATCGGTCGCCGAGTTCTGCTCCTCCGCTTTCACCGACTTCACCGGGTGATCCCGACTACGTCGAGGATGTCGTTCAGAATCGCGCGGACGACTTGCACAGGGAGCTGAGGCAGCTTTGGGACGACAGGTACGACGAGGAGTACGATCCGAAAGTCCTCCATCATCTCAGTCTCTTGCTTTTCAAAAAGAGGAAGTCCACGGAGCCAGCGGACACTGATCCAGCTGGCGCTCCTCAGCCTGGCTCGGAATATGACGCGGCCTTTGCGTCTCAGGAGGAGACTGGCCGAGCCATTCTCTCTGTCCTTAAGCTTCGACATGACTTTCTGCGGAGCAAGAACATCGACGACATGCGCTACGTTCTCACGGAGCCTGAGCGCCAGGAATTGGTCAGAGTAGCTCGCGACCAGTACGAGCAGTCGCGGCAGCAGCGTGCGCTTCAGGAACGGGATGTCGAAAAGGGAAAAGCGAGAGGCAAGTCTGCGCCACAAGGGGGCCATGCGGTTCCGCAGGGTCCTAACAAAGGGCCAGGCGGTAAGAAAGGTTCTCACGGTGCTTCTCAGCCTGCGGGAAAAGGTGGCCAGGCCAAGGGTGCAGGTCTGGGTAGCGTCGCCAAGTTTGTGAAAGACCAGAAGCGTAAGCGGTGGCATCGCCATTTGCAACGTGTGGCCGGTACTAAACAGATCTGGGAGGTGCTGGCCTTCTCAGGGCGCTTCGACGTTGATTGGTTAACGCAAGCGTTGCAAGCTGATCACAGTGAGGGCCGTGATGCAGCAGTTCCCGAGGAAGCTCTGCGGCAACAGCGGCGCCGGCTGCACCACCAGAAGGCCGAGGCCATCGCGCGCTACAACGAGGGGGAGCGGCTTTCCCTCCATCTGTCTGCCCAGGCTGGCCAGCCAAAGCCGAACTTCACGCGCAGGCAGCTGGACGTGTTGCAGATGTTTGAGAGCGGAGCGCTGCTTCAAATCCGCAACCAAGCGATTCTGGCGTTGCGGGCACGGCCGTCTGTTCAGGGGCGATGGCGACTACCTGGACATCGGCGGCAGCACGGGCGGTGGCTCCAGGCGCATCATCGATTCTTGGCAGCCGCCGGACTGGCGTGACTTCCTCCAAGACGATCAGGACATCTGAGTTTTGCAAGTCTCTCTGCCCGCGGTGCTTCTCAGCCTGCGGTCTGCCGCTCTCCAGCTGCGGTCTCGAGCAGTAGTGTTCGAAAGCATGCGAGTTCCTGCGGTGCTTCTCAGCCTGCAGGTTTCGCAGCCTGCGCTCTGCAGTACAAGTGCTTTTCAGCATGCGACATCCTGCGGTGCTTCTCAGCCTGCAGGGTTCGCAACGTGCGGTTTGCAATGCATTCCTTTTCAGTATGCGAGTTCCTGCGGTGTTTCTCAGGCTGCAGGGCTCCGAGGCTCTTCGCTTCGATGCCAATGTTTTCAGACACCGTAGCTCCGTTCCGTAAACGTCTTCCAAGAGCCGCTCGCAACCTTTTGCAGCTGGCTGTCTGCACGCTTCGCCGGCTTTTGCTGCGCGGACACTTTTCACACACACGTCAGCGCCGTTTGTAGGCGTCAGAAAAACATGTAGACATTCACGAAGGGCTCAGTCTGTATATCGTCACATCATTACATACGCAGTCGTCGAACACATCGGTGTACATTCAGCGCTTTGTCCTTCTAGCTGGGTCGCTTCGTGCTGAGGCTGAGGCTGATGCAGGCTGAGGCTGAGGCAGGCTGAGGCTGAGGCCGAGGCCGACGGCAGACTGAGGCTGAGGCTGAAGCAGGCTGAGGCTGAGGCAGAGGCAGGCTGAGGCTGAGGCTGAAGCTGAGGCAGGCTGATGCTGAGGCAGGCTGAGGCTGAGGCTGAGGCTGATGCAGGCTGAGGTTGAGGCAGTCTGAGGCTGAGGCCGAAGCTGAAGGCAGACTGATGCTGAGGATGAAGCAGGCTGAGGCTGAGGCTGAGGCAGGCTGAGGCTGAGGCAGGCGGAGGCTGAGGCTGAGGCAGGCTGAGGCTGAGGCTGTGACTGCGACTGCCGTTGCCACTGCGACTGTCATCGCGAATGCGACTACGACTGCGAGAACAGCAGAACTCTACAACTGGATTCTCATTTGAATCTTAAGGGGAATGCTTCCAGATATGCTCCTACACATCGCTGTTAGGTTGCTTTGCCGGGATAATGCGTGGTAGTTCCTTCCCTCCTCCCGCGGCCGCTCATGTTGCCCCCCACCTTCCCTTCTTGCATACAGACAAGTTTCAATGCCATCACCCGGCTTGCCCGAGCGAACGTGCGGATTGCCTCTGCCGCACTGCGACGTAGAACAAATGTCTTGCGTGGTATGCGTGTGTGTTCTATGTGTATTATGCGTGTTGCGTGTGTGTGTGTGTTATGTGTGTGTTCTCTGTGTATTGTTTGTCCGGACTCGATTTGGGGAGGATGTCTCAGGCGAAATTGTCTGTTTAAGAATCGCGTTGAAAAGGGGCTCGATTTTTGGAGGCTGTCTCAAGCGAAGCCGCAATTGTCAAATACTCGGGATCACAATTGTGACATTCCATTGTGTTTTTGAAAGCTGTACGTTAAAAAGATTGAGACAGGCAGTGTTTTGGGACCGTGACGTCGCGATCCGCGTGAGGGGTGCGTCCGTTTTTCAGAATATTCTTTACGCTTCGCGTATCCCCACCAGCCCATCTCACAGCAGCAACTCTTGCGAAGCATGCCGACAGTCGTGTTTTTACCTAACAGCGAAGACTGATAGGTTTCTAGTAGTGTCAAAAGAGCTCACAGATCACTCCACAGGGGGGTCCGGGCAGGTGTTGGGGCGTTTCCGGGCGGCATGAGCCGGGCTCGTTTTTCACCAACAGTCACACACTTCGTGCTCTTCGCCTTCCCAGAACTCCATTCCCAGGCCACATTCTGGGGGGCCGGATGCAACTGTAGGCCACTTCGTGCTCTTCGACATCCCAGAACGCCATTCCCGGGCCACATTCTGGGGGGCCGGATGCAACTGTAGGCCACTTCGTGCTCTTCGACATCCCAGAACGCCATTCCCGGGCCACATTCTGGATGCCCGGAGCCAACTGTAGGCCACTTCGTGTTCTTCCATTTCCCAGAACTCCATTCCCGGGCCACATTTTGGATGCCCGGAGCCAACTGTAAGCCACTTCGTGCTCTTCGAGTTCCCAGAACTCCATTCCTGGGCTACATTTTGGATGCCCAGAGCCAACTCTAGTCCACTTCCTGGTCTTCGAGTTCCCAGAACTCCATTGCCGGGCAACATTTTGAATAGCCAGACGCTTCATATTCCTTCCGCCACAGCTGTGTTTGGTTCAGGACTTGCTAGTGACACTGCAGTCCTCTGCATTCAATTGGCCACTACATTCATTCACTGCAGTCCACTGAGTTTTGATTGCAATGGCGTTCCCCTGGCCGTACCCCCATGTCCAACGTTCATCCGCAGCCTCTGCTCCGCGAGGCTCGTCCGAAGTGTCGCCGCCTCGCGGTGCTTCTCAGCCTGCGCCGCCTCGCGGTGCTTCTCAGCCTGCGGAGGAAGGTGGACAGACGCCTGGTTCTGGCGCTGTGCAGCCTGCGTCTTTCACGGTCGCCTCGTTCAATTTCGGGTTCGAGCAGGGCATGATGACTGGTAAGCAGGCGGCCACTCACTGCGCTAACTTCGGAAGGTTGTGCGCCAAGATAGTGGAGACCGCTGATGCTGATATGGTCTGTGGCTGCGAGGTCGGTGCGTTCCGTGAAGGCTTTCGCCGAGCAGGGATCAACGTGACAGAGATCCTCAGTAAGCCTTTCGGTGATGGCATTCGCTTCTTGGAGGTCGACAACTACTTGACTCTCTGGGGGTTCCGCGGTGCTTCTCAGCCTGCGGAACTGACTCTGTGCGAAGACAGCAAAGTTTACAGGCCTCCTAGCGGCCGAGATATTGATGCTGTTATTTCACATTTTGAGGTGAACAAACCAGGCCATGACAAGTTCCACGTGGTGATCGCCAACATGCACATCGTGTGCGGCAAGAAACCGCCGAGCATCCAGACTCGAAAGCGGACAGTTCGCCATCTCCGCTTGCACCTGGACGGCCTGGCCAAGATTCTTGAGAATCTAAACGAGGCAGTCGTTGTGCTTGTAGTCGGCGACGACAACCTCACTTTCCAGGAGGCGCGGGAGGCTTACCAGCGCGAGCAGAACGACGAGAAGGTATGGGAGGTCCATGCCACTCCGGCCGACCTCAAAGGCGACCACGTCGCGGTCTGCGGAGCAGTCGCCCGTTTCTGCTCCATTGCCGTTGGCGCGTCTTTTACGGATCGTGGCATGCGCAACGACGCACACGATGCGGTGGCGGTTGTGCTCACTCTCCCTGGTGCTATTCAGCCTGGGGAGAGCAAGAGGCGGAAAATTGTCGTCGAAAACGTCTCCGACGCCGACGTCAGCGTACAGGCGGACCGCGAGTCTTCTGTGCATTGGGATCGGTCGCCGAGTTCTGCTCCTCCGCTTTCACCGACTTCACCGGGTGATCCCGACTACGTCGAGGATGTCGTTCAGAATCGCGCGGACGACTTGCACAGGGAGCTGAGGCAGCTTTGGGACGACAGGTACGACGAGGAGTACGATCCGAAAGTCCTCCATCATCTCAGTCTCTTGCTTTTCAAAAAGAGGAAGTCCACGGAGCCAGCGGACACTGATCCAGCTGGCGCTCCTCAGCCTGGCTCGGAATATGACACGGCCTTTGCGTCTCAGGAGGAGACTGGCCGAGCCATTCTCTCTGTCCTTAAGCTTCGACATGACTTTCTGCGGAGCAAGAACATCGACGACATGCGCTACGTTCTCACGGAGCCTGAGCGCCAGGAATTGGTCAGAGTAGCTCGCGACCAGTACGAGCAGTCGCGGCAGCAGCGTGCGCTTCAGGAACGGGATATCGAAAAGGGAAAAGCGAAAGGCAAGTCTGCGCCACAAGGGGGCCATGCGGTTCCGCAGGGTCCGAACAAAGGGCCAGGCGGTAAGAAAGGTTCTCACGGTGCTTCTCAGCCTGCGGGAAAAGGTGGCCAGGCCAAGGGTGCAGGTCTGGGTAGCGTCGCCAAGTTTGTGAAAGACCAGAAGCGTAAGCGGTGGCATCGCCATTTGCAACGTGTGGCCGGTACCAAACAGATCTGGGAGGTGCTGGCCTTCTCAGGGCGCTTCGACGTTGATTGGTTAACGCAAGCGTTGCAAGCTGATCACAGTGAGGGCCGTGATGCAGCAGTTCCCGAGGAAGCTCTGCGGCAACAGCGGCGCCGGCTGCACCACCAGAAGGCCGAGGCCATCGCGCGCTACAACGAGGGGGAGCGGCTTTCCCTCCATCTGTCTGCCCAGGCTGGCCAGGCAAAGCCGAACTTCACGCGCAGGCAGCAGGACGTGTTGCAGATGTTTGAGAGCGGAGCGCTGCTTCAAATCCGCAACCAAGCGATTCTGGCGTGCGGGCACGGCCGTCTGTTCAGGGGCGATGGCGACTACCTGGACATCGGCGGCAGCACGGGCGGTGGCTCCAGGCGCATCATCGATTCTTGGCAGCCGCCGGACTGGCGTGACTTCCTCCAAGACGATCAGGACATCTGAGTTTTGCAAGTCTCTCTGCCCGCGGTGCTTCTCAGCCTGCGGTCTGCCGCTCTCCAGCTGCGGTCTCGAGCAGTAGTGTTCGAAAGCATGCGAGTTCCTGCGGTGCTTCTCAGCCTGCAGGTTTCGCAGCCTGCGCTCTGCAGTACAAGTGCTTTTCAGCATGCGACATCCTGCGGTGCTTCTCAGCCTGCAGGGTTCGCAACGTGCGGTTTGCAATGCATTCCTTTTCAGTATGCGAGTTCCTGCGGTGTTTCTCAGGCTGCAGGGCTCCGAGGCTCTTCGCTTCGATGCCAATGTTTTCAGACACCGTAGCTCCGTTCCGTAAACGTCTTCCAAGAGCCGCTCGCAACCTTTTGCAGCTGGCTGTCTGCACGCTTCGCCGGCTTTTGCTGCGCGGACAATTTTCTCACACACGTCAGCGCCGTTTGTAGGCGTCAGAAAAACATGTAGACATTCACGAAGGGCTCAGTCTGTATATCGTCACATCATTACATACGCAGTCGTCGAACACATCGGTGTACATTCAGCGCTTTGTCCTTCTAGCTGGGTCGCTTCGTGCTGAGGCTGAGGCTGATGCAGGCTGAGGCTGAGGCAGGCTGAGGCTGAGGCCGAGGCCGACGGCAGACTGAGGCTGAGGCTGAAGCAGGCTGAGGCTGAGGCAGAGGCAGGCTGAGGCTGAGGCTGAGGCAGGCTGATGCTGAGGCAGGCTGAGGCTGAGGCTGAGGCTGATGCAGGCTGAGGTTGAGGCTGAGGCTGAGGCCGAAGCTGAAGGCAGACTGATGCTGAGGCTGAAGCAGGCTGAGGCTGAGGCTGAGGCAGGCTGAGGCTGAGGCAGGCTGAGGCTGAGGCTGAGGCAGGCTGAGGCTGAGGCTGTGACTGCGACTGCCGTTGCCACTGCGACTGTCATCGCGAATGCGACTACGACTGCGAGAACAGCAGAATTCTACAACTGGATTCTCATCTGAATCTTAAGGGGAATGCTTCCAGATATGCTCCTACACATCGCTGTTAGGTTGCTTTGCCGGGATAATTCAGGCGTGTGTCCGCTTGGCCCCGCATATCTCCCTGTTCCTCCTTCCTCCCGCCTCCTTGTACATCCTCCTTGTGGGGGGAGCGGGAGAAGGACGAGGCGGAGGAGGAGGGAGAGAAAGCGCTCCTCGTGTGTGAGTCGTTCGGGCTCCTCGTGGTGTGAGTCGTTCGGGCGCCTCGTCCTGGTGTGAGTCGTTCGGGCCCCTCCTTGTGGTGTGAGTCGTTCGGGCTCTTCGTGGTGTGAGTCGTTCGGGCCCCTCGTCCTGGTGTGAGTCGTTCGGGCTCCTCGTGGGGCCTCTTGGGGGCCTCTTGGAGCCTCTTGGGGCCTCTTGGGGGCCTCTTGGGGGCCTCTTGGGGGCCTCTTGGGGGCCTCTTGGGGCCTCTTGGGGCCTCTTGGGGGCCTCTTGGGGGCCTCTTGGGGGCTTCTTGGGGCCGCTTGGGGGCCTCTGGGGGGCCTCTTGGAGGCCTCTTGGGAGCCTCCTGGGGGCCTCTTGGGGCCATCGTGGGGCCTCTGGCGACCTCCTCAGAAGCGCAAATGAGAGCTGCCCCCTGGGAAGGACAAAATGAGCCCAAAACCTTCGTAAAATCAATGATTTTGCTATGAAGGACGATGAGCGCTGCCCCCTCAGAAGGCCAAAATGGGGCCAAAACCCTAGTAAAATCAATGTTTTTGGCTTCAAAGACGAGCTGAGGGGCCAAACTCCCCCCCCCCTCGGGGCCAGAATCCTCGTGAGGGTCGTCGTTGTTTGGCCCTCCCAGGAGTCGAAAAAGACCCCCTTGCCACCACTCGGTCCGCCCTCTCCAGGCCCAGGGGGAGGGGGTAGGAGGAGGGGTAAACCCCTCCCCGAAGGGGAAGAAGGGGGGTTGAGGACAGAGAGGGCTCTCTAAACCACTCACGCCCAGAGGGCTGGTGGGATCAAGGATGTCCCGAGCGAAGCGGCCAGGAATTCGTGCTTCTCCGATTCGATCCCAGCTCCGTGCCGATGCGGCCCGGTCCGACTGACGTTCCGATTCGATCCAGTTTCCCGATGCGCTTCTGACTGATCCTGACGCCGTCCCAGGCAGGCTGCGAGGAGAGCCCTACCTCCGGATCCGCCTTACTTTGGGCCATTTCGAGAGTAGGGTGGCAAGCTCTCTTGATGTCTGTTTCCGCCGTGGAACGCTCGACAGAAGGGATGGGGAAAGTTCCGCCTGACTTTTCCGAGGCGCAAATATCCGCCTTAGTGTTTCGCATTCTCTGTACGCATTTCCGACACAACCCTGACGCGGAAAACCATACAGTCGATGATCCTCCTCGTTGGAATTGTGTCGGAAGTGTGTGCAACATAGCGTAGATAACAGCAGGCTGAGGTGGCTGGGGGCTCCATCATGTTGTCCTTTGATAGCAGATGATGGGAGCCTTGTATGTCCTCGCAACTCCGTCGCTAGAGTGTAGTAGCGTGCGTTAGCGTCTGGTAAGCAATCGATGAGAAAGCGCAGATTAGAGTCGATTTGGCGACGATAAGCTTCGACTAGCGTCCACTATCGTCGATTCAGCCTCGGATAGCGCCGATTCCCAGGAGCCAGCAAGATGGCATGGGAGGCTCCCATGAGTTGCACCCGAACTGCCCGCCCCCATCTCCCCCCGTCAAAGAATTGCCTTGCGACGTACCCAACCCAATGGCATCAAATGGCAAGCGGAGTAGGGAAACATTAGCAGGAACCATGACAGTGCAGGCGCGGCGATTTGTAGTGCGACCTACATGGGATGCGTAATGTTGCACGATTCGCAGAACAGCAATCGATAAGACGAGGAGTATGTCTCAAGGCTTGTTAAACAATAGCGGGGGCGGGAACGAGGGACAGGAGAAGGACGAACCCAGTAGGAAGGGGCGAGGAGCCATCGCAGCAGCAGCACCATGAATGCATAAGGTAACAGGAGGACTAGGGCGGCGATGATGAAAGAGGAGGGAGGAAGCAAGAGACTGTTTCGTTTTTGCAGGAGCTCGGTCAACGCATGCCTGCTGCCTGTCCACAGGATCATACCTGTTTATATCTAGTGCAGGAAGCGATCGAGACCTAGCTCGCGCGCCAGCTTCTCTGCCTCCTTCCTGCATGTGCAGTGCGGGACCTCGAAAGTGGTGAAGATCGCAGGGATGGAGGTCTAATCTGAATCACTCCGCTGGACCCACCAGCAGCCCTCGAATGTGGCGACAGTTTCGCAGATCGCAGCCCCCCAGGGATGGCGAGGTCTAATCTGAATCTGCGTGGTGCCTCACCCCGCTGGACCCTCCAGCAGCCCTCGAATGTGGCGACAGTTTCGCAACCAGCAGCCCTCGAATGTGGCGTCAGTGTCGCAGATCGCAGCCCCCCAGGGATGGCGAGGTCTAATCTGAATCTGCGTGGTGCCTCACTCCGCTGGACCCACCCTCAGCCCTCGAATGTGGCGACAGTTTCGCAGATCGCAGCCCCCCAAGGGATGGCGAGGTCTAATCTGAATCTGCGTGGTGCCTCACTCCGCTGGACCCACCAGCAGCCCTCGAATGTGGCGTCAGTGTCGCAGATCGCAGCCCCCCAGGGATGGCGAGGTCTAATCTGAATCTGCGTGGTGCCTCACTCCGCTGGACCCACCAGCAGCCCTCGAAAGTGGCGACAGTTTCGCAGATCGCAGCCCCCCAGGGACGGCGAGGTCTAATCTGAATCTGCGTGGTGCCTCACTCCGCTGGACCCACCAGCAGCCCTCGAAAGTGGCGACAACTTCGCAGATCGCAAACCCCCAGGGATGGCGAGGTCTAATCTGAATCTACGCGGTGCCTCACTCCGCTGGAGCAGCCCCCGAAAGTCGAGGTCTAATCTGCTGCGTGGTGCCTCACTCCGCTGGACCCACCAGCAGCCCTCGAAAGTGACGATAGTTTCGCAGATCGCAGCCCCCCAGGGACGGCGAGGTCTAATCTGCATCTGCGTGGTGCCTCACTCCGCTGGACCCACCAGCAGCCCTCGAAAGTGGTGACAGTTTCGCAGATCGCAGCCCCCCAGGGATGGCGAGGTCTAATCTGAATCTGCGTGGTGCCTCACTCCGCTGGACCCACCAGCAGCCCTCGAAAGTGGCGACAGTTTCACAGATCGCAGCCCCCCAGGGATGGCGAGGTCTAATCTGAATCTGCGTGGTGCCTCACTCCGCTGGACCCACCAGCAGCCCTCGAAAGTGGCGACAGTTTCACAGATCGCAGCCCCAAAGGGATGACGTAAAAGGCAAGAGAGAAGAGGAGGAGCGAAGAGAGGAGGAGAAGGGAAGCAAGAGAGGAGGAGCGAAGAGAGGAGAAGGGATGCAAGAGAGAAGAGGAGGAGCGAAGAGAGGCGGAGAAGGGAAGCAAGAGAGGAGAGGAAGAGGGAAGAGAGGAGGAGGAGGCGGGAAGGAAGTAAGGTGGAGACCGCAGTGCTCTATTCAAAACGAGTGCCCAACGCAGGAGGGTTGGGAAAAAAGTTAACACGGAGGCGCAGTCGGAGTTCGGCGGGCCCGGAGCCGCCGCCAGGGAGTGGAGCTGCTCGACAGCAACGGCGCCACACTCGGTCGCCCCGCCCTATCGGCACACCTCGGCAGCGAGCAGGGGGTGGGGAGTGCCGGACAGGGGGGGAGTGGTGACGGCGACGACGACCACGACTGAAAAGGGAAAACCCCTCACACATGCCGACGGGGTCGGCAGGTTTTTTGGCAGCGCCGGATCTCAAGGTGCCCCTCCCTCCCTCACCAGACCGCTGCCGTCATGATTTTTGCGCAGCGTGGTTCCCCAGAGGTCTGGAGCCATTCCCCAGGAACGGTTTTTCACCCTGGGCCGCTTTTTGAGGGCGTGGCGAGGGCCCCCCAGAGCACGAAGACTGACAAAACCAGTTCTTCGCGATTTTTGCCCGCATGGCGTTTCGCGAGAGGGTTCTCACACATGTAGAAAACACAGCAGGAGAGTGCCACAGGGGGGGACGGGGACCCCGAGACCGCCCAGTTCGGACAGTGCGGCAGCCGTTTCGCCCGAGATCCCCTCGTAGCGTATAATCAAGGAGCCGTGTTCTCGCTCCTTCGTCGGCTGCACTTGATGCTTGGAGGGCCGCGGCCCCTGGCAGAAAATACGCTAGGGTGCACACGGCCGTGCTCCCACCCCTGGCCCCCATAGCCGACCCCCTACCGTCCTCGACCTGCCACTTCACCTTTGCTGCTGTAAGGGTGCTTTGTTTGTTGGGGTGCTTCGGGCCTCGGAAGGAAATAGCGAACACGCATGCCACATTCATCTGCCAATGCCCCCCCCCCCAATGATCAAAGTCGGCGCCCCGCGCGCACCAACTCTGAATTCGGGGCAGAGGGGGGGAGTGTCCACGGCTTGCTTCCCTCTGCCGCTTCACGATGAGAAGGAGGTTCGGGTCCCCTCCTCGCCCCATGGCGTGGCGCGCCGCCCTGGTGACCCGGCGCAGCCCCGGGGCGTGCCGCGCCGCGGGCGCCGCCAGCGCCGGCGCCGCGCCGCCCTGGCGGCGCGGGCGCGTGGAGGCCTGCCTGCTCGGGGCCCTGCTGCTGTGGGCGGCTCTGCGCCTGCCGGGAGGGCCGCGGGCTCTGCTGGTAGCAGCTCCCGGGGGCCTGGCATGGCAGGTTGTCCAGACACGGCAGATTGCTGAGGCCAAGGCCTTGCCCACCTGGTCTCAGCTAGGCCAGGACGATGTCCGCAGCGGTGGTCGTATCATATCGCATTGCATCGTATCCTGGGGGCCTTGCGAGTCCTCGCAACAACTCCGCCTTTAGAGTGCAGTCGCGTGCGCTAGCGTCTTTGGCGTCGATTTAGCGTCGATTTGGTGTAGATTTTCCATCGACTCGCGTCGATTTCGCGCCAGTCAGCGTCGACTCGCAGGAGCCAGCAAGCTGGCATGGGAGGCTCCCATGAGTTACCACCAGAGGCTCTCCACCGCGCAGTCGGATCCGCCGTACTTTGGGCGATTTCGCAGGTAGGGCGGGGATCTCCGCCCTTCCCTTGCTTCAGGCTCCTCTGACGTCGAGTTCCGCCCTACCTTGCCGTCGCTGTTTCCGCCCTGCTGTCCAGTCGCCGTTTCCGACCTGAACTTGTGGTGGAAGTGCGCCCCGAACGGTGCGAACAAGTGGAGCCGAAGTCTCCGCCTCGGAAAAGTGGAGCGGCTCTTGCCGCAGAGGTGTGGTGGAAGCAGCGACGGCAAGGTAGGGCGGACAGCGACATCAAAGGAGCCTGAAAAAAAGTAGGGCGGGACTTTCCGCCTCGCGTGCGCAATAATTACGGCGGGTCCGGAGTCAGGGCGAGAGGCCGAAATCGCCCGAAACACGGCAGATCTGGAGTCTGGGTCTGCACTGCACAGCTGGATCCCGGCCGTGGCTCACCTTGAGATCTGGGCGTTGCAATGTTTTTTTACAGCGGGAATTGTCGCCCCTCAGATCGATCGGGCTCGAAAAATGCAGCCAGAAGATGCGAGCGGGGGCGCCCGTCGTGATTTCTCACGATGTTGCAACTTGCTCGCGACGTCGAATCGCAGAGTGCACCGCGCCGCCCGATTTGCACCGTGCCGCCCGATCTCGGGGGAGGGCCAGTCGAGACAATGGCTGCCCTCCCTGACGTTTTTCGTCCTATCTGGTCCTCCTGGGAGCTTCTCATCGCCACGGCTGGATCCGCCTCGAAGAACGGGTCAGGATGGACCCCGGAGGGGACGGGGGACTGGTTTTGAACGAGTTTTGAGCCGGGAGGAGAGCCGCCGTGGTCTCAACTAACCCTCCTCCGAGGATCCCGGCCAGGGCCCACCCCCTTTGAGGCATAAAAGGAACGGCGTGCAAACGCGTCCTGGTGTGCTCCCCCACCTCTTTTCGTCGTGGAGCAATCGCGACGGGAGATTTTTGCCTGTTTCGACCTCGGGGGGTCCTCGCCAGGCCTTTGCGCCGTCAAAATCACAGCCTGGGACGAAAAATCGATCCCAGGGAATTCCAACAGTTTCTGGGGGTCGACGCAGCAAGCAAAAACCACGATGTCGGAGTTCTGGGTGCCCACACGCCTTCGCGTGCTAACCACCGTGTGATCACCGGACACATCCGCGCCGGGCGCTCATGGCCGCCGATCTGGCGCCGAGAGGCGCTGGGAAGACCAGCTGTGCGAGTTGACTCGCTGACCACCCTTTTGCTAGCCCCTCCTCGTGTCCGACTCGAGATTGAACGGTACACGGTGTGTCAGAGACTTAGCCGACGTTCCGATTCAAATTTGAATCGGAAATGCAACCCAAACGATGCGACCAGCTAAGGCGTAAATTTCCGCCTCAGCAAAGTAGGGCGGATATGTGATGGTGGAACCAGCGACGGCAATCTAGGGCGGAAGTCGACATCGAAGGAGCCCGAAAAGCAGGGCGAAAATCCCCGCCTTGCTTGCGAAATCGCCCCTAATTTACGGCGGATCTGGAGTGAGGGTGCACGCTGTGTGAGAAATTGGGGCTCGCATCGCCAATGAGCAGCAGGCGATGGGCCTGGGCCGGGATCCGGCGGCAAGTGCACACATCTGCGACCACTCGCGAACCCTCTTCGGGCCCAATCGACGCTTGGGTATCGGACATCCCCGCTGGGGTTCCCTTGGCTGCAGACATCCTCTCAGACTCTGAACACCAGCCGGTTTTCCAGGAATAAGCTGACTTGCAGGGGTGGGGCTCACAGTTGTTTGCCTGACACAGCTGGCGCGCCCTCCCGCCCCCGCGGCCCGCCTGCTGGGAGCGGTGCGCGCTGGCCGCGAGGCGGCAGCTCCACAGGACGAGGCGGCGCGGCATGTCCTGCGGACCGCCTCGGATGCGCGGCCTGGCGGCGCCGGCCGCGCACGAGGAGGGGCCCGCAGCAGCGCCGGCGGAGCTGCCCGCGGCGGTGCCCGCCGCGCCGGTGGAGGCTCTGAGATCCAGGCGTTGCAACTTGCTCATGGAGGGCGCTTTCTCCCGGATCTTCGGGCGACGGGGCCATCCACAGATCGATCCAGCTCGAAGATTGCCGCGGGAACTCGGGGTCTAGGCTCCGGCGGTGCTTTCCACGACGTTGCAAAGTTTTTCCCTTCGTCGGATCTGATCGGAGGGGCGGCTCGAAGAGTGCCGGCGAAATCTGGGGCCTAGAGAGCTCCGGTCGTAATCTTTCACGATGTTGCAAGTTTGTCGCGTCGTCGGATCTGAGGGGAGGGGCCGCTGCTGTGGCCAGGCAGCGGTGGCAGCGGTTCGTTCCTGGAAGCCTGCGGGGCCGCGCTGCTGCAGCGGCGGGAGCTGCAGCTGGCGCCCGGGAGCTGCGTGCGGCTGCGGGAGACGGTGCGGCTGCAGAGGAATAAGGACTGATGGGCCGATTTTCCACCACCACTACCATATGTAGGTAGGAGAGGGAGGAGGAGAAGGAAGAGGGGGACAGGAGGAGGACCTCCCCATCCTCCCTTCTTCCCCGTCCTACATATGGTAGTGGTGGTGGAAAACTGGCCCATCAAGGACGCGCTCCGCATCACGGGCCTCGGGGACTGCGTGATCGAGAGCTCGGCGTACTCTGCATTCCACCTCGTGGGGCGCCACGCGCGCCTCGAGCTGCGGAACCTCTCCGTGCGGCACGTGGCGCCGACGCTCGTCGGCGACGGGTCCGACGTTGGCGCGGCCATCTCCCTCATGGCGCGCTCTGTCGCCGAGCTCGCCGACGTCAGTGTTGTCTCCGTGAGCGGTCTCGGCATCTGGCTAGTGCAGAGCGCGCACTTGTCGATGCGGGCAAGCCGCGTTGCCGACTGCGGGCGCTCCGGGGTGGCCATGTTCGGGCACTCGTCCGCGCTGGTGGAGGGCTGCGCGGTGAGCTCCTGCGCCATCCACGGCCTCTGCGCCCGGGGCAACACCAGCCTCGCGGTGCGCGACTGCGAGGTGGTGGACTGCGGCAGGAGAGGCGTGTACGTGTACCAGTCGGGCGAGCTGGACATGAGGGCCTGCCACCTGGCCCGCACGCGCGACCCGAGCAGGGCCGCCGTCGAGGCCGCGGGGTCCCGGCCCGGCGACGCGGTGCGCGCTCGCGTCGTAGCCTGCCGCGTGCTGCAGAACGCGGGCGCGGGCGTGCGCCTGCGCGGCGCCGTCGCGCACGAGCTCGCGGGCAACGAGTGCCGAGGGAACGGCGCCGCAGACCTCGTGGTGATGCGCGGCGAGGTCAACGGCGACTACCCCGTGGCCCTCGCCGAGCCCACCGGCGTCTACCCCGTGGTGCAGGCGGAGGCCGTCGCGGAGCAGGCGCAGGCCACGGCGGAGCGGGGGCGCTGAGGTCGCGGCGGCGGTCCCGGCGTGCTGCTCCGTCGGAGCGCGGCGGGAAGAGTCCGGCTTCTCGTGCTCCAGCTGATCCCCCCACCGTGGCCCCTTCCAATGATTTGTGCTGCTCATTCCCCACTGCCTCCCTGCTCCCCTCCGCCCTCCTCCGTTCCCTTCCCCTTTCACAACTCACTTCGTCTCTCCTTGAGATCCTCGGTCTACCCTTCTCCTCCATCCCTCTTCCTTACAGATAACTCCTCCCTGTCACACCCCGAGACGGGTCTGTCGGGCGGGCCGAGTATTTCGCTTGAGACTTCCTCACCGCTTATGATCCTGAAGCTGGGAATTCGCAACAGCTTCACAGATTGTGGGCGGGCGGGCCGTTTACAAAATATGGCTCTCGCCTGCGCGCCTCGCACATTCGTTGTAAAAGTTTGCAGTAGTGTCGCGGATTGCGGGCGGCTCTTTTTCAACATGTGGTTCTCGCCTTAGCGCCGCGCACATGTGTTTTGACAGTTCGCAAGACTTTCACGGATGGAGGGCGGTCTGTTCTAAAAATGTGTTACTCGTTGAAGCGCCGCGCACATCTGCTTTAAACGTGCGCAAGAGTTTCACGGATGGAGCCGAGCCTTGTTTTCCAGAATGCAGTTATCGCCCCAGCGCCGCGCATTTTCGTTTTCAGAGTTCGCAAGCGTTTCACGGATCGAGGGCGGTTGCTTTGTAAATTGTGGTGTTCGCTTTCGCGCAAGATTTTCTTTTCAACAGTTTACAAGAGTTTCAGGGATTCTTATCGCTGGCGTCCCAGAAATGTTTTTTCGGTGCGGTTTAGGATAGTCAGGACGCGACAGTCACGTTGATTTGCGGTCCTGATGTCCCAGGAGTGGTATTCTGGCACCAAGTCCCAGGAATGGTGAGTTGGCATGTTTGCAGTTCGTCATACGGTTGTCTTCCAACGGAACACTTCCCGCATAGAAAATACATGTTTGCAGGGACCTGTGAAAATGGAATGTGGAGGGAGGGTTTACTGCGACATCGTTGATGGGTATTGGGTTTGCACTGGTCCCCCTCCTCCTAATCAGTGCCCTTCTCCTCCTCATCATCCTCATCCTCATCCTAATCCTCATCCTCATCCTCCTGTCCCTCTTCCTCCTCCTTCTCTTCCTCATCATCCTCCTTCTCATCATCATCATCATCATCATCATCATCATCATCATCATCATCATCATCATCAGCAGCAGCAGCAGCAGCAGCAGCAGCATCAGCATCAGCATCAGCATCAGCATCATCATCATCTACAGCTCTCCCTTCGTGCCTCCCCCTCCTCCTCCCTCTCTCTCCCCTCCCCCGTTCCCCTCGCCTTCCCTACCCGACCCTCCACCCTCTGATCCCTCATCCCTCATCAGTCCCCCCTTCTTCTCCCCTCCTTGTCCTTCTCCTCGTCCTTTCTTTCATACCCTTCGGAGCGACTCCCCCCGGCCACACCACCAGACGTGCCGCCAGGGCAGGCCAGGCGTTGCGCCCGAGACGTTCCTTCACCGCGTGCGACTTTGACGCGCCAAGTTCCCAAACGGTTTGCACGGACGGAGGGCGGCTCTCGACCCCGACACCCGCGACGACGACAACCGCACGGATGCGGGAGCACGCCTCCTCCGAGCCGTTGCCGCACCTGTCCGCGTCCTGCTCGTCGGCAGCCGCGTGCCCGAGGAGGGCGAGGATGAGCACTGCGGCCGCGCGAGATCTGGCCATGGCTGCGGATGCCTCCTGCGGCAAGAACAGATGTTTGGCCTCGCTCACGCTCGCCTCAAACACCTCCAACCACTGCACGGATGCAGGGCGGCTCTTTCCACAGCGGGAGCCTCGTCTGACGCTGCCTCACGTGCCACTTGAGAGGCTTACGCCATTCCGCCGACCTCCAGAAACGGAGATGTGGGGGGGCCTCCCAGGGCTCGCCCTTCCGCCTCTCCCAGAGCTCCCACGTCGTGATTCCCCCACAGCGCCGACACCCAGAGGTCCGAACTCTTTCCCTGGGACTGGTTTCTGGTTTCTTGTCCTCGCAGGCTGTTTTGTTGACGGTCCCGGGGCCCGGCGAGGGCCTTGGGGGCCGAAAACAGCAAAGAAATCCCCGTCGTGTTTTTTCTCGTGACGAGAGGATGTGTGGGTCTGATCGGAGCTGCCACCCCTGACTCTGGATCCGCTGTATTAGCTGATATCAGCTGAGCGATTCCCCAAGTTGGGTGGAAATTTCCCGCCATCATTTTCGAGCCCCCTTGATGCAGATTTCCGCCTTCCCTTGCTGTCGCTGTTTCCGCCACAGTCGGCGGCCCGCCCGTGCGCTCCCCCTTTCCTCAGGTCAGTTCGACTGGGTGGTGGTCACGTCGCTGACCGCCGCGCACCCGAGGCGCACCTCCGCCGCCGCCGCCCTTCGCCGCCGCTTCCTCCGCCGCCGCCGCCTCTTTTCCTCCTCTCTCTGTTCGCCTCCTCCTCCTCCTCCTCCTCCTTCGCCTCCTCCTCCTCCTCCTCCTCCTCCTCCTCCTCCTCCTCCTCCTCCTCCTCCTCCTCCTCCTCTGTCGTCTCCTCCTCCTTCGCCTCCTCTTCCCTGACTCTGGATCCGCCGTGCTTTGGGCGATCTCGCAAGTAGGGCGGAGATGCCCGCCCTACTTTTCAAGCTCCTTTGATGCCGATTGCCGCCCTGCTTTGCCGTCGCTGTTTCCGCCACACCTTTGCCGAAGCGGAAATTACCAATCCAATGTTTCGCACCGTTTTGGGTGCATTCCCAAAACAACCTGAAGTCGGAAAACCAACCAGCCCATCTGGAGTCAGGGTTCCCCTTGAGCGAATGCAAGCCTCCCATCAAGAAGGGGGCCGAGAATTTGAAGCGAATCCGTCGTGGGTTGTCTCCTTCGCATGGGGCCCACCCGCGGCCCTCCGCGCCGCCATGACGGAAGATGCCGTGAAGTGTTTTTGCCCGTCCCGAGTTGAGGAAGGATCTCGGCCGAGTGGCAGGGTTGAAAAGTGGGCAGCGGATGTCTTGACCTCTAGGCCCAGGAGCGTGGAGATGCGGGATGATCGGACATTGGTCTGCCCCACCCTGATCCATTCTGATCTTGCTCCTCCTTCTCCTCACCTCTCTCCCTCCCTGCTCCTCCCCATTATTCGCCTCCCGGGGCCGGATCTACTCCTCCTTCTCCAGTGGCTCTCTCTTCACCCTACTCCAATCCATGACCGAAGGGGGTGCTCAGGATCACAAAGCCTGCACCGTGGAATCCCGAGGCAAAAGTATTGAACATTAGAAAGTGCAGAACTTCTGATGTCGTGCAACTGCCGCGGGAGCAGTGCGATCCTGACATGGAGAGAAAGGTGTTGCGCATTTGCCTAGCCGGTTACACAGTGGGAGAAATCCGATGGTGCACAAACAGCCAGCTGCAGGAAAGCCGCGACGTCAGCTGCTCACCTGGTACCACGCTGGCCACGAACGCAGAAGAATGACAAGGATATGAACTGTGGCAGTACATTCCTGCGCGGCGCTGGTGCGAGACCCACACTATGAAAACGGGCCACCCTGCATCAATGATATTCCAAGCTTGAGGGCTAGGGTCATGAATGGCGAAGAGCCCTCGCACAACGCGAACCCCCCCTCCCTCTTAGCTACATGTCTAGTGGCGCGACGAGGAGGAGTTACTCACCAGAGAGGGGGATGCAGGAAGGAGACAGAACGAGGAAGACGGGAGAGGAGGCGAAGTCCATGGAGTCCATCAAAGGGCCCCTTCCCGCGGGCGGTGCCCACAATTCCAAGCCATGCCCGAACACGTCTGTCCTTGAACCTCGACCCTCCTCGAAGAGGAAGCATTCCTTGGGTCAGGTTGCAACTCCTGGAAGGTTGGATTAAGCATCCACTCTGGTACTTCCCCAGACCCGATCTGGCCCAGTCTGGCTCAACGCGGCCTGCTTTTGCGCAATCTGGTGCAATACTTGGATATGCTTCGCCCAGTCCGGCAAAATTCAACATGAGGCACACGGATTTGGTCTGGTACAGTCGAGACGCTAATGTGCGTAGCAGTTCGGCTTCGGAGGAGGCTTGCTATTCCTTAGGTCCTTCCATTGTTGCTGCTTCATCGCTCCGCGTGCACGCGGCCGCAATTGAGGAGGCAAAAACGGGCTTCGCGCCTGTTTAACCTTTCCTGTGGTAGTAGCTTGATTGTGAGTGCCCGCCGAGATGTGTCCTCCGCCCCTCCCCCTGCCCCTCCCCCTCCCCCTTTGCACGCCCGATGTGCTAATTTCCTTCGTGCGGGGAAGGGCTTGCTTGAGGTGTGGAGCGTCGGCCGCGGCTTTCTCTCCGGCGTCTTCATTCTCGAGACGGCGACCAAGCAAAAGAGCTCGACTGTAGTAGTCCTTCACGGGGCCGGCGAAGACCTCCCAAGAGTTGCCGAAAACGGGGCGGGACGCCTCGCCTCTCCCGCGAGAGGTGGACGGACGTATTCGGCACCCCCATACCGCTGGCCGGCGTGGCGGAGGGCTCCGCCCCGCTGCAGGAGGACCGCCACGCCGCGCAGCGCTGGGAGGAGAGAGAATGAGAGAGAGAGGAGGGGAGCGGTAAAGGGGGGACAGAAGAAGAGACAAGGGAGAAAGGCTGGGGAGGAATGAGGAGAAGGAGGAGGAGGAGGGGGATAACGAAGAGGAGGGAGCAGGAGGAGAAGAAGTTGGAACAGGTGAGGAATTGTTAGAGGGAGGACGAAGGAGGTGGTGGAGGAGGGGGAGGAGTGGGATAACGATGATGATGATGAGGATGAGGACGAGGATGAGGATAATGATGTTGATGACGACGACGACGACGATGATGATGATGATGATGATGATGATGATGATGATGATGATGATGATGATGGTGATGGTGATGGTGATGGTGATGGTGATGATGATGATTACGATTATAATTAGAATGATGATGATTATGCTGATGAGGATGATGATGCTGATGAGGATGAGCATGAGCATGAGCATGAGGATGAAGATCATAAGAAGGACGAGGATGATAATGAGGGGAAGAAGAGAGAGGGGGAGGAAGAGGAGGAGGATAATGAGCGCGGTGGCAGAAGGAGAGAAGGATAAAGAGAGAGAGAGAGAGAGAAAGATGGAGAGATGAAGGGAGTGTGAGAGACAGCGCGCGTGAGAGAGAGAGAGAGAGAATAGGGCTGGGATGTAGGACGCAGAGGTTGGAGGGGGAGG
>CAUYUJ010021048.1:0-2500 GCA_963575745.1 Prorocentrum cordatum | reverse complement strand
CGATTCCCAGGGATTTCAAAAGCGAGCCCGGGATCATTATCGGAATAGTCCAAGTGTTAAACCCAGAAGTGGGAGTGCTCCAGGAAAATCGCATGTGAAAGCATTTTCGGAATTTATCGGCTTCTTCAGATTTCTTGGGCAATACCAGGGTAAGTTCCAAATCGTCTCCATCTGCGGGAAAGCCAAGGAAACCTGATATTCAGAATCCCACCAGCCCTCTGGGCGTCGGTGGTTTAGAGCATTTCCTCTTCCACCCCTCCTTCTTCCCCTTCGGGGAGGGGTTTACCCCTCCCCCTACCCCCTCCCCACTGACCTGGACAGGGGGGGCCGCGGGTAGTTAGAGCGTCCAAGACGGCCCAACACGGCTCCAAGAGGGCCTCAGGGAGCTCAAGATGACCTCCAAGATGGCTCAAGATAGCGCAAGATGTCTCAAGATGGTCCCCATGATGTTCCAAGACGCTCCAAGAACTCCCCAAGACGGTTCCAAGTGCCCACAAGAGCATCATTAGGATGCATCCAAGAGGCCAAAATGCTTCAACACCCTAGGGAAAATCAATGTTTTTGGTGTTCTCACTTTTTCGCTTGCGATGCACATCCGACGCGTCAAGATGGCTCCAAGATGGCTCAAGATAGCTCCAAGAGGGGCCCAAGAGAGCCTCAGGATGGCTCCAAGAGCGGCCACGAGCGCTCCAAGAGCGATCCAAGAGGGGTCCAGGAAGCGATTTTTGGAGCTCCTGGGGGGGGGCTGTAATTAGGGAGCCCCACTTCCTTTGTCGATTTCCTCCACGATGGCCGCAAGAGGCCCCCAGGATGCCCCAAGAGGCCGCAGGATGGCCCCAAGATGGCCCCAAGAGGCCCCCCAAGAGGCCCCCAGGAGGCCCCCAAAGAGACCCCCAAGAGGCCCCAAGAGACCCCCAGAGGCACCCAAGGGGCAAAGATGGACCAAAGAAGCGCCCAGGAGGCCCCAAAGGCCCCAAGATGGCCCCAAGAGGCCCCAAGAGGCCCCCAGGAGGCCCCAAAGAGGATCCCGAACGGCCCACAGAGGCCCCCCCGAGGCACCCAAGACGCCGAAAAGCCCCTCAGGACGACCCTCTACTCGCCTGGGCGTCGTTTCTGGACGGGCTGGTGGGGATACGCGAAGCGTCTAGAATATGGAAGAATCCGGGAGGGGAACCTTTTTGGAGTCACCTTTGAGATCCCTGGGAATCGATTCCCAGGGATTCCTAAAGTATTGGTGTAGACGGGGCGCGCGGGGGGAAAAGTTTCTTACCTCCCTTGGAATCGATTCCAAGGTTCGGCACCCAAGCGCGAGCGCACCATGGCATCGGCGGCGCCAGGCATCGGCTCGGGCGCGGGGCCGCCCATCGTGCTCGGCCACTGCTTGCGCTGCGCTCTGGCCGACGGTGCGGGCGAGGGGCCCGCGGAGCGCTTGATCAGTTGCAGCCGCCGCGATGCCTGCACGGACATTGACGGTGGCAGAGGGCCCAAGCTGCACATGGAGTGCCTGGGGTGCCCTCCCAAAGGGCCCAAGGGCAAGGGCGGTCGTGGCCAGCTCAGCCATTGGGATCGGGGGCTGCGCCCAGGCGGCCGCTCAGGTGAGAAGAAGGCAGTCAGGGCCCTGCGCCAGATGGACGTCACCGATGCGCTGAGGGATGATATCCCGGCTTGGTTCGGCGCGCTGCCATAGGAGGCGGCGCCCGCAGCGGCCGACGGGCCCGCTGGCCGCGAGGGGGGCAGGGGAGGGGCGGCCACCTCCTGCGCGTCGAGCTCGTCGCCAGCGGGTGGGCCGCCGGCGGACGCCGCCCCAGCGCGCCGCCCAGCGGCGGCCGCGGCCCCCAGCGGGGCGGCCGAGGCCACCGTCAGCCGCTCAGAGGCCACGCAGGCGTTCGGCCTGGACGAGGGCGGCCTGGCCGACTGGGCGAAGGAGGTCGCGGCGGCGGAGGAGCGCAAGCGGAGACGCGCCTCGCGGGCACCCCTTAGCCGTGAGCTGAGGGGTGGAGAGCGCGCGGCGCGGTTGGCCGCCCGCGCGAGGACCTCGCGCTGCCGGCCTGCCGAGGCGGCAGCACTTCCAGCGGGCCTCCGCAGGACCAAAAGGCCATGCGAGGCGCTGTCGCGCCCCGTCCGCCCCCCCGAGGCGCGTGGCCCCGTCGGGCCCCGAGGCTCTGGCCCGCTCCCCGCTGGGCCCTCTGGGCGGGTAGGGCCTTGCGGGCCCTGGGGCGGGGCCCAAGCTGGCCTGCCGCATTCCCTCGCCGTCTTCTCTCTGGCTGTAGGCCCCCGCGGCTTCAGCTTCAGCTTCAGCGCGGCAGGCCTTCAACGGCGCGACAGACCAGCCCGGCAGACCAGGAGGAGGCCATCGGGACCTTGCGCCAGCTGGACATCACCAGCGAGCTGCATGCGGGGCGACACCCCGGCCTAGTTCGGCGCGCTGCCCGAGGGGGCGGCGCCCGCAGCGGCCGTCGGACCCGCTGGCCGCGAGGGGGGCGGGGGAGGGACGGCCACC
>CAUYUJ010021047.1:114894-145686 GCA_963575745.1 Prorocentrum cordatum | reverse complement strand
GAGGACGAGGAGGAGGACCTTTTGGACCTTTTGCGCAGCACAGCGTGCTAAAAAGGGGAGGGGAAAACAGAGGAAAGGAGGCCAAGCACCTGCACCCGTGGTGGCTAGTCCGTAGCAGCCACCCCCAGCGCCTCCTCCTCCCCACAAGGGGAGGAAGGAACGTGGGAGGGTACAGGGCTTGCCCTCCTGGCACGCTGTGCTGTCTCCCTGGCGACGCATGCGCCCACAATCCTCGCATGCGAAATCGCTCGCGAAACCTTCGAAGGCCCCGCATAGCTCGGAAACAGCTCGCGTTTAATTCGGCCGAGGTTCTCGCGACCTTTACGAGTGGGGGGCTCGCACTCGTCGGCCAATTGGCGACCGTCAACGGTCGCGGTCCGACCGCATCGGAAGCAAAAATGCAAGGAATGCAAGTCCCAGAATCCCAGACGGTGGGATGGGTCGAGCTCCTGCCCACCGACGGAAACGCCGCCACGAGCCGCGGCCACAACATCCCGAGGAAAACCAGGAGGGACGGCCTGCGGCGAAAAGCACTCCGTCTTCAGGGCCTCTAAGAGGCCCTGTCGGGACGAAAGAACAGAGCACCGTTGGCACCTGAAACGGGACCCAACAGGAATAAACCTATGCGCGCTGGCCCTCGCTGCGTGCTCGAGGCGGCGGGTCTCGGCGGTCTTCGGGATCGGGCGATCGACATCCGTCGAAGCCTTGGACCGCTTGGGATCCGCCGAAGAAGCTTCCGCCAGAGCCCGCCGTGCTCGTCGACGCACCAAGGCAGCGGTGAGGTCCCAAGCGTCGGTGGCAGGAGCAGACTGGGCGACCAGGGTCCAGGAACGCTCGGCGGCCTCGGATGCCGCTTCGTCAGCTAACTGGTTACCGCTGGCTAGAAAAACTTCGTGATAGGTGAGGGAGGGGTCGTCAGGAGAGAGGTGCGAGGGCGTCCATTCGACCGAAACGTGCCCAGGGCCTCGGTCATCGATGGCGCATCGAATTCGCAGCCACAAATCGCTGTTCCTCCCTCCCAGGCTCCAGGGCCGACCCCGACTCCAACCCGTCATAAGTGGCTTGTGGTCGGTCACAAAATGGACGGGACCTGAGGTGCCTTCCAAGAAGAGAGCGAAAGCCTGCAGCTCCGACCTGGGCACAGTTTGCGAAGGGCCTCGCAAAATCTCAGAGATGCCCCCCAAGACGGCCCAACGCAAAGGTCCTTCCCCAGGTCGCGCGTCCCTGACCACAACGACGGCGGAGCCACACCGACGGCGACGAGGGTCGGCCGAAAAGCGTCCTCCAGAACCGTCCCCGAAGCCGATCAGCGGGCTACTGCCAGGGTCTCTAGAGCAAGCCCCAAGCGGGACCTCACCTAATTGGGCTCTGCTCAGGCTCTCCGACGGCTCCCTGAAAACAGGGTGGGTGACACGGGTTGGCGGAACACCTCGCAGCCAAAGGCTTGGTCCAGATTCAACAGAGGCTAACGCTTGGGGAATCAAATGATCAGTAGACGTGAAATCACCGTGGTCTTTGTTGCAGGGGCATCGCCAAATGCGGTGCGCAAGAGTTTCTTCCTCCTGCTGGCACCGCGGGCACAGGCGGTCTGAGGGCTCGCTCAGTGGGTGCTGCCTGTCCATCGTCCACTGGGCGCCCGTGACCACGCACAAATTGAGGCCGAACAGGTCGAGCTCCCCCCTCTTGGCGTAGCGACCGGGCTCCAGTCTGGGCCAATAAAGGTCAGCTCCTTCAGCCAAGCAGTCCCCTGCAACATGCGCCGATGCATTGCGCCAAAGTTGAGCGCGAAAATCAGTGACCACGTCGTCCAGCAGCTCGGAGATGTCGAACCCAGTGGGGTCATAGCCTGAACGACGTGCGGCTGGAATCTGCCACTCCTCGATTCCTCCATCAGTGGGCCTCCTCCAACGGAGGACCGAGGGTGCTTCCCATCCCGCGTCAAGCAGGGTCGCAATAACAGCTCCAATGGGTCCTTTGACCAATCTCCATCTTCTGCTGGCGCCAGCTGCGAGAAGCCGCCGATGAATGACCGTCCAAGCGTTTTCAACTCGGTGGTGAATGCTGGTGTCGGTCTTCCAGAGACAGAGAAATTCTGAAAGAAGGCCTCGACGCAGCTCCAGGGCAGGGTCCTTGGGGCCGTAAAGAACCGCCAGAGTGGTCGTAAGACACCTGCCCTTCATGGGCCCAGCTCCAGCCGAGGCTGCCTGCCGCCTGACGGCGAGGGCGTTGGACGGCGAGACATGCCGTGGGCCTGGTGCCCGTAAGAGCCTTGAGGAGCTGCGCCTGTGGTCCAGAGACCTTGAGCTTCTCGTCGAAGAGGGGCATGTCTGCGTAGACGGGCAATACGAGCTGCCCTCCTCTTGCTGGCGGTCAACCTCATTCTGGCCTTAATGACTGTGCGCCGCTTGCCAGGCGCCGCATCGATGCCAAGGTCCGTGCCGTGCAGGCCGTACCGCACAGGGATGCCTCGCTTCTGCAACTGAGCGGCCGTCCTCCTCCCATCCTGAGGGACGGCGGCAATGAAGACTGACTTGTCCGAAAGCGTAAGTCGGAATTGAGTGGCGAGGTCGGCAAGAGTGACCGTAGCGTGGAGGATCTCGTTTGGACCTTGGCTCGCGTGCCTTCTGAGCGGGCAACCGCGTCGTCAATGAAGGTCCAGAAAGTGCTGAAGCTCGCTCTGCGATGTGCCGCCTCCATCAATGGATGTAAAAACACTTTGGCAATCCTTACCCCATGTGGGGTGCCTGCAACAAGAGATCTGGTGGCGAAGATGGCATCAGCAACGCCAAGAGAGCCCCGCAAGAACCGAGGCCCAGCGCACATCTCCAGCTCCAGCAGAACCACAATCGCTGGGAACTTGAGATCGAGTGCAGCTTGGCCAATGAGGACCCAGGATAACGAGTCGTAGAACTTCTCGAAGTCCAAGAGCAGGGTCGCCGACGAGATGCCGAGAGCCACTGCGGACTCATCAAGCAGCGCTCGCAAGAGCCCCGCTCGAAGCGAGCTGCTGCCCGCCACTGCAGTGTCCCAGAAGTCAGAGAGCTCCTTAGTCCAGGTAGACGTAACGCCTGCTCTCACGCGGGACCAAACCTTCGCCGTCTCTGGAAGTAGGCCAATGACCCTTTCTCCTCCTTTGGGTTTAGGTAATAATGCTCCAATAGATGCCAGGATCTGAGCAGGCCAAACTCCATGTTCTTCAATGCTGTTGAGAAGCCTGCAGTAATCACACCGACCTTCAAGTGGGAGCCGTTGGAGGTCCAGAGGTGTGATGGAGTCAACTCCGCAGGCCTTGGTGCCAAGAACCTTGAGAACCTTGTCCACCTGGTCGACACTAACAGGATCTAACTCCTCCTCGCGGCTCTGCGTGTGCAGGCGCTTGAACATGGCGAGGATGTCGGACTGAGAGCCGACTGGGTCGTGCCAGAGTCTTTCCCAGGTGGATCTGGTGTGTTCCATTCTAACAAATGGGTCTCCAACGACGCGCCCATCCACTAAGGGGTCAGCTGAGACCGCCTTGGTTTCCTTCACCAGTGAGTGGAGCAGGCCCGGCTTAGATTTCCAAACCTCCTTGGCCCAGCGGATGAAGGAATGCCGCCTCAAGGTCAAGCATCTTGCCTGCGAACGGCAGGCCAGCTTCTCGGTGAAGTAGGCGAAGTCGTCGCGCTCCAGCTCGGTGGCGCTCGCGAAGGCGCGAGACCAAGAAATCCACCGCTGCTGATTAGCGGCGCCCTCTGAACCTGGGCCGAAGAAGTCGGGTGGCTCGAAGCTGTTGGCGTCGTTGGTGTAGCGACCAAGGGCTGAGGTACAAATCGCTAGCTGGCGAGGATCCTTGCCATGGCGTAGGAGAGCCATGATTCTTTGGACCAAGGTGAGTACTGTTCCCCACCATTCTCCAGCTCCATCAGTCATGTGCACTCGCCCTGGAGTAGCTTTGGCCTGCATCCATCGTAAAGAAAATCCAGCTGCGCGTGGAACTCGCAGTCGAGGGTCAAGCTGATGATGAAGTGCGAAGGCGCGCTCCACCCCAGCAGACCACCGCGCGCACTGCCTGGTGACGGCACCAAGGCCGAGCACGTTGATCTGACCCAACAACTCAGAATTGACCACGCTGCAACATTGGGAGCTGAGCCCCTCCTTGGAGGGCTGCTCTTCCCACAGGTCTGTAGGTATGTGAAAAGAGACCTGGGACTCAAGATCCAAAGTGCTCCCTGATAGATGTAGTGAATCGTAATCTTCCAACAGATCGGGTGGTACGCGGGCCCGTTCTTGCGCTTGCCGTTGGGCTCGAAGGAGAGACCTCTTGCTGCTGGGGTCCGCGGCGAGCTTGGGTCTGGCTACCTTCGGAAACGGTTCAGGTAACATGAGTTTCTGGTACCACCATCTGCGCATGCCGTCGTGGACGTCAACTTGTAAGGCACAGTGCGTCTTCCAAGGTACCTGAGGCTGCGAACGAACTCGGTACCTGGAGGATGTCCCGTTCTTGGCCATGGCGAAGTCGATGAGCGAGCCCTCTTGCCCTTTGTCGCACGTGGTGCTGACATCAGCAGGCAGAAGGAGGGTGCCTCCTATTCTTTCAGGCCAGCCAGAGCCTTCAAAGGACGTTGGGGAGATGTTCCAATCTCCGATAACCAGCCAAGGGTCTGCAAGACCATGAAGAAAGGAGGCTAACGCCACCAACACTTGGCGATTTCTGCCAGAAACTCCCAATACTGGCCATAGATAAACTGATACCAAGACCAGGTTGCCCGACGACATGTGCAAGATCATGGCGGCGAACCCGCGCATGGGATCAGGTTGGCGCGCAGCTTGTGCGTGTTGCCGAACTGCCTGTAGTGACGTGGTGGCCAGATGCTTCTTGGCCATAACCCATTCGCCACCAGAAGAGCCTCCTCGTCCTGTTGGTGTGCTCCCTGTGGCGCAGACCTTCCACCCGTCTTTGTCAAGGTCCACCTCCGTCTTGGAGTGGAACGTGGCGGAGGTGACGTGAGTCTCCACCAGACAATAAACAGAGTAAGGGGCTGTGTTGACATAGCGCTGCGCTTGAGGCCCCCACTCCGTGATGTTACCATAAAGGATCGAAAAATCATTCTCGTCGGTGGTAAGCTTGGAGGGGGCTGGGGCGGCCAAGGCCTGCGCTGCTGGTGCGCCGAGGCCAGCCCCAGCGCAAGGAGGGGCGCTGCTGCAGGCAGCCAGGTCCGCGCTAACCTCTGGTGGGCTTGCGGTGACGCCTGGCGGCGAGGGGCCAACCTCCGCCTCGAACGGCAAGTCCTGGGGGGAGCGGTCGATGACCTCCTCCAACGCCAGCTCCTCGAACGGGTCCAGCTCGGCGTCGTGCAGGTGCGCCGTGTGCGCGACAGCAGCGCCTTGACCTGGGCCGCTCGGCGAGGCAGGGGCAGAGGCCTGCGGTGCCGTAGACGCGCGAGGCGCAGCCCTCGGGGGAGGGCTGTCATTAAGGGCAGCATACGCCAGCCCGCCAAGCGCACCCGTCAGCGAGGCTTGACCCGAGGCGCTCGCAGAAGTGCGAGTGGCCGAAATCCTCGCACTCGGGGATGGCGAAGGACCGCGCGACGCCGAACGCGACGGAGACGAACGTCTCGCCTGCGGGGTTGGTGACGCCGAGCCTGGAGCCGCAGTCGGCGTGCTGCGCACCTCCAACGGTGCTGTAGGCGGATCGCTTCCGAAGGCGCGCTCCTCATCCGCGTCGAGGAAGAACTCGACGGGGTAGGGCCAGGGGCGCCCGCCGTAACAGCATGCCGAAGGAACTCGGCGCGGCGCCCCTAGCTCTGCGTTAGGCTGTGGACGGAGCCCCTGGGGCTGCAGGGGAGGGGGCGGCGCCAGGAGCGGGCTCTGCGAAGGAGGCGGCGGCCTCCTGCTGAGCATTAAGCTCGTCCTGGGCAGACTTGGCCTTGGCTCTGGCCGCGGCGCGCACGGCCTCGGCCCCAGCAGGAGCTCCTGCTGCCGCAGCGGCGCCTGCGGACGCGGCCCCACCAGGAGCAGCAGCAGCAGCGGGGCCAGCAGCAGACCCAGCCGCGTCGCTGCCGTCCACGCGCCTGCGCTTGGCCTCCTCCCTGGCGCGAAGCTTCCGAGCCTCCTCCCGCAGCTCCAGGATGCGCTGCGCCGAGGGTCCAAGGACTTCCTGGACCTTGGTCTGGACGCTGTCGGCCAGCCCCTGCTTGATGCGCTCCCAATCGACGCGCGCCTGCTCGTCGAGCTCCAAGCCCGAGAGGTCGAAAAGCGGCCCGTCCACGATCTGCAGCGAGCCCTCATCAACGAGCGTCGACAGGTTGATCGCCGAAGAAGTGGGTGGCGGCGCTGAAGGCGGCGCCGCTTTGGCCTTGACCTGCTTGGCACAGGCCGCCTCCCAGTCCTGCTGCGCAGCGTGAGCGCTGGCGGCCGCCTCGTCCTCAGCGGCCTGGGCGTCGGCCAGCCACTGCTCGCCCTCCAAGACGCGGGCAGCGCAGGTCTCAAGCCATGCCAGCGCCCTCCTGCAGGCCACACCTTTGGCCCGCACTTCCTCCTCAAGGAGTGGCGCCTTCTGAGGGGCGCCCGCGCCAGCAGCGGCTGCCTGGGCCTCCTTCTTGGCCTGCACCGCCGCTTTGAGCTTGAGCAGCTCGTCGCAGTCCGATCCGAGCTCCTTCTCGAAGAACACAAACGGGTCTGCAGGCTGGGAGGGCTGCTGCTGTCCCGCGCGGCCGCCTTGAGGCACCCAGCCCGCCTGTTGATAGACCCAAGGCCGGCCTTGGACGGCCTGGGCCTTCGGCGCGGGCCGAGGCGGAGGCGGTCCCTTGGCGCCCTTGCCTCCCGCCTGGGCCCAGGGTGGGGCCGCAGGGGCGTCGGCAGCAGTCTCTGCCTCAGGAGGAGGCGCTGCGCCTGCCTGCGGCGGGCCCCAGACCCACTGGCCGCGAGGCCGCTTGTCCTCCGAGGGGCTCGGTACCAGGGCGCCGCCGCACTGGTAACACCAGTGGTTGTTCTTGAAGTTCCAGCGGAACCTGCAGGCCGTGCAGGCGATGTACGTCGTGGCCCCTGCCGATGGAGCCGAGCGACCACCGCCGAGGCCTTTCCTGCCACCGCCCTTCTTGCCGCCGCCTCCCATGGCCGCCGCGAGAGAGGCTGCTCTCCCAGTGAAGGGGGCAGGCGAGGGACTGGGGCGGACCAGTCCTCGCGAAGAGGATGTCGGGCGCAAGCACCCTGGCACTGCCGCGGACTAGCGGTATCCAGTTCTGCCAATGCGGGCTCAGCCCGCAAAGAAGGCATCTTGAGCCAAAATGGCTACGGCAGGAGGAGGAGGAGGAGGAGGAGGAGGAGGAGGAGGAGGAGGAGAGGCGTGCGAGGAGGAGGAGGAGTGGAGGAAAGGGAGGAGGAGGAGAGAGGGGAAAGGAGGAGGACGAGGAGGGAGCCGGAGGGGGAGGTGGAGGAGGAGGAGGAGGAGGAGGAGGAGGCGGAGGAGGAGGAGGAGAAGGAGGAGGGAGGAGGTGGAGGGAGGAGGAGGGGTGGAGGAGGAGGAGGAGGAGGAGGAGGAGGAGGAGGAGGAGGAGGGGAGGTGGAAGGAGGAGGGGCATGGAGGAAGAGGAGGAGGGGGGAGGAGGAGGAGGAGGAGGAGGGAGGAGGAGGAGGAGGAGGAGGAGGAGAGGAGGAGGAGGAGGAGGAGGAGAGGAGGAGGAGGAGGAGGAGTGAGGAGGAGGAGGAGGAGGAGGAAGAGGAGGGGAGGAGGAGGAGAGAGGAGGAGGAGGGAGGAGGAGGAGGGGAGAGGAGGAGGAGGGGAGGAGGAGGAGGAGGAGGAGGAGGAGGAGGAGGAGGAGGGGGAGGGATGAGGAGGGGGAGGAGGAGGAGGAAGAGGAGGGAGGAGGAGGAGGAGGAGGGGGAGGAGGAGGAGGAGGAGAAGGAGAGGAGGAGGAGGAGGAGGAGGGAGGAGGATCAGGAGGATCAGGGAGAGGAGGAGGAGGAGGAGGAGGAAAAGCAGGGGAAGGAGGAGGAGGCGGAGGAGGAGGAGGAGCAGGCGGAGGGGAGGGAGGAGGAGGTGGAGGAGGAGGAGGAGGGAGGAGGGAGGAGGAGGGAGGATAATAGGAGGAGGAGGAGGAAAGGAGGAGGAGGGAGGAGGTGGAGGAGGAGGGGAGGAGGAGGAGGAGGAGGAGGAGGAGGAGGAGAGGGGAGGAGGAGGAGGAGGGAGGAGGAGGAGGAGGAGGCGGAGGAGGAGGAGGAGGAGGGAGGGAAAGGGAGGAGGAGGAGGAGAAGGAGGCTCTCGTGGCCACGGCCGGGCGGGGCAAAGGAGAACTGGCCATGGCGCCCGTGTGGGAGGGGGATCCGGCGGGGCCGGCTCTGAGCGGGGCCCGGGGAGCGGGGTCGCCCTCCCTCCAAGAGGAGGAGGACGTGCAGCTGCATGCTGCGGCAGGGGAAAGAACAGCGACAAGACTCGCGCAAGGAGGCAGCAGGTCAGCCCCAGAGGCACAGAGCAGGGCGTGCCACGGGCGTCGGCGTCGGAGTGAGGGGTGACGAACCCAGACCCCCGACGTCGTGCTTTCTTCATGATGTCGACCCCCCAGGGGTCTCGAACCTTTCCCCGGGCCTGTGTTCTCCTCCGGATTCGTTTCCGACGGCCCCGAGGCTCGGGAAAGGGCCCCCAGAGGCCGAAAATCACGACACACCTCCCGTTGCAATGATTCTTCACAACGCGCGGAGGTCTGGGGGGGACGAATGCCGACAGCAGACCAGAAAGGATCGTCGGGGGCTTCCTTCAGAAGGCTCCTGGAAGACCGGGGGATACCCGGGGGGGAGGGGGGGGCGCTTTCTGCGCGAGGCCCCCCGGCTTACGCCAGCACTCTCGCCGGACTGCACCCTCGCTGCGCTCCGCCGCCGAGGGAAGCAGGGACGAGGAGTAAGACGAGGGTCAAATCGACGGAGCACAACATCGACTGGGATACACATCGGCTTAGAATAAACGGGGACGAGGAGGAATAAGACGCGGATGACACGGGGACGAGGACAGCATCGACTGAGAATGATTCGAGGCTCTCTGAGGTCGGGCTTCTCTGGAGGATGTCCTGGGCGCCGCGGCCTCCTCTGAGCGTTCCGGAACGCCCCGGATGCGTCCCGGCGTTCTGCTCCGGAACGGACTCGTCCTCGTCCTGGCCCCGCCCGGCGGTATCCAGCGCCGTCGAGCTGCCGCACAGTGTGGCCCCCCCACGCGTCTCGTCGGTGTCTTTCGACGGGCCCCGCGGCGCGGCGCGGGCCCCGGCGGGCAGGAGAAGACGCCAAAGACCTTCCGTCGCCACCTTTTCGGACAGAAGCCAAAAAAAATTGGCCTGGCGAAGGACCCAACCAAAGCAGCTGTGAGTACCGCAATTGTGGGCATCGTCTTCCGTGGAGCTCCCTCTGGGGCCACGAAACGCTGTGCCGGGCGGGGGGACCGCATGCGAGTTCCGCCGCTGGGACCTTCGATGGAGCTCCCTCTGGAGCCACGAAGCGCTGTACTGTGCGCAGGAAGCGCATGCGAACTGCGCCACAGGGGCCTTCTGTGAAGCTCCCTATGGGGCCACGAAGCGCTGTGCTGGGCGCAGGAACCGTATGCCTGCCCTACTCTGCGCCTATCTAATCGACTGCCTTCTGAGGAACTGGGCCTTCTGAGGTGGCTCAACGAACTTGTGTCTTCTCTCTGCTAACATCCCTCCTTCCCCTGCCCGAGGGGAACATTTTTATCACTGTTCCCTTTGAATATACACCCTCTCTCCCACCCGGCCGGCGGCCCAATTAATATACACCCCATTACCCACCTGGCCGGCGGCCGACCAGGAACCATACCAACCCCATGAGGGCCACCCCCCACCATCCCTGTTTGAACACAATACACACCGCACTCTGCCTCCACATTTGGAGCATGCGCGGCCAACCCGTTGCGCCCCCCCCCGCCGCCCCACCATCCCTGTCAAACAAGAAAACAAGCACTTTGGGGAAAATGGTGAATCATGTTCGTGAAGCCCGCGAGCACTTCGTATTGTATTTGATAGGGACGGCGGGGGTGTCGGCATATTCGCTGCTGCGCGCAAGGCGACCATCCCTGCAAAACAAAAATTGCACCTCGAGGCTAAATCTGGATCAAGCGCGGCCACCCCGCGATCACTGTCGAGAGGTGTTTGACAAGGGCGGCGGGGGTGGTGGCGCGTGGCCGGCTGCGCGCAGGCCCACCATACGAAGTGATGGGCATGGGTTTCGACGAGGACGGCGGGGGCCGACATGTTTCCCGATGTGTGCTGTCACGTGCGCAGGCGCACCTGACGCAATCTGCACGTGCCCCGAACGTGGCGCACCTGGCGCGACTGGAGTGTGCGGCACACCTGGCGCACTCGGAGCACGTGGCGCATCTGGCGCAGCAGGCGTGCCTAGCACACTCGGACTTCAGGGGTGCCTGGCGCGCGTGGCACCCCTGACACGCGTGACGCACCTCTCGCCCCATCGTCGCGCACCTGGGGTCGGCTTTGCTTCCCAGTAGCTGCCCATCCAAAAACGACCGCTGAACACACTCAGACTCGGGTGCTACTCATGTGCTGGGAGGGCGGGTGGGAATGAGCTAGACAACTTGCGGGTTGAGGGCGCACTGTCAAACGCAACATCTAGGCCTGGCCAAAGAAAAGAACAGGCGCAGAAACGACCGATGCGACAACATATCGAACGCGACATGTGTCGCGACGTCACGCGGCCCCGTCGAGACCAGAACCAAGACACACATATGTGCATATAACAAAACAGAACAACAACGTGATACCATACAGTTCAGCAGAGGCCATGTACTGGCGGCCTATCATACGCGGCATGCGCGCCAAGCCCGGGCTGGCCACAGAAACGATCAGCAGCAACACCGACCGATTATAAAGCATACTGCACATGGACCCTCTCCAGCGTGACGCTGGGATGCCCTCCTCCTCCTCCTCCTCCTCCTCCCCCTTTTCCTCCTCCTCCTCCTCTCTCTCCTCTCCTCCTCCTCCCCTCCTCCCTCCTCCACCTCCTCCTCCTCCTCCTCCTCCTCCTCCTCGTCCTCCTCCTCCTCCTCCCTCCTCCTCCTCCTCCTCTTCCTCTCCCCTCTCCCACCCTGCCCTTCCCCTTCCCCCTCCTCCCCCTCCCTCACGTCCCTGCGGCCCCGCGCCCCGAGGCGGGGGAGAGCGGGCCGCACCGGCGCGCGCGCACCGGCAGGGGGTGGCTCAAGCCAGGGCGCGAACCTGAGCTCGCCTCGCGATTTAAGGTTTCCGTCGAGCCTGTCCTCCTACAGGGGGATTTGTGACGAAAAATAAACAAGTACTCAAAACAGCAACAAACATGGTCAAAAGACCGTCCCCATACTATTTGTTGACTCTTTTGGAGCATTCCCCCTCGAGAAGGACAGGCCCGACTTCATTTTAGGTAGGGGAACGATGAATGACATAAGCATTAGAACTCAGAGGCCCGCGCGGATTTATCGGATCGGCGCTGGACCCCCTCGCTGGCGCGCGGAGCGCGTCGGATCCGCGCAGACCTCCGAGTTATGTTTACGTCATTCTTCGTTTCCCTACTAGTGGGAGCAAGGCTGCCGCATAAGCCGCGTCGGGACAATCACAACCCACGGGCCACAATTTCGTCTGTATGGTTGGTGGCTTCTTCCACGTCTCCACCGTTTGGTGAGCGCGGTGGGTTGTGCATCAATCAGGGCAGTGGGGGCAGTTTCAGTTCTGTGTGGGCCTCAATGGTGTCAACTACAGCGCTGCATTCCCTTACGCCGCAACGGGAATGTATTATAATTGATGTTCCTTGTTGGTGGCGCCCTTCACGGCCTCTCATTGCTGTCAAGGCTTGCGGGTGGTCAGTTCATCAATCAAGCATATCGGTCGTGGGTGTAGCTATCAGTTCCATTTGGGTGCAGCAGTGGCCTCGTCGACTACGAGAGAACGCGTTTCACGGGCACGAGCCTTGGGAACATTCGGCGGCGCGTTTCGAATCGGGGAGGGGCCCCCCCCCTTCAACACTCGCGCCGTCGATCAAAACCAAGGGGGCTCCCCTCCCCCCCAAACCACCCCCCTCCCGAACACCCCCCCCCCCTGGCGCCGGCGCCGGCGCCGGCGGCCGCCAGCAGCGCCGACGGCCTGCCCCACCGCCACCTCCACAACCCACCGCCACCTCCATAACCCCCCACCACCACCACCACCACCACAAACCACAACACCACCACCACCAAACCACCACCACCACCACCACAAACCACCACCACAACCACCACCACCACCACCACAAACCACCACCACACCACCACCACCACACCACCACCACCACCACCACAAACCACAACCACCACCACCACAACAAACCACCACACCACCACCACCACAACCACCACCACCGCCACCACCACCACTGCCACCACCACCGCCACAACCCACCACCACCGCCACCACCACCACCAACGTCGTCTTCGTCGACGCTCCCCGCCGCCACCGCCCGCCGCCGTAGGCGCCGGCGCCGGCCCAGAAAAGGAACTCGTCGTCCCCCCGCCGCCGCCGCCGCCGCCAGCCGATAAAAGTGAGAGAGGAGTAGGGGAGAGGGGGGGGGTCCGGTTCAAAATACCCCCCCTCCAAGCGACCACAGAACGCGCTCTTTCTCAACTGCAGTGCTGGCTGCACTGTCCCACAGCCACCAAGGGAGCGCATGTCGATTGAAGTTTGTCTGGTTGGTGGGGTCCATCACGACTCTTCGAATTTCGTACCTGCCGGTGGTCAGTGCATCAATCAAACAACTCGGCGATGGGTATTGTTTTCAGTTATACTACAGCACTGCAGTCCCCGAAAGCCGTACGAGGAGTGTTGTAAGAGCAAACGTTTATACATATATATATATATATATATATGTATAGCTTTCTGGGGCGGACAATTAAAAAACATAATTTCGCGGGCCTTCGCGCCACCGCAATAGCGGAGGGGGGGGGGGCGGGGCAGGGCAGACAATCCAGGGTTGTCCGGAAGCCCGGGGGGGGCGCGGGCTGACAATTGAGGGCGAGGGGGCGGGGGGTCGATGCACAGCCGGGCAAGCAAAAGCTGGAAGGACTTCGCGGGCTGAAGATTCGAATCCGCAGGGGAGGACAACTTGAGGCCGCGAGGGTTGATCTTGGCCAGCCCTGAATGGGAAGTAGAAGTTTCTGATCCACCAATCCTGCGCGGAAGGCAAACATTCTGCGCCGCCTTCAGACAGCGACCTCCTTCCCCACCTCCTTTCTCTTCCTATTATCATCCCCTCCTCCTCCTCCTCCTCCTCCTCCTCCTCCTCCTCCTCCTCCCCCTCGCTTTTCTATCCGTTGTCACATTATCCTTGCTAGTTACAGTTCCTCAACCGTTATTCAATATGAATAGATTTCCCCATTCTCCCCTGATGCACTCCAAAAGATTGCCTGCGCCCCTCAGCGCATTGTGTTTTTAGTTACACACACAGATTTGGCGCGAATCCGTTTCTCATATTTGATTGTTCAATCGGAGCATGTTCGGCTGTTCCAGAAAATGTTGTTCCCGCTGTAACGCTGGCCTCATGTTCGAGCGCCCGCTCGGTTCGAATCATCCCGCGTGCTGTTTTTTACGCAGAGGATTGGGGGATTGTGTGTTGTTCCTAAATGTTGTCCAATCCAAACGTATTTGGTTCTTCAGACACGCTGCTCCCGCGGCAGCGTTGGCCTCAGTTTCGAGCTCCAACCGCCGTCCGCGAGGACGACAGTTGGGTCGTCCTCAGGTTGGAGTTTAAGTTGGGGATGAAAAGCTGCATTCACATAAACTTTCGGGCGTCCTCCGCGGATGTCCTGGATCTGCGCTGGGACTCCTTTCCGGCGCTTCCGGCGCCCATTCTCCGCAATCCTCCTCCCGCGGCCGCGGGTGATCAATCGAACGCAGGAGGCCGAATAGAAAATCAATTTCCGCAAGGCGGCAAACTAAAACGCCGGGGGGGCAGACGATTCAAGAAACGGTTCCCGGCGGCTGAATTCTCTAGTCAGCCCCGCGGATTCATTTTGGGCCCCCCCGGGACGGGGGGGGCGTTTTCTTCATCGTTTGCCCAAAGTATCTCACCTTTTTGTTTGCAGTGTCGAGTTGCTCGCTTCAAGTACTCAAGCAACAGGTGTTCACATGCGTGCTTGCAAACTGTGGGGAAGGAGGAGGAGGAGGAGGAGGAGAACGAGAGAGAGAGAGAGAAACAAAAAAAAAATAGACAAAAAACAAGTGAGAAAGAGAGAGAGAGAGAGAGAGGCTGGCCTGGCAACAAGAGGTTTAACTGGGCGGGGTGGGGGGCTGGAAGCGGCCCCAGGAGGCCTCCGCAGCGCGACCCCAGGAGGTCCCCAGGAAGCCTCTGCAGGCGGCCCCAGGAGGCACACGCAGGCGGCCACAGGAAGCTCCTGCAGGCGGCACCAGGAGGCCTCTCCGGGGAGGCCCGGGGGCCTGTTCGGCAAAAGTCGTTGGGGTTGCTCGGTATAGGAGTCCGGGGGGATGTTCGGTAGAAGTCCGGGGCTTGTGCGGTAAAGTCTGGGGGGGGGGTGTTCGGCAGAAGTCCCGGGGGGGTGTTCGGCTCCTGTTGGAGGCTCGATCGGCAGAAGTCTTGAGGCCTGGTCTGGAGTTCGTGGGCCTGCTGGCTGTACCACCGGGATCAGGGCCCCGTGTTGGTGCTCACCTCTGGGCCGCTGGCTCCTGGGCGGATCCCCCTCCCCGATCTCGATCTTTGACGGCCCGTGCATTCGTTCCTCGCCCCCCGCCCCTCGACCGCTGACGAAGATCGACGTCGTCCTCCGCCTCCGGGGGCCCGCAGGCTCAGGAGCTCCGGAGAACCACAGAGACCTCGATCCTCGAACTGGCACGAGAATTCATTGCTCCCCAGGGACCGGGGCTTCCTCCACCACCACAGCGCTCTGCATTCTGCATCGCTTCTTGACGGTCCAGGATTCCGTGGAGGACTCGAACACTAGGAAACAACTCTGGGCCCTCCTTTTCTCCTGCAGGGCAATTTTTCTCCACGGCGATATCCCCAACCACCCCCTTATCACCAACCTTTGGGAGCGTTCTGACCAGAGTGCTTCGACGGGGGAATACAGCAAACGGCGACGGGGAGTCTGGCGGAGGCCCAATGAGCCTTGAGCTCCGACATTGCCAACTGGAATTACGACAACTTCGCAGAACAGCATGACCGCAGCCCACTGGACCTCATCTCGCGCCATTCCCAGCCATCCTGTTGTTGGGTCCTCATTTTGAAGTGACAGCGCCCATCGTTCCTCCTCGTTCCCCTCCTCCTCCTCCTGCTCCTCCTCCTCCTGCTCCTCCAGGTGGCCCGAATGATGAGAGAGCGAGATCCACAGATCTCACACTCGCCAGGGCTCTCACGCCTGGCAGCCATGGCGGCGGCGTGCCCGAGGGCGACTCGCTCATGAGTGCTGGATTATTTCGATTCGTTGGTTTCAATCCCTGCGCCGCCTCCCGCGTCGCCAGGATCGCAGACATCGTCGCCGAGTACCCGCCCCACGACGCCATCGTGTTAGGCGGGACCCAACTGCGCAGCACGGGCGAGCTTGTCGAGCCAGAGAGAATCGTGAATTCGTTTCGTTGTTATCAGTTCGGTTACAAACGAGGGCCATTGGTCACACCATCGTGTGGTATCTCCATCTTGTTGAAGAACTGTCGGTTTCATAAGCACTCTGTCAAAAGAGTTCTGCCAGTACCCAAGCAGCTGTGGGGAAGAGCTGGATGTCTTCTAGTGGGGCAGCAGGAGCAAGCGTTTGGCATCATTTGGCTCTATTTTCCACCTCGTGTATCCAATACGGGACAGAAGCAAGTGTACGACAAAGCAGTCGCTTCCCTCGTGGCATGGCTGCAGAGTATGCTCGGATTTCTAGACAGCAAACACGCACTTCCCCTTGTGTACATGGATCTGAAAGGAGGTCTCAGGCAATCTGATGGTGACTATGTTGCAGGGGAATATGGCATTGGCAACCCCTGCCCTGCCTCTGCAGCGATCCGCCCCGTGCTGCAGGCCTCGGACATCTCCGCCGCGAACACTTTCTTCCCGAATGTTGCCTCCTATGTCGGTGAGACTGGTGAAAGTCACATCGACCACGTGGTGGTCCATCACGCTCTTCTTCCAGCAGTCGAGAGTTGCCAGGTGCACGCTCGAAGCGCCAGGCGGCTCCAACTACATCAGACTGTCTCAGCCAGGGACCACAGGCAGGTTGTCTTAGTTGCACGCATTATTGCCTCTTCTGCTCCACTTCCCGAGCGTCCAGCTCGGCCCAATCGCGGGGCCATGTACGACTGCGTGCAGCTAGGATTTAAACGCGAGGAGTTCATCAACGTATTGAATCAGAAGGCGGAGGAGGTAATGGAGGAGTTCAAGAGGATGTACGAGGAGGGTAAAGTTGACGACACGAACGCCACTTTAATGAGAGTGCTCAATTCTGCTGCCTGTGGAGTAGTTACTGCCTCCCCGCTGTATACGGGGGAGAGGGTTACTAGTGCACAACTCTTGGGCGTATTATTGCAGCAACGTAGACGACAGCGTGAACTACTAGGCAAGTCAACTAGTGATTTCGTTGCCCAGCAAATGACCGACGCGATCAAGCAACTCAGTCGCCAACTTCGGGACACGGCCCGAAAATGCTGGGATGACGTACGCAACCGGCGAGCTGCCGAACCCAAGCAAGCCCTTGAGCAGCGCAACTACTACTTGGTACATGAGTTATCCCGAATGCTGGCTGGCAAAGGGCGGGGGCCCCGCAAGAGACAGTATCGTGCTCTACCGCAGTCAGCAGCCTCGGCCTCGACGGGGGCTGAACGCATGAAACGTTTGTCTAGCAAGGGCGGCTGCTCGGCCACGGAGTCTTCCCTGGAGACCATTCAGCGAGAAGTTCAGGACCTCCCTCGGGAACCCAGGCAAGAACTCGATGCCATTGGTTTGGCTGTGGAAGATTTCGAATCAATGCCTCGGACGGTTTGGGAGCTAAGGTTTTGGAGAACTTGGCCCGAGTGGTCTTGCCCGCCAGAGTTGTCGCGTCCTCTTGTTCACCCGACCTGGGTCAATGATCGACGACGCAGGGCACGAGCAGGCATCGGACTCGGAGAAGTGGAGCATCCAGAGAGTCGCCCAGCAGAACTTCTCTAGAAGCCACTTGTCGCTTGTCGGCGCTGGAGGCGCACGCCTGTTGCCTGGCACGCTGCTCAGGCGGCCAAGCTACCCGAGAATGCCAAGCTGGACTGCGATGGAGGACGAATCATCATGGTTATGTGCACCTTGGGACGGAACTTCAATGCTGGAGCCCTCTACCGAAACATCAATCCCTGGTCTCCTCCAGATTGGGTCTACGGTGGTATGAAGCGTCGGCGTCGTGAAACGGCCACGGCAGTCCAGATCATCAGCAGCTACCGAATGCAGAAAGGAGGGGTCTCAAATTTGCTGCGATGCCACGATGCATCGAATGCGTTTCTTTCCGCTGAAGCATGAAGTGGTCATTGACTCTGCAGATGCGATTTATATGTTTGAAGACATCGAATTTATCGAAGATAGGATTACCAGGGGTGTTCTTAAACTTCAAGACGGATCTGGGCGTTTCCGGCTTCGTCCTGGGACAGGTGCATTCCCTGGAGATGCGGGAGCTACTTTACTATTTGTGACGTCGTTCTCCCAGCCAGTTGTGCAGCGCGTTGCCGATCAGTTCTGCACACATGGCTGGCACGTCGCTGTCGAGGCACGGCTCCCGTGGGACGAGCACGGCGTGGACGTGCGGCAAGTTGCACTCACTGGGTTTGTAGATGACATTGCTAACAAAGTGCTGGAGATCGGGAAGGGGGACGCTATTCAGCAGCTAGCAGCAGGTCCAGCAGCCGAGAACGAAGCAGCATCAGGCGGGATGGGGGAGGTGGGGGCAGTACAAAACGTACCTAAGCAGGAAAACGTCGTCTATTTCGCAGGCATGGGCGAAGCGACTTGAGTCGCTCCGAATAAGCTATTATACGATGGGAAGCTTCTGGTTCTCGACTGCGCCTTGGAAACTCAAGGTGGATCTCGCGAAAGGCCTCTTGATCAACAGTCCCAGTGGGATGGAAGTCTGGGCCAAGTCTACAGGGCCCTTTCCCCGATGGATATCCAGGTTCTCGAAACGTTCATCGTACACACATGTAGGGCTATCCTGGCAGGGACTTGCTCTTGGGAGTCGGGGCATGCAAAATCGCTCGCGTCTCATCAGGTTCCCAAGAAGTTCGGAGTGGGGCCTCTAGTCCTCGAGCTCAGATTGCGACGACTTAGGTGGTATCAGGAATTAGGCAAAGCCAAAGAGTTTCATGGCCAGTGTTGGGCCGCTATGCCAGGCTCCATGGCAGTAGATGGAGATGCGTTGCTAGAAGGTATCTCAGGTGCACCCTTGGGCCGTTCAGCTACAGCAGGACATAGACTCTCTTGGGGCCATAGAGCCTGGCGGGGATCTTTTATTGCAGGCAGAGGGTCGCCTGGATGTCATTCTGTTTGACCCCGACATCAGCGAAGAATTTCAAGCACTTGATGTCGGTCAGCTGCGCGCTCATTTTCTTCTCTCGCCAGCTGCCACCAGCGCAGCTACTCAGGTGGATGGGGACGAAGGGGATTTCGTATGCCGAGAGTTTCTGGACGACGGGACACAATGCTGCACCCGGCGGGCCACCATAAAATAAGTAATAATACACATCGCCTCTACGAAAAGGAGGTGCTCATGGCCAACTACATGTAGCCAGGGTGTGCACCCCGACAAATACGTGTACCATATGTGGAAGTGTATTTCGTGACCGCACAGTAGCACAACACCATACAAATACGAGCTTGATAATACAATATTGCCCCTATAGTCGTGGAAGATATGAAATGCAGTTCAAGAAATAACTAACATGAAGTGCCACATCTGTCTTGAGGAGTTTGAATCCGTAGACTCATATCTCGAGCACCTTTTTCTTCATTTGCGTGAGTATCGATATTCCAAGTTTCACGTTCGGCTTGATGGAGGGCGCAAAGTCAAGCTCAGGACTGGTGAGACCACGCGCACTGAGCTTGCTGGGAGGATCAGGGCCGCTGCAGAAGCAAGCCAGGACGGAGGGCGACATGGAGGAGGAAGACGAGCGGTCCGACAAGAACTCGACCAGGGAGCCCTTATGATCCAGCTCGAGGCCAGAGTCAGGGGCCTCGAGAATGCAGCCTTCTCCACCGCGATCATCGATCGCAAATCAGCCGCCATCGGGGCCATCAACAACTCGTTCCAGGACTACCTCAAGCGCACCAAGGAGGAGAAGGCCAAAGGCAAGCAGGAACTCGCAGGCCCCGCGTCCGAAGCCCTTTTCGCACTTCTAGCCGTTATCGAGAACTACAGCTTCAAGGATGCTTCGCCGCGGATGAAAGCGGCCGTAGCAGGCTGCAAAAGGCTTGCGCTCATGATGGGGCGCTCGGTTCCAGTGCAGATGGCTTCATGGATTCGAGAGCTAGTAGCGCTCCCCACGTTCGACAAGCCAGGGGTGTCCCCGAAGAGTCGCATTACGCACGCGCTGCACGGCAACATGCTCCTGCCCTACGAGGACGGGGTCGCGGCCGAGCTCGAAGCCAAGCTCAAGGAGAACCCCGAGGATCCCAATATCCCCGTGAAAGGCCTCATGATCAGCCCAGTGGAGGTTCCGTCAGAGATGATGCAGATCCCAGGGCTCTGGATTTCAGTCGAACAGCTGATCAGCGAGGCCATTCGAGGAATGGGAGGAGACGCGAAGATGAACCGAGCCCCTCGCAACAACATGGCCCGCCAGCTCGGCGGGAAACGCAGAGGGGGCAAGAAGTAAGTGAATGAGTCATCCTTACGGCCACGCCCTCGTGCTGGGCCGCATCCTGCAGGCCATCAGCCTGCTGCCCGCGCCTTTCCAATCTTCTCTTTGTTTGTGTACTGTATGCAGTTGCGTGACTTTTCAGTCGTGTTGCACACTAGCGCGTTGTATTCATTCCAGTGTTGTTGCTTGTATTAGTGCATATTCGTGTGTTTCTCTCAGCAGCTGTTGTATGTGCAGCAGAATCAGCAGAATGTAAGGTGTTGCGGCAGCAGCATGGTTGCCTTGCAAGGCGAAGTGTAGAAATGGGTGGCGTAGCAATGTCTATCGAGCACCAGCCCGAGCCAGAGAACAACAGTCAGAGGATGGTCTTGAAGGGCTTGAGTACTGTAGTACTGTGTTCCTGCTCCTCCTCCTCCTCCTCATCCTCCTCCTACGTGCAATTATGTTTCCGTTTTCTCCTCGATGCTCCTGGATCATCGGCACTCCTCCCTGCTCGATCCTCGCGGATCTCCTGGGGTACGCTCCGACACGACTTCCGAAGTGGCTACGGCCGCGGCGACAAGAGGCCGCAAAAAAGCCCCCCCCCCCAAAAAACAGCGAGATAACTAGAAAACTAAATGTTTGATCCTCACGGGAGCTCCCTATGGGGCCACGAAAAGAATAAAGGGGTGCGCCGAAATGGAGTGTGGGACTGCATGCGGGCACTGCCACTGGGGCCCTCGGTGGAGCTCCCGCTTGGGCCCTCGGTGGAGCTCCCTGGGGCCGCGCAGCCGGTGAGGGGTGGGCCGACATGGAGGGTCGAGCTGCATGCGGGCGCTGCCACTAGGGACCTCGGTGGAGCTCCCTGCGGGGCCGCGACGCATGTGAGGGGTGGGCCGACATGGAGGGTGGACCAGCATGCGGGCGCTGGTCCTGGGGCCTTCGGTGGAGCTCCCTACGGGGCCACGACGCGTGTGAGGGGTGCAGCGAAAGGGGAGCGGAACTGCATGCGTGCGCTGCCACTGGGGGCTTCGGTGGCCCTCCCTATGGGGTCACGGAGCGTGTGAGCGGCGTGTCGAAACAGCGACATGTGGAGAGCAGAGGCAGGCATGGGAGGAGAGAGGGGGAGGAGGAGGAGGAGGGGGAGGGGGAGGGGGAGGAGGGGAGGAGGACGCGGGGCGCTGTCTCTTCAAAACGAGGCTCCAGCATCACAGGACGTCTGGGAACAATGGAGCGAAGGGAGACAACCGCTCAGATCTTCGATCCGCGATCCTGCCCTCGAATCTCCGTCGACGGCGGCGGTGACGGCGGCGACGACGGCGGCGGCGGCGCAGCGGCGGGCTGCGGAGCCGAGGTCGGGCACGTGCCCCGGACCGAGGTGAAGATGCGCCTCGCCCGGCCCGGCCCGGCCCAAGCGACAAGGGAGCCGAGCCCTCCCTCCTGCGTCCGCTTGAGACCCCAGCTTCTTAGGCTGGGCGGCGTTTTGGCGTATAACCTCGGGCCCCGGGGCCCTGGGCAGATCGATCCGCCGGCCAATCTCCGCCGCGCTGATAGCCTACTCGTGCTGACCGCAGACGGGCGACGGAGGCAGGGGGAGGAGGAGGAGGAGGAGGAGGAGGAGGGAGGAGGAGGAGGAGGAGGAGGAGGAGGAGGAGGAGGAGGAGGAGGAGGGGTAGGGAGGAGGAGGAGGAGGAGGAGGAGGAGGAGGAGGAGGGGAGGAGGAGGAGGAGGAGGAGGGGGAGAGAGGAGGGGAGAGGAGGAAGAGGAGGAGGAGGAGGAGGAAGAGGAGGAGGAACAGGAGGAGGAGGAGGAGCAGGAGGAGGAAGAGGAGGAGCAGGAGGAGGAGCAGGAGGGGGAGAGGAGGAGGGGAGGAGGAGGAGGAGGGGAGGAGGGAGGAGGAGATAGAGCAGGAGGAGGAGGAGGAGAGGAGGAGGAGGAGGAGGAGGAGGAGGAGGTGGTGGAGGGAGGGGAGGAGGAGGAGGAGCAGGAGGAGGAGGGGGGGGAGGGGCAGGAGAAGGAGGGAGGAGGGGGAGGGGAGGAAGAGGGAGGTGTCTGGGGCTGTGGCCTCCGCTCTTTAGGATGTCGATGCATGGTGCAATCTCTTCTGGACGTCGGATCCCAGAGTCTGCCCCGACCTTCTCCTCGTCGAAGACCGACGGTCGAGGGGACGACGTGTCCGGGCGGCTTCGCTGGCCTTTCGCAGAAGCTCTTCCAGCGCCTCGCCGAGCATTGGCGGCGAGCGAGGGGGGGAAGTGAGGAGGAGAAGGCTTTCTCAGAAGGCGGCGGGACTTCTCAGAAGCCCTCGCGCCTTCTGAGAAGATTTGTTCCTGTTTTGGGGGGAAGGCTTAGAAAACTTCTCAGAAGGCTGGGGGACTTCCGAGCCTTCTGAGAAAGCCCGCCCTTTCTCACTTCCCCCCTCGCTCGCCGCCGAGAGAACGCTCGGAGGGTGCACGAATCGTCCCCGACGGCCGCAAGAGACCCGATCAGGGATCTTCTGACCCGGGTCAATCCAGGATCTTGCAGGATCCTGCAAGATCCTGCAGGATCCTGCAGGATCCTGCACCCAAGCCCAGGTCAACGCAGCCCTGGCCCTGCAGGATCCAACAATATCCAACATTCTGACTCACCCCCGTTTGAATTGACCCCCGTCTCTTGCGCCCCGATCCCAGGTACGATCCGAAACAGGGCCTCCTTCAAGGGAGGGCGCCAAATGCCAAGGAGAAAGGATCGACGGCCGAGGTTGCTCGACCTCCTTGAGCCTCCGGGAGGCTCCTCTCGTGGCCACGGCTGGCACTGGCTCGCAATCGTAACCAGAATGAGCACCTGGACGTGTCGGCGCGCCGCCCTTGCGGACGTGCTGCGGCGGATTTGTGCCTGGATGCCTGTCCATGCAAAATCCCGAAACGGCGAGTAAAAAACGAAGTGAATTTCGTGCGATGTTGTAAAATCTTCGTTCGTTCCTGGCCAGAACAACTCCGCACGAAATCCACCTCGAAATCCGAAACGGAATTCTCCAGGACACGCCAGGCCCATCCGATCGTTTTCCGAACGAAATCCGCTCTGCGATGTGGGCGCCACGGGACATGTCCAGCGGTCGACTGTTTGACCCCCCGCCAGCCCAGGACCAGGCCCGGTGTTTTCTCCAGTTCGTGGCCCCACAGGGGGGCCTCTAAACGGGCCTCGTGCCTGCAAAAAGCTGGTCCCCGAGGTGGGGTCTCGACAATCACGGCGCGGGAACCCTGGCCTCCGCCTCCTCCTCCTCCTCCTCCTCCTCCTCTCCTCCTCATCCTCCTCCCCTCCTCCTCCCCCTCCTCCTCTTCCTCCTCCTCCTCCTTCTCCTCTTCAGTCGGCGTTGGAGCTCAGGCAAATTGAGCCCCGACGGAGGGAGGATTTTCACTCACCCCTCACACAGCTTACGGGCTCTGACAGATTAAAAAAAGAGAGGCCTCCGAGAGGGGGTCCTAGTAGATGGGGTCGGAGAATCGCGCCGCATCGCCTATGCATCGTCGATGCATCGACAACATCGACAACATCGCCGACGCATTGGGGCCGTCGGCGTGGAGAAAACGGGGCTCCACGTCGCTCCGCATCGCCGATGCATCGGCGATGCGGCGCGATCCTCCGACCCCACCTACTCGGACCCCATCCAGGAAGCCTAAAATAAAATCGGCGCCTGCGGCGGGCTCCTTCATTGACTGTTCTGCTCAACATGTTCATATTACCCGTGCGGGGGGCCCGCGGCGTCGTGGGGGGCCCGTCGCCGCGGTGCCCACGGGTGGCGCGGGTCTTGGTTGCGCAAAGATGCAGAAACATTGGAAATCAGCGAAATCGGCGCCTGCGGCGGGCTTCTTCATCGAATGCTTCGCTTCACTTGTTTCAGTAATCCATCCGCGGTGGCTCGTGGCGTCGTGGGGGCCCATTGGTGGCACCAGTCTTGGCTGCGCAGAAATGCATGCTCAAAATTGGAAAAGTCGGCGCCTGCGGCAGGCTTCTTCTTCGTCAGTTCACAGTGCGTCGCGCCGAGACCACAGCAAACCCTCACTCCTATCCGCATTAGCGGGGGGCATGATATGCCGTCGACGACGACGATAACGCTGATGGTGGTGGTGCAAACAAAGATGACCATCGCTGATGCGGCGATGGTGGTGAAATAGGTGATGACGAGAGCGGTTAGGATGACGAATGTGAGGCAGATGCGAAAGAGGAACATGAGGATCATACAGGTCAGTGGTCGTACCTTCCTCCAACTCCCCCTCATGTGTCCTTTCTTCTCTCCTCGTCCTCATCCTCCTCCTCCTCTTCCTCCTCCCCCTACTCCCATTCCTCCTCCTGCCACCCTCCCCATCCTCCTCCTTCGTCGACCTCCCCGTTCGCGTGCTTTTGCACACGGACGTACAATGCGCCTCATGCCCTGTCCCGTGACGGAAGGCACAAACGCACGAGGGACGAGGGAGTCGGCTGGACCGACTACAGTCAGCCCGTACAATAGGGACGCGCGACCAGGATGCAAGGGCCTTGGCAGGCCATGTCGACACTTTGCCAGCGGGGCGCGGCCAGCGAAAGCGGCCAGGGATGGACCGAAGGAGAGGGAGGCAAGGGTCACCTTGGAAACATTGCACTTCCTTAATATCCGGGTTGACTGTACCCACAGTCGGACCTGGGCCAGAAGACCATCCTTCAAGAACATGAGCCTCTCTGCCGGCCAAAGCACACAGAACATCCTAGGGTGCCCTCCCCAGGCTGCACGATAACATCAAACAAACACAACAAAACACCAGGGTACCCTCCCCGAGCCGACTTCGGTCTTATACCTCGATTCGACAATACCGTCGAGGTGCGAGGAGTCTTTTGCATGCTGCATACCTGTCTCTTAAAGGGCCCTGGAAACGGCCGTTTTTTCACCGCTTCCACAAAAGTGCCTCTTGAAAAAAACGGAAACGGCAAACAAACGGCGACCGGAAACGGCAACAAAAACGGCTCCAAGATTGGACCAGGAGCAAGAACCGGGAAAAAACACGACGACGGAACTGGAGGCCTCTTAGATGGGGTCCGAATAAATGAGGTCGGAGGATTTCGCCACATCGCCGATACATTGGCGATGCATCGCTAATGCATCGGCGATGCATCCACCATGCACTGGCGACGTCGGCGATACATCCGCGAAGTCGGCGTGGAGAAAATGGGCCCCACATCGAGCCGCATCGCCGATGCATCGCCGATGCATCGGCGATGCGGCGCGATCCTCCGACCCCATCTACTCCGACCCCATCTAGGAGGCCTAGAGGAACCAGCAGCAACAGCGGCGTCGGAACCGGCAACCGAAACGACAAAACGGCACACCGGCAGAGAAACGGCCCCGTCGCTTCCAGGGCCCACCATAAGCTCACGCCGTGGGCGTCGTGAGTGGCCCGCGCGGGGCGGGCGGTGGACCTGCCGCTCGCCCGCCCTCCTCACCGCGGCCCCCCTGCCCCTCGGGTGGGGGGCCGCGTGCCCGGAGGGAGGGGGGGGGGGGGGGGGTCCTGGCCTGGCTCACCCTCTGGGCGAGCCTGGGATCCGCCTCCCCGTGCCGCGCCACGGGGCCGCTATATACTCCCCGGACCTCTCCCGGGGCCGCTATATGCTCCCCGGACCTCTCCCGGGCCCGGCCATGCTCCCCGGACCTCTCCCGGGGCCGCTATATGCTCCCCGGACCTCTCCCGGCCGCCCCCCCCTCGCACTGCTTCTCGTGGTCCACGAAGATGGCCACGTCCTGCCCGTGGCCCCCGCTGCGAGGGCCGCCGCTCCGAGAGGGGGGGGGCGGAGGGGCGCCGCGCCGCGCCGCGAGAGGCGGGGCACGGCTCCATGGGGAGGCGCAGGAGGCGCAGGAGCGGGGGAGGGGACGGGGCGGCCGAGGGCAGGGGCCGCGTGGGTGGGAGGGGGGGGGGAGAGGGGGGAGGGAGGGAGCGGATCGTAGAGAGGGGTGGGGAGACGAGGGGGAGAAGGGGGGAGGGGGGGGTGAGGGGGGGAGGGAGTGGATCGTAGAGAGGGAGTGGGGAGAGGGGAGGGGAGGGGAGAGGAGGGGGGAGAAGGGGGGGGCAGGCTGCGTGCGCTAGCGCCACATCTGACGTCCTGCCCCTCCCTCCCGTCCCCTACCATGGCGTAGATCTTCGATCTATTCGCACAGTCGGATGTCCAGCCAGGCATGGATCCAAGAGGGTACGCGATGGATTGGAAAAGCATGGCGTAGAAGAGCAAGGCAGAGCATAGCAGTCACAAAGCAGAGCAACGCAAAGCATGCCATCGCACAGCGGTGCACCACACAACATCACATTGCATGCCGCGGCATGGGACCGACAGAAGCCAGGACCGACGGAAATGAGACTAGCGCTGCAGCGGGAACACGATTTAGAAAGACTGTGGCGCGGGAAACAGGCCAGGACCGAAAACGGGAATGGGACCACCGCTGCAGCGGGAGCACGATTTGGAAGGACCGAAGCACTGGAACGAGACCAGAGCTACAGCGACAGCGCTACTTGCGGAACAACTGGAAGCGTGGGAACGCGGCCAGCGCTGCAGCGGGAACACGACTTTGAAATACCGAAGCGCGGAAATGAGGGCGGCGCTGCAGCGGGAGCACCATTTTGGGAAAACCCGAAACGACCGGATTGACATACAGAAACCAAAACAATGAAATTCGGTTGAACAAAACAGTGCGCGGAGAGGACGGGACACTCTCCGAACAGAGTCAGGTGAGAGAGGAGAGTAGTATTCAGATTGAGCATTTTTTCAAGAGGGGGGGGTGGGGGAGAGGAGGGGGCGGAGGGGTAAGGGGCGGGGGGATAGAAGGGAGGTGGAGTGAAACAGCGGCAGGAAAGAGCAATCGTACGCTCGTGTCGCCCGTGCCGCTGCAAGAGGCTCATACCTCCTCTCCCGTGCGATGGTTAGGGCGGCGCAGTACATCTAATTGGGCGGCGACGCCAAGAACAGTCACCCGAGCCCGCTGAAAACATTGTAGATGTTAAGGTATGGGTGCCATAGCGAAGAACGTGGGAATGGCGCTCAGGAGCAGCCCCCCCGCGGCTACGTACACGCACACACAACATCAACTATCACCGGCCATCCTCAGCATTCCCCCCCAGGATGATTATTGCGCTCCCGGGGGGCGGGGCAATATCGCAGTCCCACTCTTCCTCTTCCGTCGTCTCTTCCATCCCTGTTCCCGAGTCACTCCTCCTCCTCCTCCTCTTCCTCACGCCTGCTCCTCCTCCTCCTCCTCCTCGTCCCCCACCTCTTCGTCCTCCTCCTCCTCCTCCTCCTCCTCCTCCTCCTCCTCCGCCTTCCTCCTCTTCCTCCTGCCCCTCTTCCCATCATCCCCTCCTTCTCCTCCCCCATATTATCCCCCTCCCTCCGCCTGCCTCCTCCTCCTCCTTTTCCTCCTCCTCCTTTTCCTCGTCCTCCTCCTGGTCCTGATCACCACTCATCCTACTTCCTCCGTCTCCCCTTCCCCGCCGCACTCCTCCCCCTCCTCCCTCCTCCTCCGCCTCGTCCTCGTCCACCTCCCCCCTCAGCCTCAACTCGGTGTGCGGACCCAGGCGCGCCGCTGGCCCCGCCGGGCGCGTCCTCGCCGCCGACGCTCGGCCGCGTGCCCGCAAGGACCTGAGGAGGCTGCCCGCGGGGCGCCCCTCGCGGCGCCCGCGGCCAGCGGGCTCGCGGCGGGCCGCTCCAGCAGAGGCGTGCGCCTGCTGCGAGCCGCTGCGGGGCTGCTCCGCGCGGCCGTCGCCGAGCTCCGATGCCGCCGCGGTGCCGCAGCCGCCCGCGCAGACGCCCCGAGGCTGCTGCGGCGCCCCCCCTCGGAGGCGCCCGCGACCTCGCGGGCGCGCGCGGCGCGGCTCGGGCCCCCCCGCGCGCGGGCAGGGCCGAGGAGCGGCGACGGCGCGTCGTCCCCGAAGGCCTGGGCCGCTGGCCGGGCCCGCGGCGCACTGCCCGGCGGCGCCGCGGGGGCTGCTGGCGCAGCAGGGGCTGCTGGCGCAGCAGGCCCTGCGCCCCGCGGCGCGGCAACTTCGGCGAGGCGCGGGCCACGGCGGGCAAGCCCTTTCCGTCTGAGCCGCTGGCGAGCCACGTGGAGGCCAAGGTCCTCGCGCCCTCAGGAGGGCGCCGTGTTTGCTCACCGCTTCCGCTTAAAAAGTCGCCTCCTGGCAATGGAGACGACACAAAGGAAGGCGATCAATAACAACAGCACGACTGCTCCAGAATTGGAGCCGGAGCCGGAAAAACCACGGCGACAGAACCGGCCAACAAGACGGCGCCGGAACCGGCAACAAAAACGGCAGCACGGAACTGGTCACAGACACCGCCCTGTCGCTTCCAGGGCCGACTAGAAGCTCACGCCGTGGGCGTCGTGAGTGGCGCGCGCGGGGGGGGGGAGATGGACCTGCCGCTTGCCCGCCCTCGTCACCGCGGCCCCTTGGGGCGGGGGGCCGCGTGCCTGGGTCACCCACTGGGCGAGCCCGGGGGCCCGTCTCCCCGTGCCGCGCAGCGGCTCGGCGAACTCGCCGGCACACCGCTGCCAGTACGATCCCCCCTCCTCTCTGGGGGGGCAAAGGGTACCGACACCGCCACTCCCCGGACCTCTCCCGGGGCGCAGTCTCCCCAGAACTCCCCAGCAAACCCAGCGGTGGCGACGAGGGCCTCCCAGGAGGCCCCCCGAGGACGCGAAAGCAAGGGGAAGGGTGGCGGTATGGGTAGGAGGATGAGGAGGAGGAGGAGGCGGGAGAGGAGGAGGAGGAGGAGGAGGAGGAAGGAGGAGGAGGAGGAGGAGGAGGAGGAGGAGGAGGAGGAGGAGGAGGAGGAGGAGGAGGAGGAGGAGGAGGAGGAGGAGGGGAGGATGAGGAGGAGGAGGAGGAGGAGGAGGAGGAGGAGGAGGAGGAGGGGGAGGGAGGAGTAGGAGGAGGAGGAGGGGGAGGAGGAGGAGGGAGGAGGAGGGAGGAGGTGGACGAGGAGGAGGAGGAGGACGAGGAGGAGGAGATCCCCATCCCCCTCCTGGAGGACCACCCCCCCCCCGCTCTGGGCTCGCGTGGGCGACCACCAGGCGCGCCTGCGCAGGGCGCGAGGCGCGGAGAGGGCGCGGCGGCGGCGGGGGGGGTGGAGAGGGAGTGAGGCGGGGACTGCGGGAGGGAGGGAGGAGCAGGGAGGAGCCGGGCGAGGAGAGCGAGGAGGGGGGCAGCGAGGAAGGACGGAGGAGGGGGGGCGGCGAGGAGGAGGAGGAGGCGGAGGAGGAGGAGGAGGAGAAGGAGGCGAAGGAGGAGGAGGAGGAGGAGGAGGAGGAGGCGAAGGAGGAGGATGAGGATGAGGATGAGGATGATGAGGATGAGGATGAGGATGAGGAGGAGGAGGATGAGGAGGAGGAAAAGGAGGAGGAGGAGGAGGAGGAGGAGGAGGAGGCGGCGAAGGAGGAGGAGGATTTGGTGTACTGCTCTGCCTGGTGCCGACGGCGGCAGCCGCAGAGGTGTGTGTGTGTGTATGTATGTGTGTGTTTGTGTGTCCTGGAGAGCCCCGTCCTCGAGGACGTCCCTCTCCCGCCCCCTACGCGGGTAGAGGCCACGTAGTTAACAGAGCTGCCCCGCGGCTCAGCCGCTCTCTGCTCGTCTTGCCCGTGCAAAGCCCCAGCCGCCCTGGGCTGGAGCTGCGCATACCGGGCACATCGAGCACGAGGCGTCATGAGCTCACCCTCCTCGGGCGAGGCCAAGTAACGTGCCCCAGGGCACACGGGTGGAGACGGACGCTCGAAACCCGCCCCAATTCTCGGGCACATGGCCACTGCACTCCGATGCCACGCCGGCCGCCTCGCTCTTGAATTGAAGACCTTCCACTGCGCGCACCTGCAACGCCCTGAAGTCCTATCTCACTGCCGCACGCGATGCAGAAGAAACGGGTCTCGCCTGGGCTTTCTGGCCACGGCAACCCTTTGCCACACGTGGGTCACAAACCTAGATCTGAAGAGCGGTCCGGAGAGCAGAGCTCCTCCTGGGCCCCAAGTGGTCCGTGTTTCAGCGTCTTGGCAGCGTACAAGAACAGAACACTGCATACACATACTTGTTCGGCGGTGCGCGCAGAACTTGTCCTTTTGAGAGGGCGGCCAGATGAACTCCTTGGATCGGCGCTTGGACTTCTCCCTGGCGCGCGGAGGGCGCCAATGGCGGCGCTGGAGGCACCGCCGCGGAGGGGGCAGCGCAGAGCCAATAAAACCGAGAGGAGCTCCGACAGCTCATGCTGTGTGCAGCTGGGCCCAGAACGGTCCTTCCCTCATCGTCTTGGCCGTATGGTCCCCCGTAGAGGCCAGGCCTGCGGGGACAGCAAGCGACCACCACCGCATCGAGGACGCACCCTGGGGGATGTCGTGCACATGCCAAAAATTGTCGGAACACCCAAACCATCTTCGTACTGGTTGTGGTCGTTGTGGCACCCCAGGACGGCCAAATCGACCACAACCACAACCACATTGCTCATGTCGAAGTCGGTGGGTTCTCACCGAGGGGCCCTCCCGAAAAATCTACTCAAGCGCGGTTGTGGTAGCATGGGTGAAGCGGGTGCTGAGGGAAACGAGTCCTGGACCCTTGGGAAACAAGTCCTCGAACGCGATCTTCATCCTGAGGCGTTTCCTGACAGTCGCAGGGCCCGGGGAGGGCCCCGAGAGCCCGAAAACGGCGAAGAACCTCAGGACCCGTTTCTGCCTGTTGCCGACAAGATTGGCCATGTTGCCCGTGCGTCTCACGCTGGGGCGCGTTCGCCCGCACGCTCGCCCTCCTCCCGAGCCTGTTTCGCTGTGCAGTTCACGCTCTCTTTTCTCGGTCCTGCCTCTTCGGAGGCAGGCCAATCCAGCGTCCAGCATCAAAACCCGTTCCCTTCAGGACCCGTTTCTCCCATGCCGACTGTGGTTCTTTGGTGTGCCCAGAGGGCGAAAGAGAGAGAGAGAGAGAGAAAGAGAGAAAGAGAGAAAGAGAGAGAGCAGACCCTGGGGAAAACAAAAGGTACC